>CM030364.1:224954825-225486062 GCA_017893485.1 Hemerocallis citrina
ACAATTTTAAATCCTACACACTTGTCAGGTAACAAATGCCTACAAATAAATTAATAACAATTAATTAAATGAATAAGAAGAGTGTGTGCACGTTGGGTGCACGTGCACGTGCCTTATGCACTATGCATTGGCTGGCCAAAGAGAGGAGAGGGAGAGTGGGAGAGTGTGTGGGGAGAGTGGGTAGTTATTTGGGTAGTGGGAGTCTTCTGAACCACACAATAACCCTATAAATACCCCCTCATATAGTTGAAACAAGGCACAAAAGATCAAAAGAAAACAAAAGAGAGGAAAAGAAAGAGAGGAGCTTGGGATTTTGGCAAGGAGGCTTTTGGTTTCATTGCTTTAAGGAGGAGAAGAGGCTAGTTGCGTCGGAACAATTTTCTAGGAGCTCTATTTCAATTTACATCAAAACAAGGTGGTTGTCTCTTTTGGTTTCTAAATTAGTATAGAATGCATGTGTAGGAAATTTGATGCTTGAAATTGATATTTCAAATGAATTCTTAGTTATTTTGTCATGCATGAGGTGTTGTTATTTACAACGTTTGGTAGTAATGAAAAATGTGAATTGTTGCATGCTAAATGAAAGTTGCATCATGAAATAATTAGGTTGTTGAATTAAAATTCTATTTCAATAGTATGTTGAAGTGGTTAGACACAAATATCATGCCATGGTTGGATTATAGGAATTGTGCATTTATATATAAAAGTTGTTCATTAGGCACAAGAAATTGTGTAATTGTTAGATGAAAATTATAAAATCAATGGGGTTGAGAATTGCTAAAAGAAAGTATGTACATTCATGATAGTAGTTAAATTCTTCTAATTGCAATATATGATTGCTAGATTTCTACAAAAAATATTTATTTGAGTTAATTTGTGAACAACTTTATGCTAATGTGGGAAAAATCAGTAAATAAGTATTTCTGCAAGTTTAGAAACATAATTTTGTAATATTAATTTGGGAGAAAGATTAGAAATCAAAAATAATTGAAAGACTAAAATATGAGAATAAAAAGAGAGTGGAGTTAAATGAATTTAAACACATATACTATCAGTAAACGTGCTTGGTCTTGGTGGCTAGCGCAGGCGCTGCCACGTGTCGCTGAGGGGGGGGGGGGGGGGTCCTCTGGTCGTGGGTTCGAGCCTGGGGTTGGCTCTGCTTTGTTTAAATTTTTTAAAATAAAATCAGAGAGTGTGGTTGAGTACAAAAACAACCCAGAGATCTCTTTATCACCAATTGTGAGTTGGCACAGTGGTTGGGCTTGCGGTTTGGCTTGCTGTTGGTTCTGGGTTCGAACCCTACTGAGCACATTTTCGATTTTTATTTTATTTTGTGATTATTCAAGATTTAAAATTTTGGAAATTTTCATAGAAATGTTATAGAGTATTATTAGAACACTTGGGAATTACTTCATATTATTTAAAATCTATTTTGAGAATTTATAGGTCATATTCATGTTGGGTTCAAGTTTAAGGAGAAAATATACATGACTAAAGATTCTAAGAGTTGGTAAACTCAAAGCAAATTTATGAGTTAGAAATGAGGAATTCATTAAAAATTATTTTAAGGATTCTTGTATTAAGAAATGGTGTTTTATCTTAAATAATTTTTGTATTGGGAATGATACTTGAAGTATAAAATGAAAGTGAAAGGGGGGTTTTATTAATCGGAAGAACATTGTGAATTATTAAAGGGTAGTTGGTTAACCAAGAAGGACTTACTTCGTGAATGATAAATAAGAGAATAGATGAAAGAATTGAATGATATGTGAATAAATGAAATTAAAAATATGAATCATGAGGGTATGAGTACCCCATAATGTTGAACATGAAAGATGTTGATTCTAGAGGCTAAGTGAGACCCAGGTACCAGCAAGTGATGAAAATGGTTAATTGATTTTGAGAAAGGGTTAGCATGGGCTATCATTCTAGGCTAAGTGGTATATTGTTTATGTCCGGTAGGGGGTAAGCTAGCTCTACGTGGTATTATTTATTCATGTTTCAAACATAAGGATAGGCGCTAAGAGAAGATGTAATAAAAGGTTGGCAAACGTAAGTGGGGTGCCTCTATATAGTCTGATGGTGGACTCCAGGACTATAGACCCAGTTTGACGGTGGACTCCGGGACTATGGTTGCTTGCGATGAAGGCAAGCCTTAATTAAATTCGGGACTATGCTTGATTTGACGGTGGACTCCAGGATCATGAATATTCGGGCAGATGGGAGGCCGTTTTCCAGTGTATATGCGTATAGCGAGGCTAGAGGAATACTTGCAGGATGTTCGCACGACGAGGATTCTATAAGGTTTGAGGTGAACTCTGGGACTAGAATCCGTACTCGTGGATGGTCTAAACCTTGATTTTGTTACCGAGTAGTTTTGCACGCCTAGGGATTAAACCCTTTAATGTGGGGTACGTAGGTGCTTGTCCTCGATCTATGTAGTATGGAATGCATTGAATCCAAACAAGTATGCATTAGTGTCATCATAGTATAACATTTGCATTAGGCATTAAGTCATATCATACACTGACATGTTTAGGATAGTCACTTTTACACTTTATTGTGCATTCAAGTTTGTGTTTGCTAAAGTAAGAGAATCACTGTATTACAGCATTGCGTAAGTTGTAAGCAACTGACATGCCCACAGTTTTCTAGTGCAGGGCTTGGATGGGCAAAAAGACATAAAGATGAATTGATGCTAATGATTATTTTCATATTTAAGTTGTTGATGTTAAAGTTGTACATATCATGTTGTATTCATTTTAAATTCTGCTGAGTTGATGTAAAGGACAATGTTGTATTGTGAAAATTTTTAATTTCCTTGTAAAATTGTACTAATTTGAAGTAAAAGATCATGTTGTGCTACGAATTACATGTAAATTAAATTCAGGGCGTTACAGAGTGGTATCAGAGCCGACTTCAATGAGTAGTAAAAAATTACAAGGACGATATATTAGGGTGGAAATTAGAAGTATGAGTTCAGTTTACAAAGATTTAAATGTAAGTTGATTTACATTTGTGTTACTTTATACACTGATGTCTTCTCCTTCCTTTCCTTATAAGATGGCTGATAACTAGGATCCAGTGGATGAAGTCAGATGGTTCTTTGAAGAAGACCCTAAAGAAGAAGATCTCGAAGAAGAAGAAGAACCCGAAGAAGAGGAAGACCCAGAAAAGGAAGAAGGAGAACTGCCCAAATCTCAGGAGGTCACTCCACCTCCGCCTGATTCCCCATAAGAATCCTCGGATGAAGAACCAATTCATGACAAGAAGGAACACCTTATTGCTTCTCTCTAGGAGAAATTGACCATCCATAAGTGGAGAGTAAACCACTTGGAAGCTCACCATGCAGAGAACAAGTAGAACATTGTAGCTCTGAGTCACCGAGTGTGGGAGCTATAGAAGATTCGACACAGGACTGCTCGGCATTTCACCCAGACAGACCACAAGACTCATTGGGGAAAGCAAGAATCCCATCAAAGATACGAGGAAATGAAGAAGGAAATAGATGAACTACGGGGAGAGCTCAGAGAAGCCAAGAGGAACCGTAGAATTTAGACTGTTCTATGTTTGGAGTTTTCTTGTGTTTTATGTACTGGATGTATAGACAAGTTTTATTTCTTAATGTATAAAGTATAAATTTTGGAAATAAATGAATTATGTTGGAAGGAAAGTGTTGCTATTTTTTGTGATTAATGAAGTTTTATAACCTAGAAATGGCCAGACGAAGAACCCAAAATGGTGAGGGATCAGTGTTGAGGGCAACAGGCTTGATCTGGAAACAGAATTAGCCGGGTGTACCAAACTCTCAACAAATTTGCCACAAATGTGACCCAAAACACCAGGGTAGGGCAGGCAGTGCAAGTCCCGGAGGCAATTAAATTTGTGGAATCGTTCAAGTGGATGAAACCACCTGTGTTCGGTAAGGCAGATCCAGATGCAGCAGATGATTGGATCAGGTAGATAGAAGCAGTGTTCGAGGTCATGGAGACTTCAGAGGCTAGCTAGGTGAAGCTGTCCACTATTTAGCTAGAGAAGGATGTCGGGGTCTAGTGGCAATCCTTGAAGAGAACCCTGGGGAATGGACCTATCACTTTGGAGGAATTTTTGGAGTTGTTCTGCAGCCACTATTTTCCGATGGATGTACATGAGAAAAATGCTATGGAGTTCCTGATCCTGCAGCAAGGGAGTTTGTCAGTTCAGGAGTATGGGACAAATTTCACTCAGCTCTCAAGGTATGCGCCTGAGTTAGTGATTGACGAGGCTAAGAAGGCACGAAAGTTTGAGCAGGGGCTGAGGCCAAGTCTGAGGTCTCAGATGGTACCCCTCGGTATCAGGAGGTTCGACAAGCTAGTCAGAAGGGTTGCAGCCACAAAAGCCGACATGGAATAGTACCAGGTGGCGCAGAACAGGAAGACCAACTGAGGTACTGGTAAGAGGCCCGTAGCACCAAGAAATTTCAGGGGATAGCCCCCAGCATAGAGGTTCAAACCTACCGAAGCCAATGTTGTTGCTGTAACTGGACGATTAAGCACTTGCTACAGATGTGGAGAGACGGGTACATTGCAACTGGGTGCACCAAACCGCAGAGGGTCAGGACTTGTTACCACTGTGGCAGGGAGGGTCACATCAAGGCAGACTGCCCTCAGTTCCAGTGGGGAGGGCCGAATCAGAAGCAGGCCGACCCAGTGAAGAAGTCATACCAGCAGGGAAGAAGCCATACCGGCAGGGATGAGTGTTCGCCCTGACAGAAGCTGATGCGAATGATGCTGAGAATGTCATCACCAGTATGGGAGCACTTGAATAGAGCCTTACTGATGTTATTTCCTATTTTATATTAGAAGAAATGTTATGTACTGAAAGTATTCATTATGTAACAGGAGAATTCTAATAAATGGAATAAAGGCAACTGTTTTATTTGATACTAGATCATCCCATACTTTTGTGTCACCTACTTTTGCAAAACGATTGGGAGTTGAGCCAAAGATTTTTCTTGGAAAGGTTCTAGCAGTAGCTACTCCTTCTGGAGAGACATTGACTACCGATCGATACTATACTGGATGTGACCTCGAGATTAGAGGAAGATTCCTTGGAATCGGTCATAAAGTTGGCAGTCTTGGGGGTCGATATAATCATTGGCATCGACTGGATGTCAATCTACAATGCCAGTATCGAATGCAAGAGCAATGAGGTTATGGTGAAGGCACCAGGAGGACCAACAGTTACATTCCAGGGGAGGAGGAAGAGCAAGCACTTGGTATCAGCTTTGATCAAGAAGAAGATTCCTGAGGATGTTAGATTCCCGTAGTTCGGAACTTTCCGACAGTGTTTTTGGAAGATCTACTCGGGCTACCACCTCATCGGGATTTCAGCATTTCCATTCAGCCAGGGAGTGCACCAATATCCAAGGCTCTGTACAGAATGGTGCCAGTAGAACAGGATGAGGTTAAGAAGCAGATTGAAGAACTGTTGGGCAAGGGTTTTATCAGACCAAGTGCATCGCCTTGGATAGCACCTGTATTATTGGTAAAGAAGAAGGATGGGTCGATGAGAATGTGCGTCAATTGTAGGGAGCTGAAAAAGGTGACCGTCTAGAATAAGTATCTGATTCCGCAAATTGATGATTTGTTCGACCGACTACAAGGAGCAGTTGTTTTCTCCAAGATAGATCTTCGGTCGGGTTATCACCAAGTTTGTGTGAAGTAAAAGGATGTGCACAAGACTGCATTCCGAACTCGACATGGGCATTATGAGTTATTGTTTATGCCGTTTGGAGTAACAAATGCACCGTCTATATTCATGGACATGATGAATAGGGTCCTTCGACCATTCATTGATTCCTTCGTCGTGGTGTTTATCGACGATATTTTGGTCTACTCCAAGTTAGAGGAAGAGCATGTTGGGCATTTAACAGAGGTACTGAAGAAGCTGCAAGAACAGAAGCTGTATGCCAAGTTGTCGAAGTGTGACTTCTGAAAATCCGAAGTCGCGTTCCTGGGTCATATCCTTTCTAAGGAGGGAGTGGCCACTGATCCGCAAAAGATAGAGGCAGTGAAGGATTGGCCAAGACCTACAATAGTGAAGGAGATCAGAAGCTTCTTTGGGTTGACTGGATACTACTGGAGGTTTATTCAGGGCTATGCTCAGATAACTGTACCACTCACTGTGCTTACAAGGAAGAATGTGAGTTTTAAGTGGACGGAGTAATGCGAAGCAAGTTTCCAGGAGTTGATGGAGAGACTGACTACTGCTCCAATACTGGCCTTGCCGAGAGCAGGGATTGATTATGATGTCTACAGCGATGCTTCATATCAAGGATTGGGCAGCGTGTTGATGCAGGAGGGGAAGGTAATAGCTTATTGGTCTAGACAACTGAGACCACATGAGAAGAATTACCCAACCCATGATATGGAGTTAGCAGCGGTTATCTTTGCTTTGAAGCAGTGGAGGCACTACGTGTACGGGGAGAATGTCAATATGTACACAGATCACAAGAGCCTGAAATATATTTACTAGCAGAGGGATCTGAATTAAAGACAGAGGAAGTGGTTAGAAGTACTGGAAGATATTCGTCCTGAGATAAAGTATCAACCGGGCAAAGCAAATGTGGTGGCAGATGCTCTCAGCCAGAAGAGCAGCTTGTCCCGTTTGATCACGACTCAGGAGAAACTGGCAGAGGAACTCGATCGAGCTAGAATTGAAGTGTTGGTGCAAGGACTGGGATCATCTTTAGCACAGTTGAGACTTCAGCCCATGCTGAGGGAGCAGATTATCGACGGTCAGAAGTCTGATCCAGAGATCCAGAAGATGAAAAATCAGGTCGGCACAGGAAAATTGTTAGAGTTCCAAGTGAAGGACGAAGTGTTGCGGTTTGGAAAGAGGTTGTGTATCGGATCAAGTAAAACTGAAGGAAAACATTCTATATGAGGCACACACCACTCTTTTATCAGTGCACCCAGGGAGTACCAAGATGTATAAGGATATCAAGCAGCATTTCTGGTGGTCAGGGATGAAGCAGGATGTGGCAGAGTTTATTGTAAGATGTGCAACTTGTCAGCAAATTAAGGAGGAAAATCAGAAGCCCGGAGGACTGTTGCATCCATTACCCATTCCGGAGTGGAAATGAGATAACATCAGTATGGACTTCATCACAGGGTTACCTAGGAGTCCCAAGGGGAATGATGCGATTTGGATGATAGTGGATCGACTCACCAAATCTGCTCACTTTTTGGCAATGAAGATCACTTGGTCTATGGAGAAGCTGGCAGAACTGTACATTGGGGAATTGTAAGGATGCATGGAGTTCCTGTAACAATTGTATTAGATCGAGATGCACATCGCATTTTTGGAGAAGTCTTCAGGCAGCCTTAGGGACCAAGACTGACTTCAGTACTGCCTTTTATCCTCAAACTGATGGAAAGACTGAGAGAGTCAATCGGGTGTTGGAAGATATGTTCAGGTGTTGTGTGTTGGACTTCGGTGGCAGTTGGGAGAGGCACTTTGCTATGGTGGAATTTGGCTACGACAACAGCTTCCAGACTAGCATCGGTATGGCACCATATGAAACTTTGTATGGGAGGAAGTGTAGAATACCAGCGTTCTGGTATGAAGTGGGGGAAAGGAAAATGTATAGGCCAAAAATTGTACAACAGACTTTAGAGAAGATTGAGCTGATTAGGAAGAGGCTGGTTGACCGACATAGCAGACAGAAGAGTTATGCTGAAAATCGGAGAAGAGATCTGGAGTTCAAAGAAGGTGACTATGTCTTCCTAAAAGTATCTCCAACCAAGGGTGTGATTCGGTTTGAAAAAGGAGGAAAGTTAGCCCCGAGGTACACAGGACCATACAAGATATTGAAGAGGATTGGGAAGACGGCTTATCGGTTGGAATTGCCAGAAGAGCTAGCCTAAGTACACAATGTCTTTCACGTGTCTATGCTACGAGGTTACATTCTTGATCGAGTCATCACTTACCAGAAGTGCCAGAGGGTCTGCAGTTAAATCTGAGCTACAAGGAGCGTCCGATAGAGATTGTGGACAGACAAAATAAAATTTTGAGAAACAAAACTATACCTATGGTCAAGGTTGTGTGGAGGAATCAACTCGTTGAGGAAGCCACCTAGGAATCTGAGGAGAGGATGATGAGAGACCATCCTCAACTTTTTGACAAAATCTTGTAAACTTTTCTTTCTTTTGTTTTTCTCACTCTTTAAGCGTAGTTCCGAGGACGAAACTATTCTAAGGAGGGAGTGTTGCAACATTCCAGGAAAATAAAATAATTTTTTTATATTTTTGCACATGCATTGCACGTAAAAATTTATGCATTTTAGTTCCTAAAATTTTCTAGAGTTTTACACATTCTTCTTCTCTTTTATTTGTCACATTGTATTATTTATTTTCAATTAAAACCCATAGGCGTAAAATCTAATTTAAAGCCCACTAGAAGATTAATTAAAATGGAAGCCCATATGTTTAATTCTATTTTTTTAAAAATGAACACTTTTTAATCCTACACACTTGTCATGTAACAAACACCTACAAATAAATTAATAACAATTAATTAAATGAATGAGAAGAGTGTGTTCACATTGGGTGTACGTGCACGTGCCTTGTGCACTATGCATTGGCCGGCCAAAGAGAGGGGAGGGAGAGTGGGAGAGTGTGTGTGAGGAGAGTGGGTAGTTATTTGGGTAGTGGGAGTCTTCTCAACCACACATAAACCCTACAAATACCCCCCTCCTATAGTAGAAACTATGAACAAAATATCAAAAGAAAACTAAAGAGAGGAAAAGAAAGAGAGGAGCTCAGGATTTTGGCAAGGAGGCTTTCAATTTCATTGCTTTAAGGAGGAGAAGAGGCTAGTTGTGTTTGAGCAATTTTCTAGGAGCTCTATTTCAATTTGCATCAAAACAATGTGGCTGTCTCTTTTGCTTTCCAAATTAGTATAGAATGCATGTCTAGGTAATTTGTTGCTTGAAATAGATATTTCGTATGAATTCTTGGTTATTTTGTGATGCATGAGGCGTTGTTATTTAGAACGTTTGGTAGTAATGAAATATGTGAATTGTTGAATGCTAAATGAAAGTTGCATCATGAAATAATTAGGTTGTTGAATTAAAATTCTATTTCATTAGTATGTTGAAGTGGTTAGGCACAAATATCATTCCATGGTTGGATTATAGGAGTTGTGCTTTTATATATAAAAGTTGTTCATTAGGCACAAGAAATTGTGTAATTGTTACAAGAAAATTATAAAATCAATGTGGTTGAGAATTGCTAAAAGAAAGTATATACATTCATGATAGTAGTTAAATTCTTCTATTTGCAATATATGAATATTAGATTTCTACAAAAAAATATTTATTTGAGTTAATTTGTGAACAACTTTATGCTAATGTGGGTAAAATCAGTAAAGAAGTATTTCTGGAAGTTTAGAAACATAATTTGGTAATATTAATTTGGGAGAAAAGATTAGAAATAAAAAATAATTGAAAGAGTAAAATATGAGAATAAACAGAGAGTGGCGTTAAATGAAACACATATACTATCAGTAAACGTGCTTGGTCTTGGTGGCTAGCGCAAACGCCCTTGCGCTAAGCGCTGCCAAGTGACGCCAGGCCGGGGGGGGGGGGGGGGGGGGGGTCCTCTGGTCGCTGGTTCGAGCTTGGGGTTGGCTCTGCTTTATTAAAAAAATTTAAAATAAAATCAGAGAGTGTGGTTGAGTACAAAAACAACCCAGAGAGCTCTTTATCACCAACTGTAAGTTGGCACAGTGGTTGGGCTTGCGGTTTGGCTTCCTGTTGGCTCTGGGTTCGAACCCTGTTGAGCACATTTTGGATTTTTATTTTATTTTGTGATTATTCATGATTTAAAATGTCACGCATCGCTTCCCAAAAATACGGAATAAGAGTACATGATATTGGCCCAGCAATGACTAACGTCATCCATAAGCTGTTTATCCGATCAACTCAATAATAATAACAATACAAAACGATTACGTAGGAATTAATGATAATCTCATGAATAATAATACTTGGAATGAAGCAATATGAAATATCCAAATACAATAAACCAACATCTGGAAACAATAACAAAATTCGGGTCATAAGCCCTATACAATAATAATCCAACCACAAATAGATAATAAGTTTCGATATATTAAGTTTGATAAAACAATAAGCAATTAAAAACATTAAAATCTTCAGAATCTTTTTTCTCCAATCCCAGCAGGCAATTCTCCTTCATTACCTGTGAACACTTCATCTAAAAAGAGGAGAAAAATTGTCCTTAGAGCAAGTCGTGGACAGCAAGTAGAGAAAACAAAGAACAGTGGAATAACTGTATAATAATGAATTCAATTGATCAATAGGAATCAATAACATGGGACAATGATCAATAATCAATATTACAGTAATCGATGCAATTGGTATAAACAATGATTCAACATTCGATAACAATGTTCAATGGTATCAATAACACTTAGAAAATATTCGATATCAATAGGAACAATGATGTACAATATACAATGTCGATGATGTGTCAATCCTTATGTCTATTAATTATTTTAATCCTAACTAATGCACGTACTAATGTGTCTTATGTGTTCCATACCACAGGTTCGATATACACATACAATTTTGTTTAAACTAAGTGATAAATTCTATAGATCATGTGTCGATACGATAATCTCTTATACGATATAATATTTTTGCACGATATATTACGATGATTCACTGATTCACTAATACGATACATTGATATGATTCATTGATACGATTCATTGATACGATACACGAAAGATTAGTTTGCCGTAATCAGCGCTCCACAATCAATCGATAAATATTGGCCGACACAGTCACTATATTATTCACTATTCAAGTCAATCCCTTAAACCCCGGCTTGTTAAATATTTTATCAATGCAACAATATAATATGCAAATATGAGACATGAGATGAACGATGGTAATAATAGGGAAACAATATTATGATAACATGAAGTAGGACAATTAGAATGACGATAACTCATTAGGATCATGCAATGCAACATACACACTTCGATTCATGCAATACAATGATATATGATTAACTAAAAACTGAAATGTGAAATTCTGGACTGCAAGAGTAGCCTGTAAAAAAATATAATTTTTCGCAGTTTCAGAACTCGAAAACTGAATCTATCAGAAGTTCTAGAAACTAGACTTCCACACGGTTCCAACGCATATTTAAAGTTCAAAATCCGACAACAGTAGCTAAGTCAAACACATTGTTCTTTACAGATTTCATGTTCAGGCAGAAATTCGACATCATGTTGTTATATTTTTAGATAAAGCAAAAACTCAATAGTAAATTCATTAAAAATATTTTCTAGACTCCTAAACATGATAAATAACCATATGGAAATTTTTAGAGCAATATTTTAATGTATGATCAGCCTTTTAACAGTTTAAACATGAAAAATACAAGAATTTGAAAATCTGGAAATAATAACACAGCTGTAGTAAAACGATCATAGCTTTTGCTACACAACTCGGAATTCAGAATTTCAAGATGTTATGGAAACTTGAAAGATAAGGCTACAACTCTTATTCAGGAAGCAATTTATTTTGAGATAATTTACTGTGTCAAAAATAGCAGATAATATACATCCAGCAAGCAACATACAGGGTTGTAGGTGTTTTTCATGAAATAATTTAATTAGACATGATGGGTATCAATTCTGTTAGTCGATAAACTTCTTAGTTCGTATGATGAGTGTCAAACATGGTAAATAAAATTAGAACACACACATACATCAATTTATCATCAATAAACACCAATCAATTAACCAAACATACAACCTAACAATTATTTCTACTATAGATTAATTATGTGACAATTATATGAGTGCTCCTATCATGAATACTATATGGATGCATGAAATGTTCAATCTTTAGAGTCAATAGAGGCACGATGTCAAGAATATTGGGGTTAGCTCGTGTAAACCCTCAATAGACCCAACGAAAGATAATCAATACAATGATACGATAACAAATATGATCTACTTTCAAGAATTTCAATAAAACTTGAATTTGATATGATGTTCAATTCAAGGGGAAAAGTGACTTACCTTTTGGACGACGAAATTGAATACAAAGAATAACGGGATAAGGATCCCGAAGCAACGAACCCACAAACTAACACAAATTAGCACATGCGAACTATGTGCAATAGAAATCCAAACAAAACAGCCATAAACAGCAACAATAGAGACGGTCCATAATCTTCTCCTGTCGGTCCATAATCGTCACTGGATGAATCTCACAAGACAAATCTGGTCGAACCGATAACTCTGAATAGTCAATGACATGACTATCATCCCTGACATACTTCCTTAGCTGAGAAACATGGAAGACATCATGCACTCTAGAAAGAGCTGGTGGCAGCGCGAGTCTATAGACCACCTTACCTACTCGCTCCACCACATCGAACGGACTAATGAATCTTGGGCTCAACTTGCCCCCACCACCAAACTGAATCACACCTTTCCATGGAGACACCTTGAGAAACACATGGTCACCCACTTTGAACTCTAACGGTCTCCTATGCATGTCTGCCCATTTCCTATGCTTGTCCTGTGCAGCTTGCAAATGCTTCCTAATCTGGGTCACTACATCAACAGCCATCGTGATCAATTCTGGCTCCAAAAGCTTCCTCTCACCAATGTCATCCCAGCACACTGGTGATCTACACTTCCGACCATACAAGATTTCATACGGAGCTACCTGAAAACTAGTTTGGTAGCTATTGTTGTATGAAAACTCCACCAAGTGAAAATGATCTTTCCAAGGTCCTCCAAACTGAAGCGCACAAAACCTCAGCATATCCTCTAAGGTCTGAATAGTCCTTACAGATTGTCCATCTGTCTGTGAATGGAATGTAGTACTGAACTTTAGCTTACTCTCAAGACTTTTATGAAGACTCCCAAAATTGAGATGTGAATCTAGTATCTCTATCTGATATAATACTGACAGGAATACCATGCAATTTCACAATCTCCTGCATATACTTCTCTTCCAAGCTCTATGTAGACTGACAAACTCTGAAGGGAATGAAATTAGCACTCTATGTCAAGTGATCCACAATCACCCAGATGACATTGTGGCTCTTGGGACTTCTAGGCAAAGCAGTCACGAAATCCATAGCGATATTCTCCCACTTCCACTCCAGAATAAGAAGCGATTGAAGAAGTCCACCAGTCCTCTGATGTTTTGCTTTAACTTGCTGACAGATCAGACATCGAGAAACAAATCTTGCAACAGCCCTCTTCATACCATGCCTCCAGAAATGCAATTTCAAATCCCTATACATCTTTGTACCACTGGGATGAATAGAATATGACGAGCAATAAGCTTCTTCAAGTAACTTCTTCCTGAATTCTCCCTTCGGAACACATAGACAGGTCCCAAAGTAGAGAGATCCATCCTCATGAATCTCCATATTAATCCTCGAACCAGCTTCAACTTCAGCTCGAAACTGCTGCAATTGCACATCACCAGACTGTGCCTCCTTAATCTGATCCACCAAAGAGGACTACAACTAAAGCACCATACAACTCTGCTCAGAACCAGGCAATACCACATCCAATTCCAATCTCCTCATAGCTTCCACCAGTTCCTTCTACCCAGTAAGAACCATAGTAACAGGTCTTTTGCTCAAAGCATTAGGTACCGAATTAATCTTGTTAAGGTGATACTGCAAACTAATATCATAATCTGCCATCAATTCCAACCATCGCCTTTGCCTCATATTCAGCTCTTTCTGAGTGAACACATACTTGAGACTTTTGTGGTCAGTGAAAATCTCCACTCGGTCTCCAAGTAAATAATGCCTCCCAAAGTTTCAAGGCAAAAATCACAGCAGCAAGTTCCAAATCATGTGTAGGATAATTCTTCTCTTGCAGCCTCAATTGTCTAGATGCATATACGACAACCTTGCCTCGCTGCATCAAAACAGCACCCAAACCTCTACCTGAAGCATCACAGTGAATTACAAACCCTCCTGATCCATCTCTTATAGTCAACAAAGGTTCTGATGTCAACCGATTCTTCAGTTCAACGAAGCTTCTTCATAGGATTCATCCCACACAAACTTCTGATCCTTCCCAGTCAACTTTGTCAACGGCCCTGCAATCTTCGAAAAATCCTAAACAAACTTCCTATAGTACCCAGCTAGACCAAGAAAACTCCAAACTTCAGATATTGACTTCGGCGTAGGCCAATCCTTAACAGTAGAAATCTTGGATGGATTGACGGAAACTCCATCACCAGAAATAATATGACCCAAGAAAGCCACACGATCCAACCAAAGTTCACACTTGCTAAGCTTCCCATACAGCTGATTCTTCCTCAAAGTTTGCAAAACAACCTTCAAGTGCTCAGCATGCTCCTCACGGTTCTGAGAATAGACCAGAATATCATCAATGAAAACTACCATGAACTTTTCTAGAAAGGGAGAGAAAATCCGATTCATCAAGCTCATAAATACTGCTGGAGCATTAGTAACTCCAAAAGGCATCACAAAGTATTCATAGTGCCCATATCTCGTATGAAAAGCGGTCTTATGTACATCCTTAACTTTCACCTTAACCTGATGATAACCAGAATGAAGATCCATCTTCAAAAATACAGAAGCGCCTCCCAATTGATCAAGTAGGTCATCAATTCTTGGCAACGGATACCTGTTCTTCACTGTGACATTATTGATCTCTCCGTAGTCAATACACAACCTACGACTACCATCCTTCTTATTGACGAACAGTACAGGAGCTCCCCAAAGTGAAACACTTGACCTGATAAAACCTATATCCAGCAACTCCTGAATCTGCTCCTTCAACTCAGCCAACTCAACAGGAGCCATTCTGTATGGACTCTTAAAGATTGGAGCTGTACCCGACTGAAAATCAAACTGAACACCACTTCACGATCTGGCGGTAATCTCTGCAACTCCTCAGGAAAAACATCCAAAAAATCCTGCACAACTATCGGTGCAACATCACCATCAGTACACACTTCCTCTATAACTCCAACTTCCTGACTAGCCAACTCCTCCACATAAGCAAGTGTTCACCGGTACAGAATCCAAGTTCCTAACGTTCTGGCATATGAAACACCACCTTCTTCCTGTGGCATTCAATCATAGCATGAGTGGCAACAAGCTAATCCATCCCCAAGATAACATCGAAACCAGAATTGCTGATGACAATCAGATCGGCATCAAAATCAACACCTCCAATAACCAAGGGACTCTGCTAAAAAACCTAAGAACACACGACAACACCTCCATCTATAGTAATGTTCCAAGCTGCCGGCATAGTGCTGCTAGCCAAAAGATGCAGATCGACGAAGTGGGAGGAAACAAAAGAATGAGTAGCACCAGAGTCAAGAAGAGCATGAGCAGGAAAGGAATGGACAAGGATAATACCTAGCAGGAAGTCAAAGTGAGAACACCAAAAGGTAGAAGCAAAATGCAAGAACAGACATAATGGAAGGATAACATGATAAGCAACATAATAGAATAACAAGATAGCAAGGAAAAAGAAAGCGAACAATACAAGGAAGGAGAAGCAACATGAAAATCTAGGGACCTGTGGGTTATGGGCCCACCACGCTTCCGTTGCGGCACTCTGATGGTGAAGTTCCAAGCTGTAGACATGTCGTTGTAGATCAAGCAATGCCGATCGACGAACCAAGCAGGAAGAAGAAGAACGGATGATACTAGAATCGAAGAATATGGGTATGAAAAGAATGAAATCATACCCAATAAGGAATCAAGGAATGAAAGGGACAAAAGCCAACAAGAAATGAAGGAACTGAATGTGAAGGGATCAAAGAGGAATTAAATAAGTCTAGTTTTCACATCATAAGTTGGTTATCAATTATTCATGTGATCTCTGTATTGCACATACTGTTGATTCAAACCGGTTAAACCCAAATCTGATTAATATATCGTTCAAAGTCAAACTTCCATACGTTAGTCACGTTTGACTAATATATTATCCAAACCTGGGTTCTGATACCACTAAAAACCTTGTAATGCCTCGCTTCCTAAAAATATAGAATACGAGTACATGACATTGGCCCAGCGAATGACTAACGTCATCCATAAGCTGTTTATCCGATCAACTCAACAATAATAACAATACAAAACGATTGCGCAGGCAATAATGATAATCTCATGAATAATAATACTTTGAATGAAGCAATATGAAATATCCAAATACAATAAACCAACGTCTGGAAACAATAACAAAATGCGGATCATAAGCCCAATACAATAATAATCTAATCACAAATAGATAATAAGTCTCCATACATTAAGTTTGATAAAATAATAAGCAATTAAAAACATTAAAATTTTCAGAATCTTTGTTCTCCAATCCCAATGGGCAATTCTCCTTCATTACCTATGAAAACTTCAACTAAAAAGAGGAGAAAAATTGTCCTTAGAGCAAGTCGTGGACAGCAAGTAAAGAAAACAAAGAACAACAGAATAACGGTATAACAATGAATTCAATGGATCAATATGAATCAATAACATGAGACAATAATCAATAATCAATATCACGGTAATCGATGCAATTAGTATAAATAATCATTCAATATTTGATAACAATATTCAATGATATCAATAACACTGAGACAATATTCGATATCAATAGGAACAATGATGTACAATATGCAATGTCGATAATGTGTCAATCCTTATGTCTATTAATCATTTTAATCCTAACTAATGCACGTATTACTATGTCCCATGTGTTCCATACCACAGGTTCGATGCATACATATAATTTCGTTTAGACTAAGTGGTGAATTCTATAGATCATGTGTCGGTATGATAATTACTGATACGATACAATATTTTTGCATGATACATTACGGTGATTCACTGATTCACTGATACGATACATTGATACGATTCATTGATACGATATATTGATACAATACATGAAAGATTGGGGTGTCGTAGTCAGCGCTCCACAATCAATCGATAAACACTGGCCGACACAGTCACTGTATTATTCACTACTCAAGTCAATATCTTAAACCCCAGCTTGTTAAATATTTTATCAATGCAGCAATACAATATGCAAATATGAGACATGAGATAAACGATGGTAACAATAGGAAAACAATAGGAAAACAATAGGATGATAACATGAAGTAAGACAATTAGAATGATGAAGATAACTCATTAGGATCATGCAATGCAACATACACACTTTGATTCATGCAATACAATGATATAAGATTAATTAATCTACTAAAAACTAAAAAGTGAAATTCTGGACAGCAAGAGTAGCATGTACAAAAATACAATTTTCCGCTGTTTCATAACTCAAAAAATGAATCCGTAATAAGTTTTAGAAACTAAACTTCCATACGGTTCCAACGCATATTTAAAGTTCAAAATCCGACAACAGTAGCTATGTCAAACACATTGTTCTTTACAGATTTCATGTTCAGGCAGAAATTCGACATCATGTTGTTATATTTTTAGATAGAGCAAAACTCAATAATAAATTCATTAAAAATATTTTCTAGATTTCTAAACATGATAAATAACAATATGGAAATTTTCAGAGCAATATTTTAACATATGATCAGTCTTTTAACAGTCTAAACATGAAAGATACAAAAATTTGAAAATCTGGAAATAAAAACACAACTGTAGTAAAACAATCATAACGTTTGCTACACAAATCGAAATTCAAAAATTCAAGATGTTCTGGAAACTAGAAAGATAAAAATACAACTCTTATTCAGAAAGTAATTTATTTTGAGATCATTTACTGAATCAAAAATAGGAGACAACATACAGCCAGCAATCAACACACAGGGTTTTGGGTATTTTCCGTGAAATAATTTAATTTGACATGATGGGTATCAATTTTATTAGTCGATAAACTTCTTAGTTCGCATGATGAGTGTTAAACATGATAAATAAAATTGAAACACACACATACATCCATTTACCATCAACGAACACCAATCAATCAACCAAACATACAACCTAACAATTATTTCAACAATAGATTAATAGTGTGGCAATTATATGAGTAGTCCTATCATGAATACTATATGGATGCATGAAAAGTTCAATCTTTAGAGTCAATAAAGGCACGATGCCAAAAATATTGGGGTTAGCTCGTGTAAACTTTCAATAGAACCAACAAAAGATAATCAATACAATGATACGATAACGAATAGGATCTACTTGCAAGAATTTCAATAAAACTTGAATTTGATACGATGTTCAGTTCAAGGGGAAAAGTGACTTGCATTTTGGACGACGAAATTGAATACCAAGAATAACGGAATAAGGATCCCGAAACAACGAACCCACGGACTAACACAAATTAGCAAGTGTGAACTATGTGCAATAGAAATCCAAACAAAACAGCAACAAACAACAACAATAGAGACAACAGTAGCAATGTCAGCAATGGGCAAGGCAGCTCGCGTTGATCGGAAGCCGACGGTGACGCGGTGATTGGTCATGGCGGCATCGTTCTGGGCAGCTGTGTGGATCGGAAAGAGGGCGGTGCTCAGGGGGGTTCGGCTGCTGTCGTCGAGGAGAAATAGAGAGACAACGGGGGAAACAGGGGAGGAGAGGTCGGGGGTTTGCTGGCGTTGACAGAAGGTCGGTTGACAAGGAGGGTGGCCAGAGTTTGGCCGGGGAAGAAGCACAGTAATGGGTGGTCAGGATTTGGGCAGAAAACGATCGAGGAGAGAGAAATAGAGGAGAGAGATTAGACGGCTCTTAGGGTTTCAATTGTGCAATTTTTAGGGTTTGCACAATGATTCTATTTATAGATTGTAATTAGGATGTTGAGTTAGTGGTTTAGGATCCAATAGTAGTGGTTTTGGGCAAAAACAATTGAAATTGGGTTTTAGGTTTCAATAGGAAATGGATCCAAAATAACAGGGTTCAAATAAAAATACCCACAATTAAATAAAAGAAAATAGGATCAACAAGAATAGTTCAATCAAGAAGAACGAAGAATTTCATGAAAAAATTTAATTAAAATAATAAAGAAAGAAAAATAGAGTACTTTATTCATTTACAAATAAAATAATACAAAAGGGGGAAAAATGAAATAGCGGAAATGGTAGTTACATAAAAATTTAGGAATTTTCATAGAAATGTTATAGAGTATTATTAGAACACTTGGAAATTATTTCATATTATTTAAAAACTATTTTGAGAATTTAAAGGTCAATTCATGTTGGGTTCAAGTTTAAGGAGAAAATATATATGATTAAAGATTTAATGAGTTGGTAAACTCAAAGCAAATTTATGAGTTAGAAATGAGGAATTCCTAGAAGGAACTCACATCGGATAAGAGTTAGAATAGAAGAACCCAAACTGTATATATAAATATTAACTAGAACTCGAGAAAAGGGGACCCTCAGGCAAAGTGCCCTGAGGCACCTTTTCTGTAGTTAAAGACTAAAGTAATACCCCTTTCTAGACTGTTGTAAGACAAGATAGGAAGTCATGCATGCACTCACATGCGTGTGTACGCGTGCGTGTGCATACACGTGCATGTGCATGTGCATACGTGTGCAAGCATATGCGCGGGTACCTTAACTCGCATGATTATTGTATTACGAAATGGTGTTTTATCTTAAATAATTTTTGTATTGGGAATGATACTTGAAGTATAAAATGAATGTGGTTTTATTAATCGGAAGAACATTGTGAATTATTACAGGGAATAATTGGTTGGTTAACCAAGAAGTACTTACTTCATGAATGATAAATAAGAGAATAGATGAAAGAATTGAATGAGATGTGAATAAATGAAATTGAAAATATGAATCGTGAGGGTATGAGTACTCCATAATGTTGAACATGAAAGATGCTGATTCTATAAGCTAAGTGAGACCCAGGTATCGGCAAGTGATGAAAATGATTAATTGATTTTGAGAAAGGGCCAGCATGGGCTATCGTTCTCGGTATATTGTTTAAGTCCGGTAGGGGGTAAGCTAGTACTAGGTGGTATTATTTATTCATGTTTCAAACTTAAGGATATGCACTAAGAGAAGATGTAATAAAACTTGGGCAAACGTAAGTGGGGAGCCTCTCTATAGTCTGACGGTGGACTCCAGGACTATAGACCCAGTTTGATGGTGGACTCCGAGACTATGATTGCTTGCGATGGAGGCGAGCCTTAGTTAAATCCGGGAATATGATTCATATGATGGTGGACTCCAGGATCATGAATAATCGGGCGGATGGGAGGCCGTTCTCCTGTGTATATGCGTATACCAGGGCTAGAGGGATGTTTGCACGATGAGGATTCTGTAAGGTTTGACGGTGGACTCCGGGACTGGAACCCGTACTCGTGGAGCGTCTAAACCTTGATTTTGTTACCGAGTAGTTTTTCATGGTGAGGGATTAAACCCTTCAATGTAGAGTACATAGGTGCTCGCCCTTGGACCTATGTAGTATAGGATGCATAGAATCTGAACAAGTATGCATTAGTGCCATCGTAGTATAACATTTGCATTAGGCATTAAGTCATATCATACACTGATATGTTTAGGATAGTCACTTTTACACTTTATTGTGCTTTTAAGTTTGTGTTTGCTAAAGTAAGAGAATCGCTATTTTATCGCATTGCGTCAGTTGTGTGCAACTGATATTCCCTCAGTTTTTCAGTGCAGGGCTTGGATTGGCAAAAAGACATAAAGATGAATTGATGTTAAAGATTATTTTCAGATTTAAGTTGTTGCTGTTAAAGTTGTACATATCATGTTATATTCATTTTAAATTCCGCTGCGTTGATGTAAAGAACAACGTTGTATGATGAAAAGTTTTAATTTCCCTGTAAAATTGTAAGAATTTGAAGTAAAAGATTCTGTTGTGTTACGAATTACATGTAAATGGAATTTGGAGTGTTAAAATTCCTCCCCCTTATCCCTCTGATTTGGTTGGCCCACATGCAGCCAAGATATTTTTTAAAATTCCAAATTTGACTCCAAGTGGTAATTTTACACAAAAGTCCTTCACTTTGAAATATTTGCAAACATGCCGTAAATTATTCATAAAAATCAAGAAAATTTAGAATTATTATATACTAATAAATATTTGATTTTCCAAATAAATTTTTTGACTTTTTATTTCTCAAGAAAAATATTTGCACGTGTTTTGCACGTGCAAAAGATAAGTTTCGGAAAAATATTTAATAAATCACAAAAATTCATCATAAATCATTTATTAATTCCAAAAATAAAATTTTAAATTTCTTGGATGTTACATTACTCCCTCCTTAGAATACTTCTGTCCTCAGAACTACCGCTAATAGGGGAAAAACAACTTCAAGCAAAAGAATAAAATTACACAAAGAGTTCAGAAAAATCATTCTTCATGCAGTCCTCCGGCTCCCAAGTGGCTTCCTCGAACAACTGATTCCTCCACAATACCTTGATCACAGGTATGACTTTACTCCTCAACACTTTCTCTCGTCGATCAACAAACTCCATAGGCTGCTCCTTATAGCTCAAGTTCAGTTGTAATCCCTCGGGCACTTCTGTCAACTGATGAATCTGATCTGGAACATTATTCCTCAACATCGAAACATGGAACACATCATGAACTTGTGCCAGTTCTTCGGTCAATTCCAACTTGTACACCGTCTTACTGATTCGCCTCAAAATTTTGTATGGCCCTATGTACCTCGGTGCCAACTTGCCTCCTCTCCCAAATATGATTACTCCCTTCGTTGGACATACCTTGAGGAACACTGCATCTCCAACTTCAAATTCCAAGTCCCTACGCCGAGTATCTGCATAACTCTTCTACCGGCTCTGAGCATCAACCAATCTCTTCCGAATCAGCTCGATCTTTTCTGACGTCTAATGCACAATTTCAGGTCCAAACATCTGCCTCTCTCCAACCTTGTACCAATAGACGGGTGTCCTGCACTTCCTCCCGTACAAAGCTTCATAAGGTGCCATACCGATGCTTGCATGGTAACTATTGTTGTAAGCAAACTCAACCAATGCCAAATAACACTCCCAACTGCCACCAAAATCCATGACGCAAGACCTCAGCATATCCTCCAATACTCGATTCACCCTCTCTGTTTGACCATCGGTCTGTGGATGAAAAGCCATACTAAAATCAGTCCCGGTACCCAAGGTTGTTTGCAAACTCCTCCAAAATCTTGATGTGAACCTCGCATCCCTATTGGAAATAATAGCCATGGGAACCCCATGAAGTCTCAAAATCTCTTCGATGTATATTTCTTCCAGCATCTCCAAAGACCATGTAATTTTCATACGTAAGAAATGAGCCGACTTGGTCAAAAGATCCACAATGATCCAAATCGAGTGGTTGCCCTTCAGACTCCTCAGCAAACTAGTGATGAAATACATGCTGATATTATCCCACTTCCATTCAGGTATAGGCCATGGCTGCAACAACCCCCTGGGCTTCTGATTCTCTGCCTTGACTTGCTGACAAGTCAAACACCTTGCTACAAAATCTGCAATGTTTCTCTTCATTCTTGGCCACCAAAAGTGCTGCTTGATGTCCTTGTACATCTTCATATTTCCAGGATGTACTGATAACAAGCTACAGTGTGCTTCCTACAAGATGCTCTCCTTCAAATCTGAACTCTCTGGTACACATAATCTCTCGCCCATCCATAGAAGTCCATCTTGGACACGAAATTCTGATAGCTTGCCATCGAAAATCTGGTGTAACATCCTTAGAATCTCTGCATCCGATCTTTGAACTTCGATAATATGTTCCCTCAACGAAGGCTGAAGTCTCAATTGTGCCAATGATGCTCCCAATCCCTGCATTACCACCTCGATACCTGCCCGATCGAACTCTGTTGGCAACTCCTTCTGCGCTGTAATCAAACTCGACAGACTACACTTCCGACTGAGCCCATCAGCCACTACATTCGCCTTTTCCCGGATGATACATGATCTCGGGACGAAAGTCCTCCAATACCTCCAACCACCTTCTTTGCCGAAGTTTTAAGTCTCTTTGCTGATAAATGTATTTCAAGCTCTTGTGATCAGTGAACATATTGACATTCTCTCCATATACATAGTGCATCCACTTCTTCATGGAAAAGATAATAACTGCAAGCTCCAGATCGTGCATCGAATAGTTCTTCTCATGAGGACGCAACTACTTCTATCCGTAAGCAATAACCTTTCCCTCTTGCATTAAGACGCAACCCAAACCTCTGAGCGACGCATCACTAGTATAAATATCATAGTCAGCTTGCTGCAAAGCTAGAATAGGCACTGTTGTCAACCTCTCCTTCAACTCCAGAAAGATCACCTCACATTTATCAGTCCAAGTGAAATTTACATCCTTCCGGGTCAATCCTGTCAATGGTACTGCAATCTGTGCATAGCCTTGAGTGAATCGCCTGTAATACCCTGCCAATCCTAAGAAACTCCTAACCTCCTTCACAGTCATCGGTCGAGGCCAACTCTTCACCGCTTTAATTTCCTGAGGATCAGCGGCCACTCCTTCCTTAGAAAGGATATGACCATGGAATGCCACCTCTGACTTCCAAAATTCACACTTTGATAACTTGCCATACAAAACTTGTTCCTGTAAGTTCTCAATACCTCTGTTAAGTTCCTCGGCATGCTCTTCCTCTGACCTTGAATAAACCATTATATCATTAATGAACACCACCACAAAAGAATCAATGAATGGCCACAAAATCCAATTCATCATATCCATAAACACTGCCGATGCATTCGTCACCCCGGATGGCATCACCAAAAACTCATAAAGTCCATGGCAAGTTCTGAAAGTTGTCTTGCTCACATCCTCCTCCTTAACCTGGACCTTATGATATCCTAAGCGCAGATCAATCTTCAAAAATATTGCTGTCCCCTAAAGCCTATCAAACAGATCATCGATCCGTGGAAGTGGATACTTGTTCTGAATGTTCACCGTGTTAAATTTTCGGTACTCAATGCACATCTTCATTGACCCATCATTCTTCTTTAATAGAAACACTGGTGCACCCCATGGTAAAGTACTCGGCCTGATGAACCCCTTACCAAGCAATTCCTCAATCTGCTTCTTTACCTCATCTTGCTCTACAGGTGCCATCCTGTACGGAGCCTTAGATATTGGAGCACTTCCTGGCTGAATATTGATGCAGAACTCAACATCTCGCTGCAGCGGTAAGATCTTCCAAAAACACAGCAAGAAAATCACTGACAACTGGAATCTCCCTGACCTCATCTGGAATCATCAACTTCGACATAGCTGCAATCACCTTTGAGCTTCCCTTCTTCCCTTGAAAAGTTACTGTGGGTCCTCCCGGTGCCTTTACTATAACCTCTTTATTCTTGCATTCAATTGTAGCATCATAAATTGCCATCCAATCGATGCCCACAATCACATTTACACTCAAGACCTACAATTCGATGAGATCAATTCCGAAAATCCTCCTATCGATTTCGATATCACAATTTCCGTAATACCGATCAGCAATCAACTCCTCTCCTAATGGTGTTGCCACTGACAAGACTCTGGCTGAAAAAATCTTAGGTTCCACACCTAACACCTTAGCAAAATTGGGCGACGCAAATGTAGGCGAAGAACCAGTATCAAATAAAACCTTTGCTTTTATTCCATTAATCATAACATATCCTGATACATGAAGAATGATACTCAAAACCTCATTTTATTCTTAAACAAAGTCTTATTTAATACATCCAATAAACAAAATTTAAAATTCTTGCATGCCCTGGATTACATCTTCTAAGTTACTAGCATCCTACTCTATTAACGCAAATACTCACCCTTGCCTCTGCTGCTTGCCACCACTTGCACCACCCTGCTTCAGCTGCGGGCAAACAGGTCTGATATGACCTTCCTTGCCGCACTGGAAACAAGTCTAAGTCCTTGCTAGCTTAGGACATAAGGTCCTAAAGTGCCCCGTCTCCCCACAATTAAACCACGTCACGCCCTGAACTGTTGTTGCTTTCTGGTTTGGCCTACTAAATCTGCTCTTTTTATTCGGGAACTTCCTCCCACTCTGATTGGTTGTTGTTGGCCTTTTATTTTTGCTCCAGGTTTCCTGCTTCTTCTGGATTTGATCCATGTCCTCCTCGGTCATGGCTGCCCTCCTGACAAGTTTTTCAAACCTCTTGATCCCCAAAGGAATCATTCAGGACCATAGATTTGGCCTCAATCCCTGTTCAAATTTCCTGGCCATCTTCACTTCATCAACTATTAGCTCTGATGCATACCTCGTCAACGGCGTGAACTTAGTCTTATACTCACGGACCGTCATATTACCCTGCTGCAGGTTCAGAAATTCCATCGCTTTCTTCTCCTGAATGTCCAAGGGGAAATAGTGATCCCTAAACTCACCAAGAAAAGCTTCCCAAGTCACCTGCTCATCACCAAAAGTCCTCTTCACTGACTGCCACCAGACACCAGCGTCTTTCTCCAACTGCATTGTATCCAATTTCACCTTGTTGGGCGCGGGGTGGGTTCCAAAACATAAATCATATTAGGGCACCACAACATAAATCATATTCACACCAATTGTCCACTGCAGAAAATATGTTCATACTCAAACCATTTCATTTGTTTTATTTTCATGTTTAATACTCACACTCTAATGTCCACACCTATGTACTCACGCTCTAGTGTCCACATAGGTTCATTCCCCATACCATGTTTAACATTACTATTGAAGCTCGCTCTGATACCAACTCTGTAGTGCCCCAAATTTTCAATAAATAAAATTAGAAATAAGTGGCACAATTTCAAGAATCAACTTCAACTACAATTATAAACACAGTATCAAATACATGGAAATTAAAACTTGTTATTACAACTGTTCTTTCTTACATTTGCACAACGGAAAATTTTAATACATTTATTACAACACAATCCAGCACTTAAACTTTAATCATCTTAAATCCAAGCTTCCACTTTACTTGGGCAACTCACTTGCAAATCCTGCGAAATAAACTGAAGAGTTGGCACGTCAGTCGAAGGCAACTGACGTCAACTATAGCAATAATGATACTTCTAGATCTCACAATCACAAACTTGATGCATATTAATATAGCAATAACAAATGATGCACAAAAAATAATAAATAGAACATGGAATAGTAATAAATGGAGTATGAAACAACAAGTGAAGCTAGGCAAGTGTCAAGTGTATGAGACAAAAACAGAATACAAGCATGCATAAAACAAGTCAAGAAACACAATGCTTATGATGATTTCTAATGCATATTTGTCGGATTCTATGCATCACATACTACATTGGCCAGGTGCAAGCCCTTATCGTTCTCCAATTTATTGGGTTCAATCCCTCGTTATGCAACTAACCTACTGCGGTGACAGAAACAAGATTAGGTACTCCGTGAATGGACCCAAACTCTGGTACGCAACCCGCCAAGCTGTACAAGTGTAGACATGCCAGTACCCTGCATGCATCGCTCTAATTCTGTAGAATCACCGCCCTGCAGTGTACCCCGCCAAAAGGCCAGCTGACCCTCAACGCGCAGATACACTGTACATTCCGCGAATAGGAATGCCGACCCTCAATGCGCGAATATACCGTACATTCCGTGAATAGGCCTGCCGACCCTCAACATGCGAACATACCAAATTCGCTAATTTCTAGACATTCCGCGAATAGGCCTACCGACCCTCAACACGCAAAATACAAGAGAGACACAACAATGCACAACCGACAACATAGCTCATACATACCTTGCCAAAATTCCATCACAACTCCCAACCTAGTGCCTGTCCTTCTGTTTATTATTATTAATTAAATAAAATCAAAGTCCCTCTAAAGTTGGTGTACCCTACCGGACTTAACTCTACTAAATCGATAACAAAAGCCCCGCTAGCCAAAATTCCAAAAAATCTCATTTGCCGGCATGTTATGGTCCCACCCAACTTCTAGAGTCCTCACAATTAAAACATTACCACATTCCTTCTCTAGGGTATCCCACGTTAACACTAATCTCAAAAATAACCCTCAACGGTTCATTCATAATCTTCTCAACTTAATGCATCTCTATTATTCTCACATTCAATTTATAAATCATTAATTTTAGCAAACAAATAGCTCATTATAAAATATTCTTTCCTCATTTAAAAAAAAACAACTACTTGCATAATTATTCAATTTCATTCATGGAAACAAATCCAAAATCACCCAAAATATTCTAATCTCATCTTATAACATTTCTTTCCATATTCGAAACTTCAATTATTATATTCTGGGATTCTAATCAACGTAAAAATAAAATAAGTCATTTAAAAATTTGGAATTACATGCCTTCAAAGTCAGAAATTAAATTCTCAAAAGTTGAAGTCTTAGATTCAATAATCTATAATATTGAAATTTATTAAATTAATTTTTCACCAAACATTTTTTTTCCCTTTTCATTTTAAAAACTTTAAACTCAAAATCTCAACAGAAAAAGAAACAAAACAAAGCTCAAAGCTAAATAGAAAAATTAAAAAAAAAGTATAAAAAAAGCGTTTAAAAAGAAACCTCAACAGAGGAAAAAAAAGAAAAAAATGAACAGGAGCTCTGAAAGACATAACTCAAAAAAGAAAAAAAAAGAAAAAGAAACCAACATAAATGAAACTGGCCTGACCCGGGTTCGAACCCATGCGACCTAGCGAGAGGCCCAAATGCCCAAATCCACCTGCGCTAGCAAACTACCCCAATGCCACTATCTGACCTAAGGAAGCATTAAAACATTATATATCAAACTCAATGTACAGACCTTATACCCCGTACAAACCCAAAACCCCATAACTCCAAACCCTAATATAGTAACTCAGCTGCTGTTCATGAACAGTAACCCGAACCCAACAAACTCCAATTTAACCATATAACAGTTATTCGAACCCTAATATCAAGCTTGGATATATTTT
Source organism: Hemerocallis citrina (assembly GCA_017893485.1). Classification (NCBI taxonomy): domain Eukaryota; kingdom Viridiplantae; phylum Streptophyta; class Magnoliopsida; order Asparagales; family Asphodelaceae; genus Hemerocallis; species Hemerocallis citrina. The sequence continues at coordinate 224,982,787 of CM030364.1, forward strand.
TTTTGTAATTACAAACAATGAATAAACATGGAAAAATCTCAAATTTAAAAAATCAAACATGAATTTAAGAGCATCCAACAAGTTCTAATTATCTCTACAAATCTCCATCATCTACAAGTTAAATCCATGATCATCAATCAATTTTATAGACCCCAAATTAGATTTTTATAAATTAAAAATTTGTATTTGTATGTTCATGTTAGTCTCTAAGTCATAATATAAAAACCTAATATTTAATACACAAATTCATCATCATACAACCATCGAAACTCTAGAATCTAAGACATGAAAGTAATTCTAATCAAAACAGCGAATTCTCTTATAAAAATTGCAACTTTTTAATCAATCTAGCAATGAATTTGCGTGTATTCAATGGCCTATGAATTATCATACTCATCAACTATTATAAACTCCATGATCATACAAGTTTTTTTTTTTTTTTTTTTTTTGTTAATCAAAACAAGTTCTTTTATGCATCACCAATCTCTAATATCAATAAAAAAATTACACATGGCAATCACATCTCAATTAGGGTTTTTATTCATGAAGATGTTACTTGACTACTTTTTCTTTAAGATTTATCCTCTAATAGATTTACATCAAGTTTTATAATCATGCAATCTATATCATATTTGATCAATCATCATCATATTATACAAGCATATAACAAATCAAGAGATGAGAAGTACAAGCCACCTCAAATAAGATCGATGAAGAACAATAATAATCAAGAAAGAAGACTTCTCCTCCTCCTTGCGAAAGTCCAAAGATCCAAGCTCCAAACTCCAACAATAATAGAAAATTTTATTTTATTTTATTTTGTGAACAAGAGGAAAGATGGCGGGTGTTGTACATATAGGTCGGGGGGGGGGGGGGGGGTCATCTTTAGGGTTTTATGCCGCATTTTGCAAAAACATCCCTCACAAATTAAATATTTACATATATATATGTAGATCTTCAAATTAAGTAGTTACTTAAATCAAATAAGATAAGATTTTATTCCTCCCCCTTATCCCTATAATTTTGCTGGCCCACATGAAGCCAAGAAATTTTTTTAAATTCGAATTTTGCCTCCAAGTGGTAATTTTACACAAAAGTCCTTCACTTTGAAATATTTGCAAACATGTCGTAAATTATTTATAAAAATCCCGGAAAATTTAAAACTATTATCTACTAATAAATATTTGGTTTCCCAAATAAAATTTTTGTCTTTTTATTTTCCAAGAAAAATGTTTGCACGTGTTTTGCACGTGCAAAAGATAAGTTTCATAAAAATGTTTAATAAATCACAAAAATTGTAACCCCTGTTTTCCCTAAATCAGTATTTTCTGTGTATTTCCTGTATTTAAAATTTTTGTAAATTAGTTTTCCGATTTTAAGTTCCTTTTGTTAAAATGTATTTTTGAATCTTCCATTAAAGCCTATTTTCTTTATTAATAATTTTATTTGTAACTATTTCCTATGATTTTTATACAAATTTTATTATTGTTATTATTACTTTGATTTCTATTATTAGTCTTATTACTGTTATTTTTAATACTGTTATTATTATTATGGTTATTTTTATTCTTTTTATTATTATTATTAGTATTCCTATAAAATCCTATTGTATTTGCTAGTATTTGAGTATTAACTCATTATATGCTATTTGATTCATTGTACTATTGTATTACTATTTGTTATAATTGATTTAATTATTTACTTTTAATCTAAATCCTAATTGTATATTTTTATTGGTTATTTTAATTCCCCTATTGGATTTTATTAAACCCTAATACCCATTAAGCCATACCCAATTAAACCCCCTTCATATCTGTTTAACACTAACTACCCAAGCCCATTTGCAAACCCATTACCCTATTACTAAACCTAAACCCAATACCCACCTCATCACCCTACCCATTACTCGTCAGCTCCTCTTCTAACCTATATATACAAATCCCCCTACCCTGTTAAACCCTACGGTTTACCCATCAGCCGCCTTCTTCACCCTTCAACCTCTCGATCTCCCCGTATCCCTCTCCCCGTCTCCTCTGCGCGCACCTTATGCACCCTACAGCATCCAACTGCCCAACCCACCTCACCACGATAGCCATCGACAGCGTCGCGACCTCACCAGCACCGGCTTGCACCTCCCTACCACCTCGTCGACGGGCCGTAGCAGCCCTGTCCTGTTGCCAGGCGTGTCCCCTGGCTACTGCCAACCCCCTATGTCGTGCCAGCCCAGTCTAGCACCACTCCCCCTTACGTCAGCCTCGCTGTGCTGCTCACCCGATGCCAGAGAAGCGACAGCAGCCAGTCGGCTCGCCTCTCCTCCTACCAACGCGTCGGCAGCCCTGTCCCGCCATCGCACCGCCAGCCACCGTCGGAGCCAAGCTTTGCTGTTGGTTGGTCTTTATCATCTTTGATTGTGGGCCGTCGATCATCATCATCATGCTTGATTGGATGTGGGCCGTCCGATCTCTTCTTGATCATCACGATCATGATGATCATCAACTTCCTTTGATCGCAGCCGTTCGATCAATCGATCTTGATCATCTCGTTCGTGGTTCGTTAGTTCGTTGAGTTCATTGCTCGGAAATCCGTTCCAGTTATTCTTCCTCTTTTCTTCGTCCCATCGTCGTCTCTCAAGCAAGTAACTTGTATTCTTTTCTTTGTGTAATACAAGTACTAAATACAGCCTGTAGTGTAGTTAGGTTCTAGAGACAATTCGTGTGTGGATCCTCCGTTATATATTATCTCTATTGTGTTGTTTCGACCATAGTTGCCTCACGACATACATGACATGAAACAATTAGGGATGACCACTTTTTGAATGTATATATGTATGTTATTTTGTGATATCATGTGCTTAATGTGTTACTCGTGCTATAACTTGTCGTGGACTTGAACAGTACCCTATACCATGTTGTTTGGACATCTAGTACACTATATTTCATGTTTGGGTTGATTTGGATGAGTTTTACATGAACTAGATAATTTTATGTTCGAAGAATAATTCTGTATTTTCTGCTACCTTACTTTTGATCAATATTTTAGACCCTATTAAGGTCAGTATATTAAAATATTTTATGAACATAAACTGTAGAGAATTCTGTCTACTTTCCAACCCTTCTGACAGATCTCAGTTTCGTTTTACGAGTTGTGAGTTATGTCCATTTTACTACATAGGTGTAGAAAGATTTCCAGATTATGTTTTCTATGAATTCTGAAGAGTAATCTATTTTTATTGTGCTGTTAAAAGTATTATTTTAATCCAATATTTTGCACAGTACAACTAGACTTGATTGAGATTAACCCTAAATTAGTATGGATTTATTTGATGAATTTTACAAACCTTTCTATGTTTCCAAACAATTACTATACTAGTAGATTTTTTATACTATTCTGTAAAAAACCTGATTTTCAACCTAATTCTACTTGCTTTTTGGAAAATGTTTGCGAATATGAAAGTTAGCCTATTGTATCTATTTTATCACCCTTTTGAAGGATTTGGATTTCGGTTTATGGTTTGTGAGATATTGCTGTTTTAGTGCTGCAGTGTTTATGATTCCAGATTTACAGAACTAGCGTATCTTTCTATTTTCTGATTTTACTTGACTACTCTATATTTGTTGGAAAATTATGAAACTTAATTTTCTGTTACTAAACATACTAAGGAATGCCCCAGATTTTTTGTGGATTTAATTATTAAGTTTTCATGTTGCTTTCCTGATTATGAACACAAACTTCTGATTTCTGGCTGAACGTGCTTTCTGGATTCAAATCAGTTTTTAGACTTTTTGTTGTGAAATACCATATGACTTATATATATTTTCTGGATTCATCCAGGAGTCTATTTTCCAGATTCTTTGACATATCTAGATTTGCATTTTTGTAGTAATGGGAATTCCAGATTTAGTGCAATACTGTCTTGCTGTCCTGAACTAGAGTTTTCGTTGTTATATCCTTTTCTGAGTTGCCTTTCACTTATACATGTTTATCTTTCAAACTGAACTTGTTGCTTGTTTATACCATGTTAATACTTTCATGTTTCGTACACATACATGCTTGTTTGATAATAATAACAAAGTAATCAAGTCGGGGTTAAGAGAAAGACTTTAGTAGTGGACAATATAGGTATGTGTACTCAGAAGGGGACCCGTGTTTTCCATTACTTGCCGCCATGTTTCATGATTACATGATTCATGCTTGATATTACTTGTTGCCATGTTTCATGATTACATGATTCATGTTTGTTATACTATATGCTGCCATGTTTCATGACTACATAATTCATGCTTGTTAATACTTATTGCCATGTTTCATGACTAGATAATTCATGCTTGTTACTACTTGTTGCCATATTTCATGACTACATGATTCATGATTGATACTACTTGTTGCCATGTTTCATGACTACATGATTCATGCTTGATACTACTTACTGCTACGTGTTCACGATTACGTGACTCGTGCTTAATACTTATTACTTGACTTGACGACTGAGTACACGGCCCTATAGAAACCCACCACTAGGCCTAAGCGAAACTATTTAAATGTAGCAACCATGTAGTAAAAACCTGGGATGCATGAAGTGCTACCTAGATAGTAATTATACAAGACTCGAACATGATTACTTGACACTTGCTACTTGTTACTTGAACATGATTACTTGATACTTGCTACTTGTTACTTGAGCATGATTACTTGATACTTGATACTTGATACTTACTACTTGTACTTGATACATGACACTTGATACTTGATACTTGATACTTACTACTTGTACTTGATACATGACACTTGATACTTGTTACTTGTTTACATGATAATTATTCACTTGACACTTGTTATATGCCACTTGCACTTGTTCATCTTGTCATGCTAGTTATTCTAATTTGTTATCATGCCTATTCCATGTTATTAGTTTACCCTTTTACCAGTACTTGTGCCTGCACTACAAGCGGCCCGTAACTTACATTGATGGGAGTTTGTTTTCTTTTTCCTCTTCCTGCAATTATCAAATTGCAGATTTTGGAGATCAGCTGCCAGATGGAGTAGGTGATATGAGATACTAGATGCTGAAATTTTGCTATTATTATTCTTTGTTGCTTATTTTGAATTATTGTATCTGTTACTTGGATTATTTGTATTTGGGCAATGTGACCCAGGATATTGACTTGTTCAGATCTGGTTTATTTGAGATTAATATATTTTGTTTCAAGTAAATTCCTGTTGGTATATTGATTCATATGTGCATGCGTAGTTGACTTTTCTTACTTCCGAATCTGATTATTCTGTGAGATGTTGTAAAGATCCTGACAGCTTATGGATGATGAAAATCATTCGCTCGGCTTAGTCACATATCCGTATTCCGTATTCTTTTTTGGGAAGCAGGGCGTGATAAAAATTCATCATAAATCATTTATTAATTCCAAAAGTAAAATTTAAAATTTCTAGGATGTTACAATTGGGTCATGCCCTTCGGTCTGAAGAACGCTGGAGCCACTTACTAGCACTTAGTGAACAGAACGGCTGACACATGGAAGTCTTTGTAGATGACATACTTGTAAAGAGCTTCAAGAAAGAAGACCACGTTGTTGACCACCAAGAAGCTTTTGACGTCCTACGAAAGTAAAACATAGGTTGAACCCTTCAAAGTGTGGCTTCGGGGTCTTCTCGGAGAAGTTCTTGGGAATCATGGTCATCTATAGAGGAATTAGAGCTAACTCTGAGAAGATCCAAGCCATACTCCCTAACATGATAAACACCTCCCCCCCCCCCCCCCCCCCCCCCCCGCATCTAACAGTAAAGAAGTGCAGAAGCTCACAAAGTGCCTCGCCGCCATCAGGCTCTTCCTCTTTAAGTCTGGGGAGAAGTGCCACCCTTTCTTCAAAGCTCTCGGTGAATCATAAAGATTTCAGTGGGGGTAATCACAACAATATGCCTTTGAACAGCTCAAGGCATATCTCATTAATCATCCACTCCTAAGCAAGCCCGAGCTGGGAGAGGAGTTTTACCTTTATCTGGCCACTTCAGATCAGACCCTTAGTATCGTCTCAGTGAAGGAAGAAGACAGGGTCCAAAGGCCAATATACTATGTCAGCAAAGTACTTCATGGTGTCGAGCTTCGTTAGTCTAAGATGGATAAGATGTCATATGCTCTGATCACGGCCGCTCGTAAGCTCCACCCTTATTTCCAAGCACACTCCATCTTTGTTCTCACTGACCAGCCCCTTAAGCAAATACTTTCAAAGCTAGAGAACTCTGAGCGACTCATGAAGTGGTCCATTGAGTTGACCCAGCATGAAATCAGCTACCGGCCGAGGAAAACTCTCAAGGCCAAAGCCTTAGCTGAATTCATTGTTGATAGCACTATCCTCGATCCCCATAAAGAAGACGACAATCCTCCGATGTGGAATGTCTACGTCAATGATTCCTCTTGCATCGAAGGGAGAGGGTTGGTGTTATCTTGCTCATGCCAGATGAGTTCACCCTCCAGCACTCACTTCGTCTCAACTTTCGGGCCTCCGACAACGAGGCCGAAAATAAGGCAATGATTGCCGGCCTTTTCTAATCTTGGAAGGTGGGGGTTCGTAAGGTCAAATTATTCAGCGACTCCCAGCTAGTAGTAAATCAAATCCATGGAGAATAAGAAGCCAGAGATGACCACATGGTCAAGTACTTAGCTTGCGTGAGGAAACCTCTAGCTACATTCAAAGAGGCAAAAATTCCTTGCATCCCCCGTTAGGAAAATGGGCATGCAAACGCCCTATCTAAGCTTTCAACTTCCTCCGAAGGACTCGACCACACCGTGCTCATTGAGGTCCTACTCAAGTCGAGCATCGAAGATGAAACTTTAAAGCACTCCTCAGACAGTCGGAGACAATTGGATGCTACCCTTGACCGACTTCCTCGACAAGGAAATCCTCCCAATAGATCCTAAGGAAGCAAGGAAGCACTGTGTGAACTCAAAGATACGTACTTGTTGAGGGAATTCTATATAAGCACTCATAGACTCTGATAGATGGCGGACCTTACTTACGATGCCTCACCCCCGAACAGGCCAAGTATGCTCTTAGAGAAGTGCATGAAGGAATAGGTGGTGGCTACATGGGGCGCAAGGTCCCTTACACGGACAGTTCTTAATCATGGGTGCTATTGACCTTCACGCATCGACGACGCCTAAGAATATGTTCACCGATGCATCTCCTGCCAGAAGTTCTCCCCCATTTAGTGGGTTCCCAAGCCCACCTTAGCTTCATGTAAAGCTTGATCCCTTTCACCATGTAGGGAATGGACTTACTTGGGTAGTTCCCCCCCACGACTGGACAGAGGAACTTCCCAGACTACTTCACAAAATGGGTTGAAGCAGAACCATTAACCCTCCATCACCGAGCATAAGATTCAACAATTCTTTTGGAATATCATCATCTGCAGGTTTGGGATCCCCCAAATTCTTTTCATCGAAAACGAAACCCAATTTGCCGCCAACGAATTCTGTAAATTTTGTGCCAGTCTGGGGTTTAAACCACGTTTCTCTTCCATTTTTCATCCCCAGACCAATGGCCAAGCAGATAACCAACTGAACGATCCTTGATGGTCTCAAGAAGAGGCTCGATGAAGCTCTAAAGGGGTTATGGGTCAAAGAGATCTCAAATGTACTCTGTTCCTATGGAACCATGAAGAGAATCTCAATAGGAGAATCCCTGTTAAACCTCATTTTCAGGTCCGAAGCTCTAATCCCCCAAGACTAAATTTCCATCGCCTTCTCTCATTCAGTGAGGAACAAAACACAAATGACCTCCGAGGAAACATTGATATCAGTGAAGAAGTTCGGTAAAAATCTGCCCTACGAATGCACATCTATAAGCAGATGGTGGAGAAGTTTTACTACAAGAAAGTTCAGCCAACAAATCTCAAGGAAGGAGACCTTGTCTTGCAAAAGCTTAAAATCTCCAATTCGTGTAAGAAGGGAAAGCTCGCTCCCAACTGGGAAGGACCATACAAGATCTCCAAAGTCGTCTGCCCAAGAGGTTACCAACTTAAAGAGGGAAGGACCATACAACTGATGAATTTCAACGAGGGTGCTTAATGCCCTTCACTTAGGTTTCTTAAGATTTGTAATAAGGCCGATCCTTATAACGGCCAAAGCATGTAATAAAGGCTAGTCACCAAGGCAGCCACTTAGATTTATTTTTCAATAAAACTTAGCATTTTTTCCCCAAAATTATTGTACTATTATCTGGATGTGAACAATGAGGTAGGTGCTCAGACCCTCTTCTGAGCTACGCCAACAACTAGTTGACTCTTCAAATAACAAGTTCGGAGTCCAAACTCATGGCTCGGTGCTGGTCCCATACTCACGAACAAGCAAGTTCAGAACTCAGATCATCACTCTAAACTGTTCCTACAACTCGTTAACTCTTCTATAACTCCCTATTTTAATTGTACGTATTTTTTTATGTATTTCTTTCATTTCGGTTATCTCTATTTTTCCCCTTTTTTGAACTTATTTGCATGCACTAGATTATCTAATTATTTATTAATTAGTGTTAAAGCCCAAATCTTGTCTAGTCATTCTATTATTGTGAATCTTTTATTTAAATTCAAACCTGAAACCCTAAATTAAACACAACCCAAGCCTAAGCCCAAATCCTAATCCGCTATTCACTAAACATATGCCCTATCTATTTAAACTCCTATAATCACATCCCTAACCATAATCACCCTAATCTTCTTCTTCTTCATCTTCAATAGCTGCCAACTCCCCTTTCATTCCGAAGCCTTTCACCTCCAAAACCCAACTCCACTCGCCGACAACCATCCTCTCCATACCTAAATCCCAACACCTCTTTCATCAACCCGAATTCCTCCATTTCCACCACCTGAACAACACCTTGCCCTGCCTCCATCAACTCGCAAACTTCACCACCCGACAAACCCTTGCTGTCTCCATTCCAATCCCGATCACCAAACTCACCATCAACCCGACAACCACCTTCTTCATCTTTATATTTAACCCGTCAAACCCTTTGCCTCCAACTCCATCTCATTCTCATCCTTACCTCCTTGCTGCCTCCACCCGACAGCTACCTCCTCGCTGCCTACACCCGACAACCTCCATCACCATCTCCTTCTTCCCGAGCATCATCCTCTCCAACCCATCAACCCTTGCATTTGTTCTTGTTGCTATTTTTTTTCGTCGCTGCCTTTGCTTGCTGTCGTTGTTTTCGTGTTGTTATCGTCGCTTGCTGTCATTGCTGCCGTGGTTATTGTCATCGCGTTGTTGCCTTGTTGTTGTTGTGTTGTTGTGTTGTTGCTCTTGTGCTGCCGTCCATTGTCATCATTGCTTCTCTTCTTCTCGTTGATTCGTCCACATTCGTAACCGTCATACACAAGGCAAGCGTTTCTTGAACTCTTGCAAGTAGTTCCAATTCTTATTGATGTATCATATTCCCGACTTTCGTTCGTGATCCCTTCTTGCTTTATTTGAATCTTGAACCACTTGTTATATCCACAAGTAACCATTCCTTTTTTATTTCCTTTCGATGCGAATTGCCATGATCATTATATTGCATTCACCATTCACAATCATAACTTAGATATATAGGTCATGTTACAAGATTTATTTTTGACTATATTGCTATGCATTAGTATAATTGAATTCTTGGAGTTAATATTGTGAAAATAATAATTTTCTAGATGCGTTAATTGTCGACTTCTGATTTAATCACTAAGTATGAGCATGAACGCATTTCTGATTATACAATTCTATTTTGTGAATTGGTTTGTGAATCGGGACTTAAAATGTAAAGTATTAGATTTTATGCCATGTCACTTGTCTGACTTTGTACTGGGATTTGACACAGTTCCCTGTAACCAAATTTATTACTTTATATGTGTATGTTGTAGCCCTCTGGGTGTAGAATCTAGAATATCTTATGGTTTTGCAAACCAATAAATAGGTTGTGAGATATTGATGTTTTAATAATGTAATGTCTAAATTTTCAGATTAGTGTTATAGCTGTATCGTCCCGGTGAATTAATTGAAATAATAGATTGTTAGTGGAATTAAAATATGAGATTAACCCATATATTAATGGACATTGTTAGGAGTTAGTTTATAATTTTGTGAGGTTTAATAATGAATTTTCAGTGGAATTATAGGCATGAGAAATTGACCTTATGTTGATGTCTGAGCACTAAACCTGTAAAGACCTGATTGAGAGGCATAGCTATTGAACTTAGTTTGTGTCGAGTGAATAGGCGTTGGATTCGTAGGAGAGTCTATTTTCCGATATCCCTGACGACACTGGTTTTTCTTCCATTGGCTACGAAAAAGTGAGTTTTAGTGTCGATATGTGTTGCTATCCAGATTTGTATTTTATGTTCTTGAACTATATATATATATATATATATATATATACACTAGGTTTGCCCATTGACACGTGCCTACGGCACGTCTTCGGAATGGTGCACCTGGTTTGATTATAAAAAATAGTTTTGGAGGTCCAGCAAATTAATTGAAGTAGCAAACACATTATATGAAGAAGCAGTATATCTACATTTAAGCTCAACCATCGCCTTTTTGATCATTAGCTTGAACTCACTTGGAATGCATATAGTTTATTAGAAACACTGCACAGAGTTTTTTTTAACTTCAGCATCACTTTTAGATGCTTGTAATAGCTATGCATGGGCATTATCATATAGGTTTTATAGAGCTTACTCTAATCCCATAACCACTATGAGCATGTCTAAATATAATGGTAACGCAAGTGCAGGTGGAAGGTATCTACAATATCAATAATCTATACATATGTTTGTCTGAGACTCAGTTTGTAATTGAAGTACCTCTTATTATTATTTCAACCAAAATGAAATACATAAAGTTCTCAAAACTCTAATCCAAGCTAATCATTTCTTTTATCTCCACTTTGTCTCCACATTGCACCTTTATAAAAAAAACCAAAATGGATAAATAACAAATTTACTTTAGCTATCTTTCTTGAGCAGAGAGTTTGCACCCTTCACTGGTAAACATCAGTCATCCCAATCCTATATATCCAAACATGCACTAAAAGTTCTTATATGTTATGTTATCCATGGTTTCCAATAACCAGTGAAGGGAACACTTCACGATAGTATTTTCTCTTGTAGTAAAGAAATTAATGTTGCATATTTGCCAAGTTATTTTAGGTTACTGGTCAGCTTACCTATCCTGCTATGGTTTGGAAGCCCAAATTGAGGTCACCAAATAATCCATCTCTCACTTGCATACACCTTAAATCAAAACCAATAAAAAAACTCATCAAATAAATTACCAAATTAAAACTTTTTAAACACAAAAATAAAACAATCATTCCTCTCTGAACTTAGATCCCATGCATACACAAAATTCAAGTCAGGAAAAAAACTGAGTAATCCCCTGCCCACACAAAATTAAAAATTAGAATGAGAACTCGGTTAATGAGATGAAATTAGAGTCGTCGCATCGCATATAGAGACTCTCGATTCGGTAGAGGGGAGTCGCCGATACGCAGTCGCTTGATATTCGCACTCGATTTGGTGGAGGGGAATCATGGATACGAAATCAGCAGCGGATCAAATATCGGCGACGACCTCTTGATTGGGGTTCTTGATTTGGATTTGAATTTGCTTTGAGATTTTCAAATTTTCAAATTTTCAAATTTATCAAAATTATCAAATACTTGAATTTTAAATTTTAAATTTTAAAAATTTTTAAAATTTAAAAATTTTTAATTTTAAAATTATAAAAAATTTTAATTTTTAAATTTTTTAAATTTTTTTAAATTTTTTTAAAAAACTTTTTATGTAACTTTTTATAATTTTTATAAGTTTTTGAAATTTTTTTTTTATAACGATAATAGAATCGTTCGATTCCAGCCCAAAATATATATTAAAAAAGGGGGGTACAGCGAGGTACAATTTTACAAGCTGTAAAACTAAAAAACAGACAACAAAGACAGAAAATTATACACAATCAGGCAATGGAGAGCATAGCCTCGAACTAAACCAAAACAACTACCAAATAGCCTGCTATCTACATCGATCGGAAAAAAGCTACAGGCGCCACACGATCACACTCCGGCCATCTACCGAGGCAGGCAACCGGAGGAAGAGTCAAACAAACGAATTGGAACGACCAAACGGAGGCTGAGAGGGATCGATAAGAGGGTAGTGACAACAGAGCCGACCCCAAGCCCCTATGACGAATCCAACAGCTTCGAAATGAATCAGTGGAGTAGGGAACCGCCTAAAAGCGCCGACGGATCCCAATCCGCTGAAACAAATAAAGAGCACACAGGGAGAATAACCTAAACAAAATCAACACAAACCATGCGAGCATCAATACAGTTGGATGGAAAGTACCTCCCTGTATTTCCAACTGCACGAGCTCAACCAAACCATGGCAGAATCAGAATCAGCCACGAGCAAAGCTTAGATAATCAGCTGAAAAACATGGGGCTCAAACTTCACATAAGTGAACACACACTCCTTCAAAACAAAGAGCAAAGAGAGGAAAAAGAAAAACAGGGAAAACGAATTACTATCAAAGCACACAATACCAACATGCTACTCAGATAAAGCCCAACCGAGACAAAGAACACAGCCTGCTAGAGGCCGGCTCCGACTAGCCAACCTACCTCAGTGGCACTCAACAAGTAGAAACCTACTCCCAAAACTCCAAAACCACCAGCAAAATGGAAACCACCACAAACAATAAATCCCAACTAGAAATCATAGATCAGTTCAGATACCATAGTAAGAACCTTGGATCAAAATAAAGTTAACAGCCAAAACATAGTCACTACTAGATCACAGTACCATGATGACGAAGAGCAAACCAGCCAGGAAACAAAAGAAAATACAAACAACCAAAAATACAGCTAGTGAAGGAAAAGCACAGAGATTCGGTCTCGTATAAGCTTCCAGTTAGCAAGAGCACTGAAACCAAGACCAAAACATAGGGTAGAAAGTCTCCATAGTAATAACACCAAAAACGGGCACTTCCTATTATATATGCAATGATAAGGAAAAGAGAGCAAGATAAGAACAAATAAATCTAGTTAGAAAAGGTTAGGTTAGATCGATAGATGAGGGAAGCCTTGTCTAGACTACTTAATTGTAAGGTTGCCACTTTATCGTTTGGTAAAGTGGAAGACCACAAATTAGAGAAAAATAAAAAATCATCAATCATCGAAGCAATCGATGATGTTTAGTGCGAGATGATACGTTTATTCCTTTCCGACCATATCACCCAGATAATGACCATAATAGAGAGGAACCCAAATTTGTGGTACTCTTTCTTAATCAATTGAGATCCCCAGCAGGACGACAAAGCAGCAGGAATTGAAGGTGCTTGCCAAGCCAAAACAGTAATAGACCACAAAGGTTGGATAAAGCTGTACTGAAGGAAAAGGTGATTAGCATCCTCGTATTCGGTTGAACACAATGTGCATAGTTGCCCTAAAGCTAGATCCCTTTTGTTGAGAAACTCGACGGTGAGAAGTTTGTTATTAAGAGCGAGCCAAGTGAGAATTTTATATTTGAGTGGGGCGCAACTACTCCATAAAGGATTAGCAGGAGTGGAATAGGTACCTCCAAAGTTAAGAAAATTGTAGAAGGACTTAACCGAATAAATACCGGAGTTAGTCCAACGCCAAGAGAAATTATCAGCGGGATACCAAGAATACTGGTTTAGTTTAAAGAAAAGCTCATTGAGTTCAATCTCAAGATGCTGGGGAAGAGAACATAGGAAGGGTATAGACCAGAACTTTTGGTGGTTAATAATAGTAACATATTCCGCTACAGTTGCTGAGGGGTTGGAATCCAAATGGTAGAGAGAAGGAAAGGCCAAAGCTAACTTAATGGTGCCGAACCATAAATCGACCTAGAACTTTGTCTTGGACCCATTAGCGCAAACATTGTAGATTCCGCAATGGAATGGCCTGGCTGCTTTCCAGACCCCTTTCTAGAAAGGAGATGCCTTATGGGACAAAGAAGGGGAAAAATCCGCTATCCTTTTCCGGGAGAAACATTTTAGAGAAATGAGTCGAGCCTAAGGTAGTTGATCTTTGATGAGAATTCTCCATAACTATTTATCCAAAAGAGCTAAATTTTGATGCCTGAGGTTCAGCACCCCTAAACCACCTGCCACCATAGAGGTGCAGATTAACGTCCAGTTACAGAGATGGGAACCAGCTTTATAAAGGCCAGTCCCAGACCAGAAGAAATTCCTTCTAATTTTGTCAATCCTTTTAATGACCCAAGAGGGGACGTAAAATAAAGGACATCATATATAAGGGTATAGAAGATAGAACTGAGTTGACCAGAACGTGTCTACCTCCGTGAGAGAGGTGTCTACCCGACCAAGCATTAAGCCTGGATTCAACTTTTTTAATCATCGGCATCCAATCATACTTATGAAGCTTTCCCCATCACAGAGGAATACCAAGGTATTGGATGGGAAAAGATGCGGAGGCACAATCAAAGAATTGAGCGATCTCCACTTGCCGGTTGAGCGATCCTCCAAGCCAGAGAACAGAGGATTTTTGAAAGTTAATGGATAGACCGGAAGCTTTTTCGAAGATGTAGAGGAGTAACTTCAAGTTACGCAAAGAACACCCATCGGGCTTAGCAAATATGATAGCGTCATCGGCATATTGGAGGTTCAGCACACCACGAAAACTGTGAGAACCCCTAGGACCATCGATGATACCAGCATCCCAAGCGTTACAGAGTAATTTACTGAACACATCAACGACAAGGAAAAATAATAGGGAGGAAATCAGATCGCCCTGCCGGAGATCACACTTACACTTGAATTTGTGGCCTTCTGAACCATTGATGATAATAGAGGAGGTACCGGCAAAGAGGCTAGATTTGATCCAGGCGATCCATTTAGGACCAAACCCACGATTAAGAAGGATATCGAAAAGAAAGTCCCAACTAACGTTGTCATAAGCTTTTTGAAAGTCTAATTTTAGCAGGATACCCTCAGAGTTGGAATTATGGCAATCAGAGATAATTTCTTGGGCCGAGGCCACACTGTCCAGGATAAACCAGTCTTTAATAAAGCCTGATTGCGCCAAGTCAATTAAAGGAGAAATGATAGCACTCAAACGAGTCGAAAGAACTTTCATGATGATCTTGAAGGAGGTGTTGATGAGACTAATCGGTCTAAAGTTGGAGACCGAATTGGCTCCCATAATTTTGGGAATGAGAACGATGTGTGTGTAATTGATGCGGTCAAAAGAGAATAACCCTTCGTGAAGATCAGAAAACATTTTGAATATATCATCTTTTAGAAACTCCCAGAATTTCTGGAAGAAAAAAGCAGGAAAACCATCCGGACTCGGGGCCGAATCACTTTTTAAAGAAAAAACAGCCAGTTTAATATCGTCAAGTTAAAAGGGTTCTTCCAGGCTGGACAGGTCATGGGAATGTTGACCATACAATTGGTTCTAGTCAAGTTGGAAAGAACGAAGTTTAGGGGAGCCCAACAGATTTTTAAAGAAACGCAGAAAAGTGACTTGAAACTCAGAATTGGTCGTTAACTCATTATCATTGTCGATAATAGAGGTAATTCGATTGCTACGCTGGCGATGCGAAGCAAAATTGTGAAAAAAGGCGGTGTTGCCATCACCCTGCTTGATCCAACGATACTTTGCCCTCTGGGCCCACTTAATATGTTCATTGTAGAGAATGGAAGTGTACTCTCTCTTGTAAGCAGCACGTTCCAACCGAAGGGGAGCCGATATAGGGCCACGTTCCTTAAGTTTGTCGATGGAATCAATGAAGGACAGAAAGAAATGCTTAAGGAAATTAGTATGAGCAAATCTCTCTTTATTCCAAATTTTACAACCATATTTGACCGCGTGAAGTTTGAGAAGGATACGCCTGAGACCGGAAGAACCCATAATAGAGGAAAGGCACTCTGTGATGAGATTCATGAAAGTTTGATCTTGTAACCAGAATTTTTCAAAGCAAAATTTGAACGGTTTGGTGAAATTAAAATTGGAGCTTAAGGATAAGGGCACATGATCAAAGGAAGGATTAGGCATGGCCGTAACAACGGAATTGTTGAAAAAATTGATCCAGTCTAAAGAAAAGAGAAAGCGGTCGAGCTTAGCCATAGTCGGCGTCTGTCTCATGTTGGACCAAGTAAAGGACCTGCCATTGAGAGGTAATTCAGAAAGAAGGAGGGATCGAATACAGTCGTTAAAGCGAGTAGAATCTACTTGGTGCACAGCTGAACCCGATCTTTCAGAAGAGAATCTGGTAGCATTGAAATCACCACAGAAAAAGAAGAAACCGTGAATGTGGTTTTGGAAGGAGGAAAATTCATTCCAAAACTGAGGTCGTCGATCCGCAGTGGACGGTCCGTAAACCGAGACCACTATGAGATCTCGATTGAATTCGAACCAGTGGAGACGAACAATAAGAAAGAAAGTTAATCGGCGAATTGAAATAAGCAAGAATCTGGATTCCCTAAAACCAAAGTGAATCCCACCTCTCGATTCAATCGCGTCAAGAGAGATCCAATTAGAAATTAAAGATCCGCCGATCGAACGTAGGGTGGAGGGAGATGGGGAAGCAAGTTTAGATTCCTGAATAGAAATCAAATCACAGTGGGAGGAAGAAATGAGTTGATATACAGCTTGTTGTTTGGTCGAACAACGGAGACCCCTAACATTCCAAGAAATGCTGATCATAATTAACACGAGTCCCAAACGCTCTAGAAAATTCGCGTTGGCGAATAGTTTCAAAGTCAGCCAAGTTATTTGAAGAAACCAAAAACCCCATATCTTTTGAAAGTCGAAGCATATCTAGATTAGTAAGGGTGTCGAAGTGCACCTGGTAGATGGATCCAAGTTGATCTCGCCCTGCGGGATCAGGTTCAAGGATAGGGATATCCCACTTACGAAGTTGAGCCGCATGTGAATCGAGAGAAGCAGATGGACGAGTAGCAGCTCTTTTGCTTGAATACGAGCGCTCGAGCGAATGACAGAGAAGGAAGATTTTTGCGCGCTCTCAGACAGCTGCCCCCCAGAGTGGACATTCACAGCTGATTGGGGTGACTTAAGAGCAGGAGGAGAGGAATTAATACTTTTTAAAAACATCCGGTCATTAGGACCTTGGGAGGGGATCGGACAGGGGAGAGAAGGGGGAGCAGGGGTGTTATAAAGGGAGAAAACACGGGGTAACTCAATGCATCGACGGGGGGTAATGAAATCCACCACATACGATGAGAGAGCCCCAAATCGATAGTGATACTGATAGAAAGTAGTAAGATGGTACTCTGACGTGTAGCCATCAGAAAAAGAATAGTAGAGACCATACCGAAAACAAAGGGAACAACCGCAATCGAAAGAATCTCTAAAATGAATAACAATCGCATTAATGTAAATAATTACCTGTTGGTGTGAATGGGAGAGTTCTAAATCCGCAACATCTTTTTCTAAGAGATCATCATGCTCGATCCATGACTCAGCTTTCGAAGACGAAGCTTTAATAATCGCAGAATTAAGTTTAGTCCTTGGCGCTGGAGAACTTTGCATGGCGCTTTTGAATCGATACCAATCGGAAGAGAAATGTGGATTAACTTCCCAAGCTGGCCACTTCTCATCAGAGTCAATCAACTTGGGTATCGATGGCACAGAGCTAGGGATAGTCAGAACTGCAGAAGTCAGCGAAGGGAGAGAACTCGCTGGCTGGGGAAGAGGACATTGGAAGGAGTCTTGACCGCACTGGTCAGATTGGAAGTTTTCTACTGCAAAGAAGCCATATCTGGATTGATCCAGACAAGGTTGCGAGCTTTCGAAGGAGAGATTTTGGGAATGGAAGGAGAGTGAACACTTTTAATCTGATGTGAGATATGCTTTTTTAGCAGGAGTTTTATGCATTGCTCTCCATTTCAACGACGAAGCGGTCGTCTGGGACGAAGCTCCAATCGCGAACGATTTGTAGGGAGAGGGAGGAATAACTGGGTTATCAGTATTACTAATATGCAAGGGAGCTGAAGCTACAGAGCTTATAGGAAGGTCTTGGTAGTTGACTGAAATAGCAAAGATCGCCTTATTGTCTCGCAAGGAATAAGCATCAATCCTGCCCTTTGAAGGAGGGCAGAAGAACTCAGCTTCAACTTGTATACATCCAGAAGCTAGCATCGAAGAAGAGTGAATACGAAGCAAATCTCCCACGCATTTAGACATATCAGCTATGACTCGAAGAGAGTCGCAAAAGGGAGGGAGGCCAAGAAGCATGGCTTTGACAGGGGATTGGACCAGGGTAGAGGGATGAAGACCCTGATTAACCCATTTTCGAATGGTGACCTTGATCGAACCGATGGAGAGGGTGTTAAGAGCAGTAAGATCCACTAGAATTTTAAATGAGGGGCATAAAATAACCACCTCGCCGTTAGAACAAGTATTGATTGCCCAAACCCAATCTTGGAAGTTGCAGGAATTGCAAAGAAATGAATCAAAGGTAAAGTTGGATACCGTTCCTCCCCTAAAAGAAACTGCTCCATAGCACTCAAAATGCTTCAATTTGTCAGATAGTTCAACATTGGCGAAGAACACCACAGTGGCAAGAGGCTTAGATGCCTTGGAGGTAGGCAGGGGGGTGCTAGGGCGAAAGGTTGCTCTGCGGCAAATAATCGCTGAGACACAGGGGGCGTAGGGAGAAGCGGAGAGGTGTGGGATAACTTAGCCTTTTTGGATTTGTGGGATTGTAAGTCATGAAGCTTAGATTGGAAGGAGAGAAAGTCGAGAGCCACCAGCAATTGATCGGCTATGGGCACCCCCAAAGAGAGGCCAAGAATTTGTTGGAGAGAGAAGCATTGG
Organism: Hemerocallis citrina; assembly: GCA_017893485.1. Classification (NCBI taxonomy): domain Eukaryota; kingdom Viridiplantae; phylum Streptophyta; class Magnoliopsida; order Asparagales; family Asphodelaceae; genus Hemerocallis; species Hemerocallis citrina. The sequence goes on from CM030364.1 coordinate 225,001,644, forward strand.
CTATGCGAATGGCCTGACTTTAGGCAAAAAAGGCATTTCATGATGGCAGAACAAAAAGATTTAATGTGTCCCGGTTGCAGGCAATAATAACACACAGGAGTGGACGAGGGAGAGGAACGAGCAGGATACTTGGAATGGGGATGCACTAAGGAGCTGAGAGGGCGGGAGAAGGAAGCCGAAGAGCCTCCTAGAACCTTCTGGTTAGTGGTCTTGGATAAAGGGGGGGAAACACCTTTATCTAGAATTTTATTTATTTTTATTTTTTTTAACAATGTCAACCCAAGAGTAGCCCATGGCGGCCCAAGCCCAGAACGAAGACAGAAGGAGAAGTAGAGATAGGAACAAAGACTGAAGAAAACACAACCTGTAGCGATCAGAGAAGTCTTCAGAAAAGAGAGAAAATGTCCCAAAACGAGACAAAAGGACAGAAAACCAAAGAGGGGTGAACTAAAACTTGATCGTAAGACAAAACAGTAACTAGAGAAGAACAGTTAGCGGAAGAGCTAAACAGATGGATCTCAAGATCCAAGAACAAACAGTCCCGCTGTTCAAACAGACAGACAGAAACCATGCAAACCTACCTTAATCAGAGCTAACACAAGAAGAACTATTGCTCAGGGAAAGGAAGAATAGAAGGATAAGTGGAGGTGAGATCTAAAGAGATCTCGGCTAGAAACGCCCAAGAAATTACCAGCAGGCAAGAATTAGCAAATCAAAACAAAGATACCCAAAGTCAAAATACTTATAGTGGTGGGCGAACGGATCGAGACGGAAGTAACCTAAAGATGATTCCACGCAGCAGATCGCCTGCCCACAACCTACCCAACTAGCCAGAGAGGAGAGATGAATGCCAGTTGAAAGGAGGCTCCAACCCAAGCCCTCCCACCTCCAGCCGCCGCTAGGGATCCAAAGGGATGCCAGATGAATTATTTTAAAGTTTTTAAATTTTTAATTTTTTCAGTTTTAAAGTTTTTTATTTTTTTTATTTTAAAAATTTTTATTTTCTTAATTTTTTGAATAGGAGAGAGAGAGAGAGAGAGAGAGAGAGAGAGAGAGAGAAATAATTAAATAAATAAAGGAGTTAATTTGGGTGGGGGGATTTGAATTTGTGTTTTGGGGAAAAACTTTTGGGAGGGAAAATGTGTTTTGTGTGGTTAGATCTGAGCCTTTGATTTTGGGAGGATTGAAGGAGAGCCACTTGATAGCTTTCTTTGTATTTTATTTTTTATATATATATTCATGCTTAATAAATTGTACTGATACAATAGATCGTTAGAATTTTTCTATACGATGCATTTCCGTATACCAATTGATACTTTCATGATAACTGTTCATGATACATGTATTTGCTTTCACCTCTTGACAAGCTCTTGATTACCACCCTTGATACTTTCTTGATTACCATCTTAATACTATCGTCATATGCATCGTTAATACTATCGTCATATGCATCGTTATTGTGATAGTCATTGCTAATATTTTGGATGATGGAACTAAGTGCTGCATGAAACTAAGTGCCACGTGGAAGTAAGTGCCACATGGAGCTAAGTGTCATGTAGAACTAACCGTCGTGTCGTAAGAATCTGCAGGGGATACCTCTAGAATCTGTAGGGGCTACCTCTAGAATCCGTGAGGGTCACTCTAGAATCCAATATCCTAAAAAGTGATATGACTGTCTTGATACCACCATTTCCACTGGTTGCACCGACTGCATGTTCATGATTAATCATAGTAAAGAATAACAAGCCGGGGTATTAAAGGATACGATTTAGTAGTGGACAATATAAGAAAATGTACTCGGAAAGGGGCTTATGTTCACATATTACTTATTCTTGTTTACTGATCACTGTATACCGATGAGTATCTACAGTTTACTGTTTACTGATTACTGTATACCAATGGAAATCTACTTTTACTATTTACTGATTACTGTTCTCGAGTACATAATCCTATAGAATTCCACATAAGTCCAAACTATCACTTGATTATTATGCACCTACACATGCGGTATAGGACACAGGATTGTGTGCATTAGATATGTTAATAAACTGATAAACTTAAGAAGGAAACTTAACATTGACACTGCTACTTATTTTGTAATTCATGATTACATGATTCTTGATTACTGATTACTGATTACTGATTACTGATTACTGATTCCTGATCCCTGATTCCTGATTATCGATTGGTTATACCTTACAGACATGAATGCATAATCTCATAGATGTTATTGACATAATACATGATCACATCATTCTAGTATCTATATTGCTATTCCTTATTCTTTCATATCATGTTTTATTGTATTGTTACTGAACTGCTTGTTACTACTTGCCGTCCGAAGCTTGCTTTAACGGACCCCCCCCCCAACCCCAGATGATGTTCATGCAAGTACAGAAGATGAGTTACAGGAGGAGCTTGATGAACAAACTTTCTAGGCGATCGTGATTAATTGCTACGTTATTGCTACTTTATGTTATTTTATTTTCAGTCATTATTTTATCTAGTTGTTGTAGCAAACTGTTTATCATATTGCTTTCATTCTAGTACATTGTATTCTTGAAAATTTTGACCCGAAGTTTATGTATTTTCAGATGGTGGTTGTTTTTGGATAGTTTAATTCTATTTCCTGTTCATGTGATCATTATTATTGCCTATGTAGATATGTTTATAAATATCTTGTTGAGCTTATGACTGTACAGCTTATGAATGATGTAAGTTGGAATGCTTGTATCATTCGTTGGGCCTTAGTTGCACTTAGTTCTGTATATTGGGAAACGGGGCGTGACATCTTCAAACAAAAAGTTCAAAGTCCAAACTCGTGCTTCGATGATGCTCTCGCAACTCGCAAACAAGCAAGTTTGGAGCCAACTTGTCACTCAAAACTTCTCCTGCAACTCATTAAATTGTCAAACAAAAAATTCAGAGTTCAAACTCATGACTCGAAGTCGCTCCCGTAACTTGCAAGCAAGCAAGTTCGAAGCCCAACTCGTTACTCGAACTACTCTTACAACTCGTTAACTCCTTTGACAAGCGAGTTCAGAGTCCAACTCTTTCTTAGAGTTGCTTCCACCACGTACTAACTTAAACACATTTGAGCTAGGAGTCCAATTCCCCTGTAGAGCTGATCCCGCATCTCGTTAATTTTAAACAATGAGTCACAACACAAAGAAAGCAATATTCAAGACAAGATCACTATAAAGATCTTCATTTCATAACAAAATTGTAACTCGAAGAATACATGAGAGACACGTTGTTCATTTTGACATAAGTGTAAGAGCTAAAGTACATTGGATCACCCTATAACTTTTCTCTACTCTGATCACTTAAGACCACAGGGAAGAGGGACACTTCGATTTAAAGACACGGTTTGCTTGTGATGCCTCTTCGCTACAAGAATCCCTCCTTGGCTACCTGAGCTGGCCAAAAGAGGCAGCAACCCAGCAGATTGAGTCTGAATGTTTTGGTCATGGGGGTTGGACACCCTCTTAGCCGAGGCCATGCTTGACGACCCAACTACACTGCTTTAGGCATCCAAAGGGTTCCTCAAAGTTGGTCGGGAGCGAGAGGCCAGATCATGGAAAAACTTCCTCTGGTTGAACTCCTCACGAGAACAAGAAGTACTTTGCATCCACGTCCCTTCAAGTAGTAGCTTCAGCAAGTAAATCTCCACCTCCTTCTTGACGAGCATATCCTTGAGGTGAGCGTCCTTGACCCTAATCTTCCACTAAACCATGCAAGTGCGAGCCGAGCAATTGGGTTAAGTCTCACCCAAGTGACTAGGACGGTCAATCTCAGCATTCCAAGGATTTCCTCCAGTGTACATAGCAATCTGCCAATAAAGAGAAGGAGTGGAGTTACTATACCAATAAGTAAACACCAAGGACCCAGCTTCATTAAAAGAAAAGAGTCAAGAAGCCCAACTCAACACATCAAAGAAAAAAAATACAAGTGTTGGGCCCCCAAAGTTCTTTTTTCTTTCATTCAACTAAAACAAAAGATAGAAAAGCGGTGACTAGTTCGCTATTAGGCATATTTACAAGATCAAAATGAAGAATATAAAAGCAAAGGGGAGAAGTCAGGGTCCACTTCGGTTCATGGAGTCATGGGAGTGGAAGTCTCAACAACTTCCTTTCCCTTCATTCTTGTGTCTCTCTCCGGGATCTTCACTTCCTCAACTATAGACTCCTTCTGATCCACCTCACTTCCTCCTCTTCGCACTCCTCTTCATTCTCCTCCTTGGCAAGCCCTTCCCCATGAAGAAAAAGGATGCGGTGCCCCTTCCCATCGAAGCCTAGAACATGCTCGACCACATCTGCTGTGGCCCTCACGTAGGACTTGTCCATCACACTCTGGAGCTTGCTACTTTCCTTGGCCTCCATCTTGGCCACCATAACCTCTATTTGACTCTTCACCTTCTCGTGTTCGGCCTCGAGTGCAACAATCTTCTTTTCTTCCGCCTTGAGCTTTTGGAGGTGATCGTCCTCCCTCTTCTGAGCCACCTTAAGCTTTGGGGCGACCTTATCCTCTACCTCATGGCCCGAGAGGCCTAAAGCTTCAGAGACTTCTCCCCAACATCATATTGATCAATCAGGTTTCTGAAGTGGCAAGTGATATGCGAATAAGAAGAAGATGCTCTAGACTTAGAAACATATGAAGGAATATAAAAAGCTACAGAATGAAGTACAATAGATACTGCCATGTTGGCTCGGGATATCTCCATGATGGCGGTAGTCGTCGCCTTTTTCTTCAACCCCATCCAATCCAGCAGGAATGGGAGATAATTGTTTGCTTCAAGGTAAGCCACTGAATTGCTAATAAAAACCATTGTGATGCTTAGCTTTCCTGTCTGCAGCATATATATTTTTTCCTCTCCGCAGTAAGAATCACCTCGGCCTCAACAGTCGAGGCAGCAAGGAAACCACTAGGTAAGAGGTCGAAGAGCTCTTAACCACCTTCAAGGATGGTGGTCTACATGTCTGTAACGCCCCGAATCCCAAATACACTGAATTCGAGATGTTCTACGGGATCTTTTCGCTTCTTTTAGTACAATTTTACAAGGAAATTCAAACTTTTCACTTTACATCAGAGTTTACATCAATATTACATTTACATTGCACAGCGGAAGTAAAATTTACAACAATGAAACAAATGTACAACAACATTGAGAAAATCTTTAAGCATTTGTTCCTCTTTAATCTTTTTTCATGCCATTTATCCTGCATACAAAACTGTGGGTAAGTCAGTTTATTCAACCGACGATAATTATACATAGCCATCCTCTCTATGCCAGAAACAGTATAACGATTCTCATTTCTTAACAGATCACAAACTTGTTCACATATCAAAATAAAGTAAAGGGGAAAATCTTAATGATGTCGTGTCGTGATTGTGCACTTAATCCTTAATGCAATTATTTATATTAGATGACACTAATGCGCACTTGTTCGGATTCTATGCATCCCATACTACATAGGTCCGAGGGCAAGCCTCTTAATCGTTCTTCATCTTTGTAGGGTTCAATCCCTCACCATGACTTAATCTACTACTGTAATTACGGTGAGTATCCTAGATGATCTATGAGTACAAGCACGTGCATTGGACCCTGGAGGGGAACCCCACGCCATGTCTTAACTCAGCAAGCATGCATTCTGTGGCAATTCAGCCTCCTCCCTGAACACGATCCTCTTGCAGTCACCAAACATCCCACAAGCGTGGCTAAAGTCCGATCATTACTGAGTTGTGCCCACGCCATGTCTTGACTCATCAAGCATGCATTCTGTGGCTCACACACCCGCACCGTAAACTCTAGTTCTCATACTTATGTTTTCTCTCACTTTCATCACATCTCCACTATGTACTAATTATTAGAATCATGAATAAAAATCAAAGCTCTAGAGTTAGCCTCTCCACTAAACCGGACTTATTCATTCATTCAACATGACCAACCTTGGTCTTTCAATTCTCATTTCAATTCATTTCTTTCCAAATGCCGGGGGAGACTTAGCTACTCTTTTGTTTCAATTTCCAATTCACAATTTCCAATTTGAGCATTTCCAACTCATAATTCATTTAATAGTCTCTCAGACTTCCTTTATCATGTTCTTAGCTGTTATATTCATTTAATTCTCAATTCAAATCGATGATTCATTTCATGTAAATTCATGCAACAACAATTAGAGTTTACCAACATCAACCATAAGATTCACAACTTTTAACAGAAACAAAAATAAGATCTCTGACATATCAGAATATTCTGGACAGACGACTTGGAGAAAGTCCAGTCGACTTGTTTAGTCAAATCAAGTTCTTCATAACTGCTCAAGAGAGTCGACTGCTGCACATGGCCAGTCGGCTGCTCCGCAATTTTCCATGTTTAAAATATCATTCAATTGACAATCGACTGTCATTCAATCAGTTGTCTGTCCTGGGGTTTCAACTGTACATTTTCATACTCAGCCCAGTCGACTTGCTACTTGCATTAAGTCGGCTGAACAGGTTAAATTTCAATTTAAAGAATCAGCATTCCCTTCTGTTCTTCAACTCGCATGCATCATTGTGTCACATTACAACATATTCATACTACATAAACATGTAATTTCTTAGCTGTTCACTAACATCACAACATATAATTTCACATAACTAATGTTTTCTTTCCTCAAGGGAAAAGTTAAGCATGCACTCTCATTTACTCATCATTTACTTGCAGAGATGAAAACTAATCTCAATTTAGCACACTGGAACATCACAATAAAAATACTTCGTTTCATGGAATTTCTGGACTATTCATAATTTAATTCAATATACTTGTCGGCTGTTCACATCAGCAATCGACTGTACGGGTTATTCCCAGTCTTACTAATTATCACTAGTTCTTTGTCATCCGTTCATGTCTCCTCAGTCATATATAACATGGGGAAAATGAATTTAGCAATCATTATATCACTTCAGTTTGTACACACGTACTCCATTAAATTTTCTAATAAACCATGAGAAAACATTCGCCTCGTACCATTCGACTTGTCCACGTGACGGTCGACTGTACAGGCTCATTTCAGTCTTACTTACAGTGTCATTACTTCATTATCAGTCCTTCACAACTTTCATCATAAACATACACAGGGCAATCTAATATGTTTAAACTTACTTTTCACAAGCATGGTAACAATCATTATTGCCATAACATAATTACTACGTTAGAAGTCCTGAGAAACACCCACCTTATTGACGAAATAAACGAATCCAGTAAGGCTCCTTAATGCAATGCACGACTCCATGCTCCTTGCTCCTTGCTCCACACCGAAGCTCCTCTGTAGGAATGATCGGCCTCCAAGAGAACTCTCACTCACCAACTCTACAATATATATATATATCTTCTTTCAAGGGATCTTAGTGTAGAAGATGTTTAAGAGAGAGGGGTATTTATACACAATTTTGGGTGAGATGGAGGGCTAGGATTTAGTAGATAGTTATAGGGTCAAGGGCTAGGATGAACTAGGGAGTTGTAATAACTACCCATACTCTAGATAACCACCCATGACTTGCTCCACTTCTTTCCCAACCCGGCCAAGAAAAGTGTGCTCATGCACGTGTATGTGAAATGCACGTGCATACACTAGTCACCACAAAAGAAACTTGTACAAAACACAAAATAAAAAGTTTTTTTTAAAAAAAATGTTCCGCATTACAAGTTGCAAATAAAATAGAATTAAACCATGGGCTTTAATTAATGGCCCAAAACAATAGTTATTTAAAAACAAAATAAATGAAGTACATTTTGGGCTTTAAGAAAATGGCTTTTTATCTAATTAAAATAAGACTTTTGTACAAAGTAATTAAAAGCACAAATTGAAATATCTTTACTCATCTTGATGAAAATATGAGCCAAAACTATTACACGTGCACACTACGTGCAAAATAAGTAATTTTTCATTAATTTGAAAAATCAGGGCATTACAACACTCCCTCCTTAGAATAGTTCCGTCCCCGGAACTACAGTCAAGAGCGAGAAAAATACAACACTCACAACAAGAACAAAAGAAAATACAAAGATACAATCAAGCAAAAAGCTCAGGATAGTCCTTCAATATCCTCTCCTCAGACTCCCAAGTAGCCTCTTCAACCAAATAGTTTCTCCAGACTATCTTGACCATCGGTATCATCTTATTCCTCAAGACTTTCTCTCGACGAACAACAATCTCGACAGGAGACTCGATGTAATTCAGATCCAACTGCAAACCTTCCGGCACTTCAGGCAAATGATGACTCAGATCTAGAATATACCCTCTCAGCATAGACACATGAAAGACATTGTGCACCTGAGATAACTCTTCCGGTAATTCAAGCCGGTAAGCAGTTTTCCCGATTCTTTTCAATATCTTGTACGGGCCTATAAACCTCGGGGCTAACTTCCCGCCTTTGCCAAATCGAACCACACCTTTACTGGGTGATACTTTCAGAAAGACGAAGTCACCAACCTCAAACTCAAGGTCCCTTCTCCGGTTGTCTGCATAGCTTTTCTGCCTGCTCTGAGCTTCCACCAACCTTTTCCTGATCAGAACAATCTTCTCAGAGGTTTGCTACACAAGCTCAGGACCAAACAACTGACGCTCCCCAACTTCAAACCAACAAATAGGTGTCCTGCACTTCTTGCCATACAAAGCTTCGTATGGCGCCATCCCGATGCTAGCCTGAAAACTGTTGTTGTAGGTAAACTCTACCAAAGGTAAATGCCTTTCCCAACTGCCTCCAAAGTCTAGTATACAACACCGAAGCATATCCTCAAGAATACGGTTAACTCTCTCGGTCTGCCCACCGGTTTGCGGATGAAAAGCAGTGCTGAAATCTGTCTTGGTACCCAAAGCTGTCTGAAGACTCCTCCAGAAATGCGAAGTAAACCGCGCATCTCGATCAGACACAATAGTTTACGGAACACCATGAAGCCTGACGATCTCGCCAACATACAACTCAGCTAACTTGTCCATTGAAGCAGTGAGTTTCATCGCCAAAAAGTGAGCGGACTTGGTTAGTCGATCGACTATAACCCAAATCGCATCATTGCCCTTAGAACTCTTAGGCAATCCCGTAATGAAATCCATATTGATGTTATCCCACTTCCATTCCGGAATAGGTAACGGCTGTAATAGACCTTCGGGTCTCTGATTTTCGGCTTTGACTTGCTGACAAACCTTACACTTCGCCACAAATTCAGCCACATCCCGCTTCAAACCTAACCACCAAAAATACTGTTTGATGTCTCTGTACATCTTAGTACTCCCAGGATGTACCGAAAAAAGAGTAGCATGTGCCTCCTGAAGAATACTCTCTTTCAGATCCGCCTGATTTGGAACACATAGCCTATCTCCGAACCACAGCACTCCATCCCTGATTTGAAATTCGGGCAACCTGCCAGCACCAACCTGCTCCTTCATCTCCAAAATATCAGCATCAACCTCCTGACTTGCAATGATCCTTCCATTCAGTGTAGGCTGAAGCCTCAACTGAGCCAAAGATGCTCCCAATCCTTGCAAGACAACCTCAATACTTGCTCGGTCCAATTCCTCAATCAGATGCTTCTGAGTTGTAATCAAACTGGCTAAACTGCTCATGCGACTAAGTGCATCAGCTACAACATTAGCTTTCCCAGGATGATACTTGATCTCAGGTCGCATGTCCTCAAGCACTTCCAACCATCTTCGCTGCCTCAAATTCAGATCCCTCTGCTGATATATATACTTCAAGCTCTTGTGGTCCATGTACATGTTCAACTTCTCACCGTACACGTAGTGCCTCCATTGCTTCAGAGCAAAGATAATCGCAGCCAACTCCAGATCATGAGTCGGGTAATTCTTCTCATGCGGTCGTAGTTACCTAGACCCATAAGCGATTACTCTTCCCTCTTGCATTAAGACACAACCAAGCCCACGATGTAAAGCATCGCTATAAACATCATACTCAACACCAGCTCTATGCAAAGCCAAAATAGGTGCAGTATTCAGCTTCTCTTTCAACTCCTGAAAGCTCGCCTCACATTGCTCAGTCCACTTGAAGTTCACATTCTTCTTGGTCAGACCAGTAAGCGGCACGGCTATCTGAGCATAACCTTGAATGAATCTCCTGTAGTATCCAGTCATTCTAAGAAAACTCCTGACTTCCTTTACTGTAGTAGGCCTAGCCCAATCTCTCACTGCCTCTATCTTCTGAGGGTCAGTTGCCACTCCCTCCTTAGAAAGGATGTGACCTAGGAATGCCACTTCAGATTTCCAGAAATCACACTTGGATAACTTGGCATACAACTTCTGCTCTTCCAACTTCTTCAACACTGCTGCCAGGCTCGATGTGCTCCTCCTCTGACTTGGAGTACACGAGGATATCATCGATAAACACCATGAAGAAAGAATCAATGAACGGCCTCAGAACTCTGTTCATCAAATCCATGAAGATTGCGGGTGCATTCGTCACTCCAAATGGCATAACTAAGAATTCGTAATGCCCATGTCGAGTTCTAAATGTAGTTTTGTGCACATCTTCAGCTTTCACTCGAACCTAGTGATATCCTGATCGAAGATCTATTTTGGAGAATACAGCTGCTCCTTGTAGACGATCGAACAAATCATCAATTCGAGGAATAGGATACTTATTCTGAACAGTGACCTTATTCAGCTCCGGGTAATCGATAAGCATTCTCATCGATCCATCCTTCTTCTTTACTAAAAGCACTGGTGCTCCTCAAGGTGACGCACTAGGTTGAATAAAGCCTTTCTCCAATAGTTCCTCAATCTGCCATTTCACCTCATCCTGTTCCACTGGAGCCATCCTATACGGTGCCTTAGAAATGGGTGCACTTCCCGGTTGAACAGTGATGCTGAACTCTACATCACGATGTGGGGGTAACCCAGGAAAATCATCCAAGAACACATTCGGATAGTCCCGAACCACAGGAATCCCTTACACTTCCACAGAAGTCTCTTCCTTGCGGATAGTTACCACCAGCCTAGAACACTTCTGCTTCCCTTGGAAAGTGACTTCAGGTCCACCTGGAGCCTTCACTGTTACCATCTTGGTCTTACACTCGATGCTTGCACTGTACACCGACATCCAATCAATGCCAATGATAACATCGACTCCCAAGATAGTCAGCTCGATCAGATCAATGCCAAAGGTTCGATCTCCAATCACAATCTCACAATCAGCATAATACCGATCAGTGGTTAAAGTTTCCCCTGATGGAGTAGCTACTGCCAAGATCTTGCCTGGAAAAATCTTCGGTTCAACTCCCAACACTTTAGCAAATTTAGGATACACAAAAGTATAAGAGGATCCAGTATCGAACAACACAACAGCTTTTATTCCATTCACATAAAGTTCGCCTGTTACATAATACACACTCATTACGTAACAGTTTCACTTAACAGTAGGAAAAAGAAATGACAAAAACCTCTAACCATCAGCCCTCGTACCAGTGATGACATGATCAACCTCATCAGCATCAGCTTCCGTCAAGGCAAATACTCGCCCTGGTTGGTACGGTCTCTTCCCAGCCTGCTGCGCTGGTACATTGCAATTCTCCTTTCGTGGTTTGAGACATTGAGATTGGTAATGTCCCGTTTCACCACAGTTGTAGCAAGTCACCGCAGGAGGTCTCACCACATTGTTCCCAGGTCCTCCAGCTACACTAACAGCGTTCGCCCCTGTCGGTTTGAACTTTTGTGCAGATGGTTGCCCCTTGAAACTCCCAGAATGTGCAGGCCTCTTTCCAGACTACTAGTTATTCCTCCGGTTCTGAACAACATGGAACTGCTCCATATCTGCTTTCGTCGCTGCCGCTCTCTTGACCAACTTGTCAAATCTCCTGATACCAAGAGGTATCATCCGAGACCTCAAGCTCGGCCTCAATCCATGCTCGAACTTACAAGCCTTCTTAGCCTCATCCATCACCAGCTCAGGCGCATACCTAGAGAGCTGAGTAAACTTAGTCTCGTACTCTCTCACTGACATGTCGCCTTGCTGTAGCGACAGAAACTCCATAGCCTTCTTCTCTTGAACATCGGAGGGGAAATAGTGACTACGGAATTCTTCCAGAAATTCCTCCCAGCCAAGCACTATACCTCCCATGGTCCTCTTCATCGACTGCCACTACACAGCCGCATCCTTCTCAAATTGTAGAGTCGCCAACTTGACCTTACTGCCTTCAGGGGTCTCCAACACCTCAAAGATTGTCTCCACTTGACGAATTCAATTGTCAGCCGCATCCGGGTCTGACTTTCCCTCGAATACAGGTGGTTTCATTCGTTTGAACGATTCCAGTAGTTTAATCGCCTCGGGCACCGAATTCGCAGCTTCCCTTCCTTGGTTCATAGCCACTACATTGAGCGTCTGATAGACCCTCGCAAGTTCTGTTTCCAGATCCAACCCTTCACCATTTCTAGCTCCTCTTCTCGACATATTCTGATGCAAAAGATCCATTAAATTCGAAGTATAAGACAAGAATTTTAAATCAACTTGCATTTCATTGAATTCCAAACTTTATACATTCGAATTGAAAAACATTTCTTGACATCAGAATGAAAGATAGAAGCTACAACAATCTAACTCCTACGGTTTCTCTTCGCTTCTCGAAGTTCTCCCCATAGTTCATCAACTTCATCATTCAGCACATCAGTCAGGTTCTTCCTCTTCTCAAGTTTCCATACCCGGTGACTGAGAACTGAAAAGTCGTCCTTTCGCTTTGCCAGCTGAGCCTCCAATAATCCGACTCTGTCTCGTAGTGTTTCAACTTGCCGCTAGAGAGAAGCCACAAGACTACTCAAAACGGGTCCCTCTTCTTCATCAAAAGAAGAATCGTCAGGCGAGTCTGGAGATTCAGGCCACTCCTCCTCACAAGAATCTGCTTGCCCAGGATGGTACTCTTCCTCGGGATCAGCCTGTCCAGGATGGTACTCTTCCTCAATGATATGCCAGTCGTCGTCGCCAGTAGGGTCGAAGTGATCAGCCATCTTAGAAATAGAGAGGAAGAAGCATAAGTCATAGAGCAACACAAATGTAAGTCACTTACATTTAAATCTCTAGACTCAGACACACACTCTAATGTCCACTTCTAGGGTGTCGTTCCTTATAAATTTGTACAAGTGTGGAAAGCGTAGAAACGTGGCTCTGATACCAATCTGTAATGCCACGAATCCTAAATACACTGAATTCGAGATGTTCTACAGGATCTTTCCGCTTCTTTTAGTACAATTTTACAAGAAAATTCAAACTTTTCACTTTACATCAGAGTTTACATCAATATTACATTTACATTGCACAGCGGAAGTAAAATTTACAACAATGAAACAAATGTACAATAACATTGAGAAAATCTTTAAGCATTTGTTCCTCTTTAATCTTTTTTCATGCCATTTATCCTGCATATAAAACTGTGGGTACGTCAGTTTATTCAACCGACGATAATTATACATGGCCATCCTCTCTATGCCAGAAACAGTATAACGATTCTCATTTCTTAACAGATCACAAACTTGTTCACATATCAAAATAAAGTAAAGGGAAAAATCTTAATGATGTCGTGTCGTGATTGTGCACTTAATTCTTAATGCAATTATTTATATTAGATGACACTAATGCGCACTTGTTCAGATTCTATGCATCCCATACTACATAGGTCCGAGGGCAAGCCTCTTAATCGTTCTTCATCTTTGTAGGGTTCAATCCCTCGCCATGACTTAATCTACTACTGTAATTACGGTGAGTATCCTAGATGATCTATGAGTACAAGCACGTGCACTGGACCCTGGAGAGGAACCCCACGCCATGTCTTGACTCATCAAGCATACATTCTGTGGCAATTCAGCCTCCTCCCTGAACATGATCCTCTTGCAGTCAACAAACATCCCACAAGCGTGGCTAAAGTCCGATCATTAGTGATTTGTGCCCATGCCATGTCTTGACTCATCAAGCATGCATTCTGTGGCTCACACACCCGCACCGTAAACTCTAGTTCTCATACCTATGTTTTCTCACACTTTCATCACATCTCCACTATGTACTAATTATTAGAATCATGAATAAAAATCAAAGCTCTAGAGTTAGCCTCTCCACTAAACCGAACTTATTCATTCATTCAACATGACCAACCTTGGTCTTTCAATTCACATTTCAATTCATTTCTTTCCAAATGCCGGGGGAGACTTAGCTACTCTTTTGTTTCAATTTTCAATTTACAATTTCCAATTTGAGCATTTCCAACTCATAATTCATTTAATAGTCTCTCAGACTTCCTTTATCATGTTCTTAGCTGTTATATTCATTTAATTCTCAATTCAAATCGATGATTCATTTCATGTAAATTCATGCAACAACAATTAGAGTTTACCAACATCAACCATAAGATTCACAACTTTTAACAGAAACAAAAATAAGATTTCTGACATATCAGAATATTCTGGACAGTCGACTTGGAGAAAGTCCAGTCGACTTGTTCAGTCAAATCAAGTTCTTCATAACTGCTCAGGAGAGTCGACTGCTGCACATGGCCAGTCGGCTGCTCCGCAATTTTCCATGTTTAAAATATCATTCAATTGACAGTCGACTGTCATTCAATCAGTCGTCTGTCCTGGGGTTTCAACTGTACATTTTCATACTCAGCCCAGTCGACTTGCTACTTGCATTAAGTCGGCTGAACAGGTTAAATTTCAATTTAAAGAATCAGCATTCCCTTCTGTTCTTCAACTCGCATGCATCATTGTGTCACATTACAACATATTCATACTACATAAACATGTAATTTCTTAGCTGTTCACTAACATCACAACATATAATTTCACATAACTAATGTTTTCTTTCCTCAAGGGAAAAGTTAAGCATGCACTCTCATTTACTCATCATTTACTTGTAGAGATGAAAACTAATCTCAATTTAGCACACTAGACATCACAATAAAAATACTTTGTTTCATGGAATTTCTGGACTATTCATAATTTAATTCAATATACCGGTCGGCTATTCACATCAGCAGTCGACTGTACGGGTTATTCCCAGTCTTACTAATTATCACTAGTTCTTTGTCATCCGTTCATGTCTCCTCAGTCATATATAAAATGGGGAAAATGAATTTAGCAATCATTATATCACTTCAGTTTGTACACACGTACTCCATTAAATTTTCTAATAAATCATGAGAAAACATTCGCCTCATACCAGTCAACTTGTCCACGTGACGGTCGACTGTACAGGCTCATTTCAGTCTTACTTACAGTGTCATTACTTCATTATCAGTCCTTCACAACTTTCATCATAAACATACACAGGGCAATCTAATATGTTTAAACTTACTTTTCACAAGCATGGTAACAATCATTATTGCCGTAACATAATTACTACGTTAGAAGTCCTGAGAAACACCCACCTTATTGACCAAATAAACGAATCCAGTAAGGCTCCTTAATGCAATGCACGACTCCTTGCTCCTTGCTCCACACCGAAGCTCCTATGTAGGAATGATCGGCCTCCAAGAGAACTCTCACTCACCAACTCTACAATATATATATATCTTCTTTCAAGGGATCTTAGTGTAGAAGATGTTTAAGAGAGAGGGGTATTTATACACAATTTTGGGTGAGATGGAGGGCTAGGATTTAGTAGATAGTTATAGGGTCAAGGGCTAGGATGAACTAGGGAGTTGTAATAACTACCCATACTCTAGATAACCACCCATGACTTGCTCCACTTCTTTCCCAACCCGGCCAAGAAAAGTGTGCTCATGCACGTGTATGTGAAATGCACGTGCATACACTAGTCACCACAAAAGAAACTTGTACAAAACACAAAATAAAAAGTTTTTAAAAAAAAAAAAGTGTTCCACATTACAAGTTGCAAATAAAATAGAATTAAACCATGGGCTTTAATTAATGGCCCAAAACAATAGTTATTTAAAAACAAAATAAATGAAGTACATTTTGGGCTTTAAGAAAAGGGCTTTTTATCTAATTAAAATAAGACTTTTGTACAAAATAATTAAAAGCGCAAATTGAAATATCTTTACTCATCTTGATGAAAATATGAGCCAAAAATATTACACGTGCACACTACGTGCAAAATAAGTAATTTTTCATTAATTTGAAAAATCAGGGCATTACAATGTCATCCTCTTCCTCTGGCTTCTTGTTGAGCAATGCAACACAGTCCCCAAAAAGATTATCAAAGTTCATTCCTTCCTTTTCTGCAAAGACAACACAAAGAGATATGAGAGCGAGGAGAACCAAAAAAAACTAAGTAAATTGGCAAAAAATAAAACCAAAAAACTTAATAGCAATATAACTGAAAAATCGTATTAGGGTCCATCGAGCTCAGACCCCCTTTGAAGAGAACATCCTCAGTCATATCCTTCCACTTTAGTGCCTTCCGCTCGAGGGGAGCGTCACTCAACCACTTCTCCTTCTCATTCACCTCTGGCTAGTCCTTCACCTTCTTGGGCATTCCCTCCCTCCACTTTGTGGGAAATCTCCATGGTTCCAGAATACAGATAATAAAGAACTTGTTTTCCAATATTTGATTTAGTTGGGATTCTCGATCACTCCCATGTTTACGTGTGGGAAGGGGGTGTAAAGGTAGTACAACTCCTCCATCTTGCTCGGCTAAATGATTGTGAAGGCTCTGACATTGCAAAATGAAACCATTGCAAGTCTCCACATGTTTGGCATGTACTGCACCGGACTCAATTTAAACCAATTCGTAATCTTCTTCAAGAAGAGGTGCATAGGTTGACGCAACTCGGCATAAAAGGCATCGTAGGGTAAGAAACATAACTCACTAGGCATCTCATAGCACACCCTAACTACAAGGTCGGGTAGAAGCAACTTATACTCGGGGGGGATCCCGAAAGCGACCTTAATCTTTATGAGGTATTCCTTTGTAAGAAAAGTCTTAGTGAAGTCGGCCTCAGTAGTGTGAGTGTAGTTAGGCTCCTCGTGAGGCATGCCATACTTCGGGATACTGACGGACAAGGTAGGGAACAAGAGGGGGATGGGGCTTATCGAACAAGTTCCTTGGAGACTCACTTTAGCTCAATTATCTCATCCACTATCTCCGAAGTCCAGACTATTCATTTTCCCTTCTCTTCTCTCGTGGGACAAGCAGAGAGCACATCTTCTTCGATACAACCTGTGCAGGAGGTGGAGTCACCTGAAGAATCACTAGACATGACTTATAAAAACAATAATAAGTTATCTGACCCGACGACGGCAAGCAACGGCGAAGAATTGATCGAAAAACTCCCCGGTGTTTGAATTCTAGAGAGAGAAAAAGCAGCAGATGAAAGAGAAAGCGTAGGGTGCAAATGATGGAGACTGAGAAGAAGTGAAGAAAAGGGGGGTCTATATATAGAAGCCGAAGGTCAACTGCCACGTAACCGCGTGGGACATGTGGAACAATCGCAACAGTCCACCCGGCACCATCATAACAGTCCAAAATCTCATAACTGTGTGGCCCACATGGCACCAGCTCAGTGCAGGCTTGGCGACCCAAGCCGTGTGAACGCGTTGCCCACACAGTGCCAGCTTGGTGACAAAAGCCGCATGAGTGCTCGGCCGACGTGGGGCCAGCTCAGCGCCAACTCAACTGGCAGCTTGATCAAATTGACATCTGAGCTGGTCTTTTCTTTCATCGACTTCTGATCGTCTGATAGCCTCAATCTTCTCACCAACAAATCACAACCGTTCGATCTGTGCTCAAATTCATGTCCATCATCTCTACAATTGAAGACAAAATTGTTGATGTCATCGTGATAGCAGCGTGCAACTCAGCCAAATTGTCATGTGAGTTGGTCTTTCCTTTTGTCGACTTCAGATCGTCTAATCCCCTCAATTTTCTCACCAATGAATCACAGCAGTTCGATCTGCACCGAATTTCGAGCCAACCATCTCAGCTTTAGAAAATAAAATTGTTGATGTGCCATCTGAGCTACTCTTTACTTTCGTCATTGTCTTGCCGTTTGATCGCTTCAATATTGTAACACCCCGCAAAAATAAAATAACATTTCTGTTATTGTTATTTTTGCCAACATGTGTACTGCAACTCACGTGCATGATAATGTATTTGTTGTCCTTGTATTATTTATTTATTACAATCTTATTATTTATTTTTATTATTATAGATGATGAATAATTTATATATGGGCTATTATTGATTTTTTATTTTTTTGCACTTAATAGTAATAAAATGTATTTGTTTGGCCGATAAAGCCCGATCCGACCAAGTTCAAATCCAAGAAGAGGGATGGATTTGGCCGGCCAATTGTTTAGAAAATTAGAAGGGATTTATTTGTTTTAATTGATTAGGAAGTAAATAATTTATTTATGGTAAAAAAAATAATTAAAATCTTGAATTGAGGGATTAAAATGAATATGTACCAAAACCCTAACTTAATGCAATGCATAACCCGACCATGTATATAGGAGTAAGGAGCCTTTCTTTTTCTTTTGTCATTTTTTTGAGGCTCTAGGATATTTGGAGGAGATTTTCTTTTGAGATTTCTGTTCAAGTATCGACTAAGAGGTGAGTGTTTTTTTATTCAGTTGATTTACTATTGATATTATTATTTTAATATGGAGAGCATGCTAGGTTGTTTGTAAACAATTGTTCTAATCATTAATATGACATGAATAGATAAATAATAATGATTGTTTTTATATGTTGGGATGATGTAGAGATTAATTTTTGATAAACAAGAACTTTGGTACATTAATAGCGAATAATGATTATTTTGAATAAATGAAAATTTTGATAAACAATAACTTCTATTATGTATGGATTTATAGCGAATAATGTTTATTTTGAATAAATGAAAATTTTGAGGATATTTTTATGTGAATTTTTGTGTGGTATTGTTTCTTTAACTAAGTTGGTACATTTCTCTTTCGTGAGTTCAGCAATGGCATGATCCAGGTCAATAAATGGTAGGAACGGAGAAGGAGCCAATGGTGGCAACGACAATAGGCTTGATTTTGAGGCGAAAATCGCTAGGGTGTACCAGACCCTTACTGTGTTCATGAAAGCAAGTGTGGGCCGGAATGTTAGGGCAAGACTAGCATCTCAAACTTCTGACCCATCAAGCAGGTGGAGTCATTCAAGCGGATGAAGCCACCCATGTTCGAAGAGCAACCTGATCCTAATGCATCAGACAATAGGATCGGGCAGATGGAAACCATATTCGAAGTTTTGGAAACCTCGAAAGCCAACAAGGTGAAGTGGGCCACCATCCAACTGGAGAAGGATGTAGAAGTTTGGTGGCAATCTGTGAAGAGGACTTTTGGTGAAGGACCGGCGACTTGGGTGGCATTCATGGAGGGGTTCAAGGACCACTATTTTCCTACGGACATTCAAGAGAAGAAGGTCATGGAGTTCATGAGCTTGCAGTAGGGGAGTATGACGGTAAGAGAGTATGAGACTAAGTTTGCGCAACTGTCAAGGTATGCTCCAAAATTGATCGCGGATGAAGCTAGGAAAGCCAGAAAGTTTGAGCAAGGTTTGAGACCGAACTTGAGGTCTCGTATGATACCATCGGGAATCAGGAGGTTTGACAAACTGATCCGTAGAGCAGCTATGACCGAATCAGACATAAAGCAGTTCTAATAGAAGAGGATGTGTGGAACAAGGGAAAAAGGCCTACAGCGGCAACAAACTATGGAAAGAAATTCCTGGAGAAGAGTGGTAAGTTCAATGGGCCGAACAAAGGACTAGTTGCGACTCAAGGGAAGGGTTGTTTCAATTGCGCAGTATAAGTATGAGTGTCCCAAGTTGCCGAAGACTCAAACTTTTTATGAATGCTACAAGGAGGGGCACATTAGACCAAATTGTTCGCACTGAACCAAGGAGGTACTAGTGGAAACCAATCGGGGAAGAAGGAGAAGCCTTACCGGCAGAGGGGAATATTCATGTTGATAGAGGAAGATGCAGTGAATTCCCACGATGTCATCACCGGACATCTATTTATAAATGGAATAAAGTCTAAGGTTTTATTTGATTACATCTTCGCATTTTTTTTGTCTCCCAATTTAGTAAAGAAGTTAGGTGTTGAATCAAAGATTTTTCCCAGCAGGGTATTGGTAGTAGCCACACCTTCAGGAGAGGCGCTGACTGATGATCGATATTACACTGATTGTTGGAGTTAGACCTTATAAAGCTGGAAGTTTTAGGGGTCGACGTGATCATTGGTATAGATTGGATGACAATATATATTGCAATCATCGAATGTAAGAGTAAGAAGTTAGTAGTGAAGGCACCGGGAGGACCGGAAGTGTCATTACAAGGAAAGAAAGAAGGCAAGAGAGCTTTACCGAAGAGAAGATTCTTAAAGAAGTGAAGGTGGTTCAGTGGTCCTGTAACGCCCTGAATTCCAAACAAAGGTAATTCGTAGCACAAACAGGATCTTTACTTCAAATTCATATAAAAATACAAGGAATTTAAAACCTTTTCAATACAAACTAGTTCTTTACAATGCACATCGAAAATTTACATTATAAAAAAAACAATTTGTATCATCAAAATCTTAAATCCTGCAACATCCATTGATATCAAGCTCATGCCTACGCTGCTCGCTAATCCGAGTCCTGCAAAACTTGAAAACTGTGGGCATGTCAGTTGAATACAACTGACGCAATGCAATAATACAGTGATTCCTCAATTTAACAATCACAAACTTGAATGCAAAACAAAAAGTGACTATCCTAATTATGCCAGCGTATGATATGAACCTAATGACAAACGCAGACATTCATGCTTACGATGCAACTCTAATGCACACTTGTTCGGATTCTATGCATCTCATACTACATATGTCTGAGGGCAAGCCCTTAATGTACTCATAATAGGGTTCGATCCCTCGTTATGAGATCCTCCTACAGTGAAAAAAACAAAGTTTAGACATCCCATGAGTATGGATTCCAGCCACGGAGTACACCTCCCGACTATACAGAACCCTCGCCGTGCAGACATCCCGCAAGTGCCGCTCTAGCCTGAAAAATGTTAGAGATCCGCCTCCTTTCCACCCGAAATTCATGATTCCGGAATCCACCTCCCGACCATTCATAATCCCGGAATTGATTAAGGCTCGTCTCGTTCTGCAAGCAATCACAGTCCCGGAATCCATCGCCCGACTGAATCTATAGTCCCGGAATCCACCGCCCGACTATATAGAGATGCCCCACTTACGTTTGCTCAGGTCTCATCACGTCTCCTTTTCTAGTACTTGTTCTTAATCCAATTAAAGTTTTCATGACCTAGAGCTAGCTTACCCTGCCGGACTTAAACTAACTCATCAATAACTCTGACCCATACTGGCCATTTCACAAAAATCATCAAAATTTTTCGGTCACTACGGGTCTCGCTCAGCTTCTAGAAACCACACATCTTAAATTTAGTGATTTTCTAGGTTATTCTTAACCTCATTCATGACATTTTCATTCATTCATTTATAAGTTTTTTAATTTCATTTCCTTGAATTCATCTATCTCAAACCACTAGATCACTTCTTAACTTTTAAGATACAAAATTTTCAATAAGATTTCACATTGATAAAACTTTACCAAAATAACACATGTCTAATTCCTTTTCCCAAACCCACATTTTAGTTAACTCTTAATTCATTCTCCAAAAATAATTTACAACGTAAATTTTTACCACGAAATGAATTTCTAAATTTTTATATAAGCATCTCAAAATACTCCAAACTTAGCTCGCCTTAAAATGAAATAATTTTCGGAATGAATCCAAAACAATCAATTGAACTTACCTTCTAATTTTGTAATGTAATTTAACCACAAATAAAATTTTAAATTTATATATAATCGTTTCAAAATATTCCATTAGTACACTAGATTCATTGAAACCCTCCCTCAAAATAAAATATATAAATATCACCAAAATAAAATGTCTCTATCCTGAATCTCACTCTTTCCATCTCATTATTCGTGTAGAAATCTTTACAAAATATCATATATGTTTTTGTTCACTGTTTATAAGAATTTGTAAGAATTTCAAAAGAAAATAGCCCCCAAGGACTCGAACCCGTGACCTGGGCACTGTACACAATGCCTAAACCAGAGCACACTAACCAAGCTATTTAGTCTCACTCACTGTCTACATTGGAAATGCAGAATTTTTAAATGTGGACTCTGAGTCTTTATATTCTAACGTCAGTGAGCATAACTAAAATTTGTTCTTGCAATTCATCTCACATTCTAAGAGTACACATACGATTTCTAATGATTTCCAGAGAATAATAACATGGAAATTCATTATTTCTATTATCCACAAATTTTATCTATCTAAAATACACATGAACATAATCCATTTATATCCATATGATTAAATCATTTCTACGTTTACATCTCATGCAATTTTTCAATGTAATGTTGTCATTTCTACTTAAAAATTTGGCTACCAAAACATGACATTCTCATACTAGCAAAATTTTAGAAATTTAGTATATGATATCGTATTTTCTTTCCTTTTATTATAATCTCATGAAACTTAAATCAGTCGACATGCATTCGATTCTAAAAATTAATTTACAATCTAAAAAGAATTTAAAGCTACACATTACATGATTTCTATTTATATAACATGGCACAAACCTACTCAAAAAAATTATAGAAATCGTGAAAAACACCCACCTATTGACGAATTTCTTGAAATTGGTGATTTCTAGCAATTAGAACTACTAGAAAAGTCTCCAATCTCCTCCCCTCCAAAACAAAATCTCCTTGGCCGGTGGGATTATTAAAGGGAGGAAGTGATGGGGAGTTTTTAAAACCACCCACAAACTTCCAAATAACTACCCACAACTCCTTATTCTAATTCAAAATCTTTCTTCCCTCCTATTCAATTTGACTGGCCAATTAGCATGGGTAGAACTCGGGTTTCGAAGGGTTTGTGTGTGCACATAAAATGCACACAAAAAATGAGAAATTTTATTTAATGAAATTGCATATGTTACTCAATCTAATATGGATTTAAATTAAGTTAGTTTCATTAAAAAAACTAGACTTAATCATCTATACTTTGTAAAATAGGAGAAAAATATTTACATACTCTAAAAGATTTTCTAATTGACACGTGCACAAAGGAAAGCACGTGTAAAGCACGTGCCAATAAATATTCATATACAAAATCAATTCGAGAGAATGAAAGATGTCCATAACAATTGTAATACAAAATATGTAAAATATTTATATTAATGATGTTGTGGATATTACACGTAACGGAACAAAATACATGTGCATAACACGAGTGGAGCAAAATTGTCATAACTCAATTTTGCGGGGTATTATCCCCCCCCCCCCCCCCCCCCCCTCCCCCGCCTAGAATAGTTATGTCCTCAGAACTTAGTAGGGTATAAGTTGTAATGAATTTGAAAATTAAATATACTATAAGAATACATAATGTAGAATACAATATAGACTTAAAATAAGGTAGATATAGAATAAAGGAAATATGAGTGTCAAGTAAGATATACGAAGTTAATAAGCATAAAAGTAAGAAAGATTAATAAAGACCAAAAACACGGAAGTATTAAACAAATTAGAAAATGAATAGAACAAAGAAATTTTGATAGTGAAAGATAATCCAGATTGAAAGTACTTTTTATACAAAAATAATAATATGTTAAGTATTAGAAAATATTATAAAATATAAATTAAGTAATCGATTGTGAAAGAAATTGAAAAACAAAGTAAATTGGAAGGAATAAAGAGAAGCGTAGTAAAATAGATGCTTTAATGAATTATTAATAAGCATAGTAAGCAAAATTAATGAAAGTAATAAGAAGTAAAATGAAAAATATACCTGAAGAAAAAATAAAGATCATAGTGCGAAAGTAATAAAGACAAAAAGTTAAGAAAAAAAAAATTAGTTAAAAAAAATTGTAGAGATTCTTGACTAAAGCAGTAAAAGAGTTAAGAAGAAAGATAGTTAAAAATATAGCAAACTTAACGCAGTTAAAATACAAAGTGAATGTATAAAGTATAAAAATAAGAATAAAAATCTTAACTTAATAGAGTATAGTACAAATGTAAAACAATTTAGGCAACGGAGAACAAAAGATTAGAAAGAATGGAAGAATTGAAATACTATAGATAAATTGCAATGCAATAGAAAATTTTGAAAATAGATAGACTAAGAGCGTAAATGAATATTATAGAGCTTGAAAAAATTAACTATGATAAGAAGAGCAGTATCATGACTAAAAAATGAACAGTAAAAAAAAATGCAAAAAAAAAAAAAATGAAATGTAAAGTAAGTTGGTAAATAATTTGAAAGAGCATTATAATTGAAAAGTAGTTAGCAATAGCTAATAACAATTTGAAAAAATAATAATAAAAGAAAGAGAAGTTAAATAAAGAAAAATGTGAAGTGTAGAATGATTAAAATCATAAACTAAACTAGGACTATATATTAAGAGATAACAAGAAAGTAGCATTTTAAGATATGTCTGTTGGGTAATGATATGGCTAAAAATAGGATTAAATCGGGACCGTTCACATCGGACGCGAATCTCAAAGCTCAGGGGTAAAACGGTGATTTCACCTACTAGCGGGTCCGAAGCGGGTACTGGGTCTCCTTCTCACAAATCCAATAACCCGCGAACGGATCCACTCCAACTGGGTACGGGTCCCGACCCAAGACGAACCCAGATCAGCAAGGGGAAAATCAGGGTTACTGATTTGACCAAATCAACAGGCCTGATTTGCTCTCACCGGGAATTAAGGGATTACATTCCTAATCTGATTACGAGGACTTTATGCCTTATCAGATCACAGGAATCACATTCCTAATCTGATCCCAACGGCGACTATAAATACCCCCCACCAACCACTGTTACAGGTTAATCACTCTTTTACCTGCTTAAGCTCTTTCTTAATCTCTTCTGGTTACTGACAAGAGCGTCGGAGGGTGCGTCGCCGGGATCAACCCCGGTGTTTCGCACTTTCCTTGCAGGTGCACGGCGGGAGTCAGCAGCCCAACTCAGACGAACAGGTTCGGATCTGCTATTCAGGTTTTTCCACGAACCCACAAATTCTATCTGTTTACCCCCACACCGAAATCAGCGGTAACAGATTGGCGCCGTCTGTGGGAAACCTATACGAATAGCCGCCGCCCCTTCCCCGTCGACTTAGCTCTTCTCCAGCCATGCCTCCCAGAAAGGTCAGATCTAGGGGGTCCAACCGTGGACCCAACCCCGCTGATCAGCAAGAGGTAGTCCCCATCCAACCCGCTCCGCAGCAGGGACAACCCCCGCTTCAAGTGGAGGACCCTCTTCAAGATCAGCCTCCTCTTCAGAACCAGCAACCCCCCAGGGCTCCCACCGGTCCTCAGAACGCCGGTGCGGGGGGCTCTTGTATGAAGCAACCGCTCAATCAGGACCGCGTCTCCATACACAACACCTCTACGGATTCCATGGCCTCTCACAATCCCCAAAATCAGAAGAAGGAAGAGGACCTACGCCACCGTCTGGACGAGAAGCGGGCCCGAGAGGGAGCCTCCCGCCAACAACGCCGGGTGAGCGGTCCCCTCACCACCGAGATTATAGAAGGTCTCCTGTCCGAAGGGGAAGAAGAGAGTCACCCGGGCATTACAGGAGGAGGTGCCACTCTCCTGCCGGCCGGCATCAGCCGAGGAACAATGAGGCGCCCATCACTCGCGTCGAGTTCCTGCAGTTTCAAGCAACGATGTTGCAGGCTCTTAAACTCCGAACCAACAACAATGAGGCCCAAAGGGTTCCTTCGCCCCAACAGGTTCCCAGTCCTCACCATAGGTCCGCCTCTCCTCCGCCAGCTCCTAACCGCCGGCAGCATGAACTTAGCCCTCGCCGCTCTCGGGACGACCATCGTCGTAGCCCCGGCTCTCCCTCCTACGAAGACGAGTCCAGAGACTCGTTCGACTACCGCGGGAGGGACGATGCCCTATACCGCCGTCTCCATGAGGTGGAGAGGCGAATCGGTCGGATGGACGAGGGGGAGGGGTCGAACAGCAGAACCATCCGTCCGAGCAGACCCCCTTTCTCCCGAACCATCATGGAAGCTCCTATCCCAAGAGGTTTCGAACCCCCCAAGTTCGAAACTTACTCGGGGGAGTCAGACCCCGTGGACCACGTCGAAAGCTTCAAGACCCTCATGCTCATCCACCAGGCTTCGGACGCCTTACTTTGCAAGACCTTCCCAGCCACCCTGAGGAGGTCGGCTAGGGAATGGTACTCCCGCCTTGCTCCCTCTTCCATCTTCTCCTTCGAGCAATTCGAGAGCCTCTTCATCACTCACTTCATGAGTAGTAGACACACAGAGAAGACCAGCCTCTCATTACTCCAGCTCCGCCAGGAGAAGGGAGAGAAGTTGAGAGACTATGTGAAGAGGTTCACTGCGGAGGTCAGGTCCATAGCCTCCCTCGACCAATCCGTTGCAACAGCCGCCTTCCAATCCAACGTCTTCAGTTCCAGGCTCCGCTCCTCTCTTGCTAAGAAGCCTCCACGGAACTTTGCCGACCTCCTTCTCAGGTGTGACAAGTACATTCGTGCCGAAGAGGCCGCCTACCTTCCAAGCTTCGGAGGGTCCACCTCAGGGACGAAACGAAAGCTGACCGAAGAAGAAGAGGCTAGGAAGCTTCAGAAGGAGGGCAGTGGCCAGCACCGCCCGACTCCTCGGATTGAGAAGTTCACCCCCCTTGTTGCCAATATATCAGAAGTTCTTATGGAGGTGGACAAGGAAGGGCTCCTCCGCGCTCCCCCGAGAATGAATACACCTGGCAAGAAGAGGGACAAGCATAAGTGGTGCCGCTTTCACAGGGACCACGGCCACGACACGGAAGATTGTCGGGCTCTGAAGGAGGAGATCGAAGAACTCATACAGCGGGGGCACCTAACCAAGTTCGTCCAGAAAGAAGGGGCCGAGCTTCCCCCCTGAGGAGCCGACGAACGAACCGAAGGGCCCGCCGAGCTTTACGACTCAGAACCTCCCGGCTCTTCCCAAGAGGTCTTCACCTTATTGTAGAAGTAGGACCCTGATTTTCAATAAGGCCGATGCTTGTAATCCGGCCGATAGCATGTAATAAGGGCTCGCCACATTGAAGCAGCCACTTAGTTTATTTCAATAAAACTTTACATTTTTTCATTGGAAATTGTTGCTCTTGCTTCATCTCCACCTCTACCGATGGTTCGGAGTCCAACACTTGGCTCGAGTCTGCTTCGAATAACCTGCTCTTCAGCGGGTTAGAAGTGGTTCGCCATTCGGAACTACTCCCACAGCCGTTGAACACCTCTACCGATGGTTCGGAGTCCAACACTTGGCTCGAGTCTGCTTCGAATAACCTGCTCTTCAGCGGGTTAGAAGTGGTTCGCCATTCGGAACTGCTCCCACAGCCGTTGAACACCTCTACCGATGGTTCGGAGTCCAACACTTGGCTCGAGTCTGCTTCGAATAACCTGCTCTTCAGCGGGTTAGAAGTGGTTCGCCATTCGGAACTGCTCCCACAGCCGTTGAACACCTCTACCGATGGTTCGGAGTCCAACACTTGGCTCGATTCTGCTTCGAATAACCTGCTCTTCAGCGGGTTAGAAGTGGTTCGCCATTCGGAACTGCTCCCACAGCCGTTGAACACCTCTACCGATGGTTCGGAGTCCAACACTTGGCTCGATTCTGCTTCAAATAACCCGCTCTTCAGCGGGTTAGAAGTGGTTCGCCATTCGGAATTGCTCCCACAACCGTTGATTCTCTCACATAAGCAGCGAGTTCGGAGCTACAGCTCTCCCCTAGAGTTGCTCCTCACACTCGTCTCACAAATGGCTCTCTTCCAGAGCCGAGCTCTCCCCTCAGCAAGTTTGGAGCACAATCCTCTCCTAGAGTTCCTCCTCACACTCGTCTCACAAATAGCTCTCTTCCAGAGCCGAACTCTTTGCTCCGCTCGCTCCCGAAGCGGACCTCTTCTCACCGAGTTTGGAGCTCAACTCTCTCATAGGGTCCTTCTCAAACTCATCTCACAAATGGCTCTCTTCCAGAGCCGAGCTCTTCCCTCCGCTCGCCGCCGAAGCGGACCTCTTCTCAGCGAGTTTGGAGCTCAACTCTCTCATAGGGTCCCTCCTCAAACTCATCTCACAAATGGCTCTCTTCCAGAGCCGAGCTCTTCCCTCCGCTCGCCCCCGAAGCGGACCTCTTCTCACCGAGTTTGGAGCTCAACTCTCTCATAGGGTCCCTCCTCAAACTCATCTCACAAATGGCTCTCTTCCAGAGCCGAGCTCTTCCCTCCGCTCGCCCCCGAAGCGGACCTCTTCTCAGCGAGCTTGGAGCTCAACTCTCTCATAGGGTCCCTCCTCAAACTCATCTCACAAATAGCTCTCTTCCAGAGCCGAGCTCTTCCCATCCGAGCCCCAACATCAAAGAGTCCGGTCGGCTGCCGAGCAAGTGCCTTCCCGATCTGGTAAACGGAGAAAACACACTTTCTCCTCAACATTCGTGTAAGATCTCGATCAGAAGGCCCAGATCTTGCCAGCGACGCTAAACGACAAGATAACGTTTTCTTGGGAACTGAGCCGTCTCGAGATTCGTGCCATCATCCAACGGCCCAGATCTTGCCAGCGTCGCTAGACGACAAGATAGTGTTTTCTTGAAAACTGTGCCCGCCTCAAGATCCGCGCTGAGATCCAGCGGCTCAGATCGCTCCACGTTCGCTCAGTATTCCTAGCCGAGCGACTAGCGATCCGACCCACTCGCGCCTCTTCTTCGCCCCAAGGGTCTTCCTAGCACACCTTACAAGGGTCTTCCTAGCCCAAGGGTCTTCCTAACCCAAGGGTCTTCCAAGCACAAGGGTCTTCCTGACACATCTCCTCCGCCCCTAGGAGCGGGGCTCCCCTTCCAAAATCCCCAAGACCAAAGTACTTATCAACTTCATGAAGACAAGCATCTTGCGGGGCTATTTTGACCATGAAGGAGGGTGAATCTTCATCCCACTCCTAAAGAGAAGTTGTAGATCTTCGAACTAGCTTCGAAACGAGGGGTCGCACGCCCCGATCGGACCACCGTAGCCCCGGGAAAGTGGACCTCAATGCAGCTGCGCCGAATAGCTCGGAAATCCGAGCCGAGCCGAGCCACTCCCATCCGAACTCTTCCCATCCGAGCCCCAACATCAAAGAGTCCGGTCGGCTGCCGAGCAAGTGCCTTCCCGATCTGGTAAACGGAGAAAACACACTTTCTCCTCAACATTCGTGTAAGATCTCGATCAGACGGCCCAGATCTTGCCAGCTGCACTAAACGACAAGATCGTGTTTTCTTGGGAATTGGGCCCGTCTCGAGATTCGTGCCACCATCCAACGGCCCAGATCGAGACACATAGTTCGGATCTCCAATCCGAGCTACTGTCCAACCGAGCTGCAAAATAGCCAAAAATTCGCCTCAAAATCCGTGCTCGGATTCGCCGAACAAGGCGCGAAAAAAAAAGGGGGGGCAGTGTGGGTTCGGACCCGTTAGGATCTAAACCCGAACTCCGCCACGTCACCTCCCCATCTCCTTCTCCAACGCCCCTGGCGCCAAAAACCCATCAGAAAAAAAAAACAACCGAACTCGCCCCTTCGTCGCCAACCAACGAACTCTCACACCATGCCGAGCTCCACTCTCGGTCTTCCGACGTAGAGCTCCGTCGCCGACCTCGACTAGCCGCTCCCGATGCCCCACGCCGCCGAAACTGGTCTGAGCGCCACCCCATGGCAGAGCTCGAGCCCATTTTCGTTCGCCGAGTTCTCCTCCTCACCTGGCTCGCCGAGCTCCACTCACGTTCCTCCAATGCCGAGCTCCGCAATGCCGAAGACGAACCCCTCGTTGCCGAGCTCTCTCTCCCTCACTCCGAGCGACGCCATCGAGCTCCACTGCCGAGATCCTACGGCGAGCTCCTCCACGGCGCGAGCTCCGACCACGTCCAAGCTCCGAGCTCGCAGTTCACATCCACGGCATTGACGAGCTCCTCTCCGAGCTCCAAGCCCTGGCGGAACCCATTGAAGCCGAGCTTCAACCTTCACTCCGGTGCCGAGCACTCAAACCTTCACGAGAGCGAGCTCTCATCAACTCCGAGCTCTCCTTCTCGCCGTGCCAAGCTCCACCATGGTCGAACTCCTCCATCACCTCAGACGAGCTCCATTGCCGAGCTCCGTCTCCACCTCCGTCGAGCTTCGCTGCCGAACTTCACGAAGTTCCCTCCCTCGCCTGCTCCTCCGACGACGTAGAGCACTATCGCCAAGCTCGCCAACCTCCAACGCCGGAGCTAGCTCCTCCGTCGAGCTCTCTTCCTCGACGAAGCCCCGTGCTCCACTCGACGACCACCTCCGACGAGCTCCCCTCGCGACTGAGCTCCGAACTCAGGCTCCATCTCCTCCGTCGAGCTCTCTTCCTCGATGAAGCACCGAGCTCCACTCGGCGACGCACCAAAATCTCCTCGGTTGGCCATGCTCGGAGATAGCATCGGAGAAGGAGACGAAAGCTCAGAAGAAAGTCGAAGAAAGAAGCAGCGGGGGAAAAAGAAGAGAGAGAAGCAGCGAAGGAAGCGAAGAAGAAAGAAAAAAGTGTGTTTAAATGCCACGTGGCATGCCACGTGGCCTCACGCCAATGGTCGAAAGTTACTCTCGGTCGGCTGCCGAGCAACCCCCTTTCCGATCTGGTAAATGGAGAAAAAAGCTAGCCGAGCAACTACAGCCGTTGGATCTTCCAGAAAATCGTGTAAAAGTTGATGAACGGCTCAGATCGCGCCACGTGCGCTAAACGACAAGATAGCGATTTTTCGAAAAGCGCGCCACCTCGCGATTCGCGCAGGAATCCGACGGCGCAGATCGCGCCACGTGTCCAGGTATATTTAATTAATTTATTTATTTATTTAATTGTATTTTTTATTTAAAAAATCCGAAAAAATATTTAAAAAATCGGAAAAAATTAAATAAAAATTCTAAAAATAATTATAAATTCAGAAAAATTATTTTAAATTCTGAAAAATATAATTATTTAATTAGAATAATTATTTAATATTTTCGATAATTAATTATTTAATTCGGAAAATGAATAAAAAATTCAAAAAAATGAGAAAAAATTCAGAAAAATCTGGAAAAATCACCAAAAATCCAGAAAATTCTGAGAATATTTTTGGGCATTTTACAAGCCCATAATAACACTGTTACACCCCGAGCAAGATTCCAAGCTCCCTTAAGAACACCGATAAAATCCCGTACGCCATTAGAACAGTTAAACTACTCCTCAAAGGCTGATTACACTCAGTCTTTAGGAGTGGGGGGCTCGTGATATGGCTAAAAATAGGATTAAATCGGGACCGTTCACATCGGACGCGAATCTCAAAGCTCAGGGGTAAAACGGTGATTTCACCTACTAGCGGGTCCGAAGCGGGTACTGGGTCTCCTTCTCACAAATCCAATAACCCGCGAACGGATCCACTCCAACTGGGTACGGGTCCCGACCCAAGACGAACCCAGATCAGCAAGAGGGAAAATCAGGGTTACTGATTTGACCAAATCAACAGGCCTGATTTGCTCTCACCGGGAATTAAGGGATTACATTCCTAATCTGATTACGAGGACTTTATGCCTTATCAGATCACAGGAATCACATTCCTAATCTGATCCCAACGGCGACTATAAATACCCCCCACCAACCACTGTTACAGGTTAATCACTCTTTTACCTGCTTAAGCTCTTTCTTAATCTCTTCTGGTTACTGACAAGAGCGTCGGAGGGTGCGTCGCCGGGATCAACCCCGGTGTTTCGCACTTTCCTTGCAGGTGCACGGCGGGAGTCAGCAGCCCAACTCAGACGAACAGGTTCGGATCTGCTATTCAGGTTTTTCCACGAACCCACAAATTCTATCTGTTTACCCCCACACCGAAATCAGCGGTAACAGGTAAGAATAAAATATATGTGTTAAATTTAGTTAAAAATTATAAACAATATAAGATAAGTACAAATTAATGCTGTATATAAAAAAATAATATCATTAAAAAAATCATTTGTAAAATTTATGTAATAACTATATATATACGATTTAAAATTAAATATATATAGAATGATGATTAGTATTTATCAAATGTATTTTTATAACCTGTCAAGGATAGCAAGAAAACTAGCATATAATATTATATACGTAAATAAGCATAAAAATATATGATAGAACAAATAATACTATAATATGAAAGTTATAAGCAATTGGAATGGTAAACAAAGTATAATAGTAGTAAAAGTAATAATATATTCTAAAAAAATTATAGTATTAATTATATAGGAAAATATAATAGTAAATAAAAGTATAAATAATAAAAGTTATGTTATATGAATAGCAACCAAATATAAGATAAGTTAGCAATAAATTATAAAATAAAATGAAATAGTATAAAAATACAAAAGTAGTAACATATGTAAAGATAAAGTATAGATACAAAATAACAATATTAAGATAGCAAAATAGTTAATACTAAACAGTCAAACATAAGTTGAAAAAATAAAATAAAATAATAATAAAGCATATAAAATAGATACAGAAGCAAGTATAAATAATAAGGTTGTTAAGTAAATGTGTATTTAAGTATAACTATATTAAAAAATAATAAAGTTGAAATAATATAGGATAAGTTGTAAAACATTATATAATAGTATAAACTAGTAAAAATAATAAAATAATGGTAAGTAGAATATATTAAAAAATAAAAGTAAAAGTGTGGGGTAGTAAAAATAGGAAATGAAGTAGAAAATACAACAATGGAATATTAAAAATAAAAATATAAATTATAAATATCAAATATAAATGGTACAATTTAGTGGTAATAGAAATAATTTATAAAAGTAAGAAGAATAATAGAATAAAATATATGCATGGGCTTAAATGTGAATACAGATAAGAAAATAAATATGTAGGGTAGTAGGTTAGCATAATAAACATAAATAATATATAATATAAAATATATAGTAATGTAGTAATTAGATATGTGTAAAACATTATGTGTGCTAAGTATGTTAATATATATATAGCAAATGGTAAAAAGTATATGTAGTAAGAAAATGGTAAAGAATGTAAGAATAATAAAAATTGAAATAAACTAGAAGTATAAGTTGAAAGTGAATATAGTATATTTGAAAAGTAAGAGTATAATAAAATAAAGCAATTAAAATTAATACGTATTTATTAATAGTGAAGAGTAAATGTAACAAAAAAGTAGAAAATAATAAGTAATAACAGTAGTATCGAATATAAGCTATAAAAACAAAATAGTAATAAAAAGAAATTTTATAATGTGTAGAAGTATATTATATTTATATAAGTAAAAATATTACAATCATGTTAAAGTGTAACGAAATAAATAAGAGAATATAAAATAATAGAAAAATATAGTATCGTAAAATCATAGCATATATAAAATGAACTCAAATATACTAAAATCAAAAATTTCAAATAGAATAGAAATAATAATAAAAGAAAATAATAGTCGTAATAATAATTTAATAATGAGTAAATAAAACTAATAAAATAAATAAAAGTAATAACAAAAATAAATAAGTAATGTAAAAGCGCATAAAAGTAAGAAGGACAAAATATTAAGAAGGAAAAATGAGTAAGACAAAATTAAAAGATTAAGACTAAGAAATGTAAATAAAATAATAAATAAAGAAGTGAATTAATAGTAAAAGAAAATAATTATTTGAAAAAATATTAAGCGTTAAAAATAGAAAGTAGTATAAAGAAAAATAGACGAAGTAAATTAAAGAGAAAAGTTAATCTACGTACAAAGTACCATAAATGCTAGGTTTAAACCAACCATAACACTAGTGATACAAAGAAAAAATATTCGCATACAATATCACATCAATGTATACGAGGAGAGTTTCAAGAATACAAGTTTAATAACTACATCATTCATGACTCAAAACTGATACTCACACATCTAATGTCCACCCTAATTTTGTTACCTATATAATTTTTGTACTACTTATTGAAGTCGAGTCTGATACCACTCCTATCACGCTCCGAATTCTAAACATAGATAATTCGTAACACAAATATGATCTTTACTTCAAATTCGTATAAAAATGTAAGGAATTTAAAACTTTTCAATACAAACTAATTCTTTACAATGCACAACAAAAATTTAAATAAAAAAGAAAAAAAAAACAATTTGTATCATCAAAATCTTAAATCCTGCAACATCCATCGACATCAAGCTCATGCTCACGCTGCTCGGTAATCTGAGTCCTGCAAAACTTGAGAACTGCGGGCACTTTAGTTGAATACAATTGATGCAATACTATAATACAGTGATTCCTCAATTTAACAATCATAAACTTGAATGCAAAACAAAACGTGACTATCCTAATTATGACAGTGTATGATATGAACCTAATGACTACTGCGGACATTCATGCTTATGATGCAACTCTAATGTGCACTTGTTCGGATTCTATGCATCCCATACTACATCAGTCCGAGAGCAAGCCCTTAACGTACTCCTCATTATAGGATTTGACCCTCGTTATGAGATCATACTACGATAAAAAAAATAAAGTTTAGACGTCCCACGAGTATGGATTCCAGCACCGAAGTACACCGCCAGACTATACAGAATCCTCGTTGTACAGACATTCCACAAGTGCCGCTCTAGCCCGAAAATTTTTAGAGATCTGCCTCCATTCCGCCCGACTATTTATGATGCCGGAATCCACCGCCCGACCATTCATAATTCCAAAATTAGTTAAGGCTCGTCTCGCTCCGCAAGCAATCACAGTCCCAGAATCCACCTCCCGACTATATAGAGACACCCCACTTACGTTTGCCCATGTCTCACCACGTCTCCTACTCTAGTGTTTGTCCTTAATTCAATTATAGTTTTCATGGCTTAGAGCTATCTTACCTGCTGGGCTTAAACTAACTCATCGATAACTCTGACCCAGACTGGCCATTTCACAAAATTCATCATAATTTGCCAGCCACTACGAGTCTCACTCAGCTTCTAGAAACCACACATGTCAAATTTCGAGATCTTCTAGGTTATTCTTAACCTCATTCATGAAAATTTCATTCATTCAATTATACGTCATTTCAATCTCTTATTCATTTCTTTGAATTCATCAATCTCAAACCACTAGATCACTTCTTACCTATTAAAATACAAAAAATTCAATAAGATTTCACATTGATAAAACTTTACCAAAATAATACATGTCTAATTCCTTTTCCCAAACCCACATTTTAGTTCTCTTAATTCATTCTCAAAAAATAATTTATAACGTAGATTTTTATCACGAAATGAATTCTAAATTTTTATTTATGCATCTGAAAATACTCCAAACTTAGCTCGCCTTAAAACGAAATAATTTTTGGAATGAATCGAAAATAATCAATTGAACATACCTTCTAATTTTGTAATGTATAACCACAAATACAATCTTAATTTTATATCTAATCATTTCAAAATATTCCATTAATACATTAGATTAATTGAAACCCTCCCTCAAAGTAAAATATATATAAATCGATAAATAAATATCACCAAAATAAAATGTCTTTATCCTGAATCTCACTGTTTCCATCTCACTGTCCATGTAGAAATCTTCACAAAAAATCCTGTATGTTTATGTTCACTGTTTGTAAGAATTTGTAATAACTTCAAAAGAAAAGATCCCCCAAGGACTTGAAACCGTGACCTGGGCACTATACATAGCGCCCAAACCAGAACACATTAACCAAACTCTCTAGTCTCACTAACTGTCTGCACTTATTGTTTGTATATATTGGGATGATGTAGAGATTGATTTTTGATAAACAAGAAATTCTAGTTGTGATATGTTGATCATGCATATGCAACATATGATTATTAGAGACTCATATCATGTAAAAAGACTTTTTAAAAATCT
Organism: Hemerocallis citrina; assembly: GCA_017893485.1. NCBI lineage: Eukaryota > Viridiplantae > Streptophyta > Magnoliopsida > Asparagales > Asphodelaceae > Hemerocallis > Hemerocallis citrina. Next base: position 225,037,570 of record CM030364.1, read on the forward strand.
AAATCTCATACTAAACAATTGTAGTTTTGTGTAGTTGCTGAGGAACATTGTTATGTACATATAGTGATTATTTAGTGCATAAAAATATATAATTTTCCAATATTAATCTCAAATTTTTCTAGAGTTGTTTGTTGTAATTTTTTGGGTTTAATTTAATCTGAATAGGGTTTGATTTAATTAGATTTTTTATTAATTAGTTCTTATCGGGTTTGTTTTTATTTTCAAGTCTAATTTAGGGTGGAGTCGGGTCTGTATGTTTTCAGTTGGGTCAGGTTGTATGCGGGTCTGTATATGGGGGTTCGGGGTCTAGTTGCATGTGGGTTTGTGAGGCTCGGGTTTGAGGTCTTTTGGATTGAGATCAGGATCCAATAGGGGATGTCGAGTCTGTTGTGAGCTCGGGTCTGTGAGGCCATATGGGCTTGGGTTAGGAGGTAATTAGATTTAGATTTGATTAAATTCCAGATTTAGAATACAATAATTTCAGATTTTTAGAGTTGATAAATTTCAAATTTTGAATATGATTATTTTCAGATCTAAGGTTTGTATTGATTAAGTATGATATATTGAGTTAATATGTAGTTAACTTAATTAATTTAAAACTAGTCATATAACCTAGTTCGCTTTTAATTAATGTTAATTGTTGAACGAAACAAATATGATAATAATATTCACTAATATTTGAGAAAAGAGAATTAGCGTTAAATAAGGAATGTTTTAATTATTCAACCTATATTTAGTTGTTGTCTAGGTCGCTTTCTAAATTTAATAGTTGATGAGTATAGCGCGATTTGAGTAGAGATTGATTAATTTGATCAAATTAAAACTAGTTGTAGACTAGCTCATTTAATTCTAATAATTGATAACGAATAGTTGATTATTAATAACTAAGAGCTAATGATAGAACTTATTTTTATTGGAAATAAATTGAGACTAAAGATGAGATAATTTGGGTGTGAATCCAGATTTAATTGAGAACTGCTAGTGGTGTAATGAATAAAAGACAAACTAGAGATGTGAACAAATCTACTTATGACTACATTAATAAGTTAGGGTTGTCATAGAAAACCCTAGAATGTGAATCGATGTGATATTTTAGTTGTGTGGGTTTTCTAGAGGCTGAGAAAGACCCAGGATACCAGCAGGTTGTGATTATTAGAATGTGGAAATTAGCTAAGTTGGGATAGTATTCCTAGTGATTGTTGAGTTTAGACTGGTAAGGTGAGCTACCTCTAGGCGGTATTTGTTCATGTTTGAATAGAAGGACATACACTAGACAGAGTTATGATGGAAATAATGACGAAAATGTATGGTAAAGAGCTGCGGTTCCTAAGAATGTTTGGGACGGATATGATACGCCTGGTCAATCCACTGATTGTGGGCTAAGGGTAGGCCTGCTTCATTGTTACGGGTGAATTGACTTGATAGGATTAACGAGCATGTCCAGTAAAGAGTTGCATTTCCTAGGAATGTTTGGGACCTAGGATACGCCCGGTAAATCCACTGATGGTAGACTAGGAAAAGGCCGATTAAGTCCAAGATCCTAGGGGTGCAATTTGCACGTGATTATGCGTTGGAGTACGGATCATCGAGTTAGGATTGCATAGCGAAGGATTAAACCATATAATGAGGAGAAACGTTAAAAGCCTGTATTGGGCGACATAGAATTCCAAACAAGCATGCATTAGAAATGAGCATTGTGTGTATTTGTTTTGTGCATTAGACTTCAGATTCATGGCATCATACACTATTACACTTAGAATCACTACAATATATAGGACTTTCTACAGCGGACTTATTATAGAATTTAAGTGTTAATGCTATTGAAAGTGATCAATAATAGCATTTGTAAATAAAATGCTATCTTTTAGTAATTTTAAAATTTACTGTTAGTTACGACAGCGTTTTTGAAATGCTATACTTTTTACAACGTTTTAAAAACGCTATAATATCCAAAAATAAATTGAATAGATAGGGGTAAAATGAAAATTTCCAACTAATCCAATATCATCTCAAACCAAATCCCCCCAATCCAAACAATACCCTTCTGCCTTCCTCCACCCCTCCACAAACCCTAGTACAAATTCCCTCACCCACAGCATCCCCATCCCAGCACCGTAAACCCCTTGCGCGCCGCTCAACACTGGGCCACTATCGTCCTCCCTCTGTGCCCGTCGTAGTCTGAATCCCCAATCACGTCGTCCCCCACCCCTGCACCGTCGACCCCCTTGCGCCGCCGCTCGCACTGCTCCGCCATCGACCTCCTGTGCCCGTCGATTTCTCCCCTTCGCCCGTCTTCTTGGTTGGTACTCTTAGTGTAGCTGTAAAAGGATTTGGTAATTTAGTTGTACTTTTTTTTATTTATTTATTTTGAGTTAGTTCACTAGTTTGATGATAAAAAATAGGATTAGGGATTGAGAGAGCGATAATTAAGTTCAATTTTTTATACATATAAATCACACATTTGCAGGTTGATGGTATACTGATTTATTTGTAAATGTTCTTAAAAGAATGGTACAGTTAGATTCTAGCTAAACATGCAATTCATGTGGAAGTGTATAACCAAATCCAACTAGGCTAATCTTTTGCAGTGTTAATGCGAGCAAGATTAGCTAATCTTTTGCAGTGTATGACCAAATTCATGTTTCTGTGTTATTATTTTCAATAACAATGGCTTGTCATATATCTCATGTGGGTAGATTAACACATTAATTTTCATTTGACTGTATATTTTAATTCTGACTACAGACATATAGTGGAGTGACTGTTTTACTATTATGTTTCTCTTTATTGTAATTTTTAATTTCATTTTAACAAATTTATAAATGTATAACAACTATAGAAAATATGATATATATAGGTGGTCACCTCTGAGATTTAGATCTTACAATTTAAATGCAGCAATGGATTTGCATATTTGATTTTTGTATTGTTTATTGAATAGTGAATATAGATATTTTGTATTGTTTATTATTCCCTGATCTGTTTTGTTGCTCTGAATTGTGTTATTTTTTACTTTATGAGCAATATCGTTTTTTTATATGGAAATGTTCTAGTTATGTGGTAGTATTCGGTTGTTTAACTATGTGTAAATAGTTCTTTCCATTCTTTGGACTAGTCGTCTGGATTTCTTGCATGAATTTCTAAGTAATTAATCTTGATCTTTTATGTGATCTAGTGAACATTGTGGTTACTCTGTAGATCGCCTCATATGGTTGGTAATAAAAGTGAGTACTTCAGTTGAGTGTATAGATTGTTTAGTTTTAAACTGGAAGTTCAATATTAAGAGACATCTGTCATAATATTCTTTAAGCTTTGTCATTTTAGTTGTCTTACAAAAAGATATTTCAGATTCTTTATATGTTTTCTGATATTAGGGTTGTTCGATGTCAATGGGTGATCAGTTTAGGATTTTAATATGTAACAGAGGTTCTTCATGTTTCTTTCAAGTATAACTTATATCAAAAGCCTGCCTTCAGCAGTAGTTTACTTTTTAACGATGATTAGAATTGCAATAGAAAATTGCCTCTGTTTCTAGTATAAGATTTGCATTGGAAGTGGAGATTCATTAAGTTCTAAATTTATGAGTTATCAACATTTCTCATTATTTGAAGTTGGTGTTCTTGGTCTTATCTCTACTACTATAATGGGAGAAGGCCTTAGTGTAATTTGTCCATCTACCAACCCGTGCAACGCACGTGCATACCTATTGTAAATGAGGTTTTAGATCAAATCCAGACTACGTCTGAATTTTTACTTTTAAAAAACTATTTATTAAGACGTGCATCGCACGTGTAAACAACTTTAGCTAGTTGTTATAAGTTCATTTACTGGGTTAATGCATTTGGTTTTTCTTATAGTAATTGATCTATTATTTATGAAACCTGTGAATTGTTGGCAATTCATAAGATGAATTCGTGTTTGAACTGTTGCTTGGTTTTTCTTATGGAAGTTCATATCCAGGTTTTAGTATTCATAATCGTCTCTTGGACTAATTGTAATCAATTTTAAACAATTCCCTCATGAAATCTTCTTATGACAAATGTAACTGGTTTTGTTACCCTTGAGATACCTTGGTTTTATTTCCCTGTATGCATTTTACTGCATTTTTTCGATGATAGTGTTCTATTTAATTTACATGGTGGTATTCAGTTGTGGAAGCCTGTGAGTAATACTCAGTTGTGAATATTTTGCATTATCTTGGATGGTAACATAGAGAGGAGGTGCTTATTTTTTTCTTCTTCTAGAACTTAGTTAATATTTACCTTTTATACTTAATTACTAATATGAGTCCTTCATGGGTTTAATGGTTCACTGACAGGTGGATTTTCTGCTTTTGAACTATTTATACGAATCCATGTAAAATTTTCTTTCCAATCAATTGATGAAGGTATACTAAGCCAGAAGTGTGTGAGTACATCTAGGAAAGTCATTAGAAGGAGCAAGTGAACATTTCCCTTAACTCAATTGTGGGTATCCGGTTAACTAAGTTTTGAGCATTTTATACAGATTTTGAATGGTCTTTGTTAAACATTTTGGATTATATTGTTTACTGTAGGACAAGCTCGATGGTCAAGATTATCCAATAATTCCGAAAGAAGTATATCCAGAGTTGCATTATGTGAATAGGAGATCATCTCGTGGAGTCAGAAAAAGTAGTGTCCTAGCCCAGTCAAATGTAGACTCTGTCCAAAGTAAGTCACCGAAACTTCAATTTGTTGAAGTTGTAAGAAATTAAGTACTGTTACTTAAACATGTTAGAAGACTATTTTCTCAAAACACTACTGCAACAACTACAGCTGACGCAACAAGATCAAATACAATCACCAGCTGGGCAGATTCAACTACAAATGGAACCGCAAATGGGGAAGCATCTGCTGGAACAAATGCAGTTACAACTGCGACAGATCTAGCAAGAACTGAATCAACTAGACCAGTTGATACAGCAGGTTTGAGTCCCAAATTTTCTTCCGTAAGTTTCTTCAAGATTCAACATGCCAGTATGACTTCTGAACCCTCATAGAATGTTGCATTCCTATGCTTCATGAATGTTGCCTAATCAGAATTGAGCTAATTCGTAAAAAATGGAACTCGATAACCATATTTAACTGAAACAGATTTGAATTAGGATATAATATGGATATTTGCCAGATATTACTGAATCTGAATAATACTAAAGTTTAGTGAGAAAATGAGTTAATTTTTCAATTTTATTCCTTTAATGTATAAAATACAAATTTTTTTGCAAACTTGCATTATTAGATATTTACGCACAACATATGGCTAATTCCCTTTAGCTTTTCTTGGTCAGATTCGTTATTTAGCTTCATGAAGTTACTTTAATAAACATTGCATGCCTTGTCTTCTGATGTGGGCATATTGAGTGATTGAAACTTTCATCCTATTTCTTTCAGCTAAGCTCACTTCATGATTTATGTAAGTTTTTTTTATTTACATTTATTGGCTGTAACTATGCACCTTTCATCACCAAAACTGTCATACAAGTATCTTATATTCAGAGTTGGGATATAACTTAAAGATTAAAATTTCGTGTAGCCCTATTAATTATGGCATACTTCATTTATATGAAAACTATCATTTTATTGAGCTCAGGCTTTTGTACAAGTGTATAATGCTATATACATCTCTTCAACTCTCACTGCAGGTCATGGTCGCGGGCATGGGCGAGGAAGAGGTCAAAATCGAGGAAGAGAGGACGTGATGGGCCGATGATGAATGGAGGAGGATCTAGAAGGGCTAAAATAGTCAACTGTGTTGCTTTTAGTGTTTTTGGATTAATAACTAGTCTTTTTTAGTACTCAGTAACTATTAGATCAACCTCCTTGAGTTAGGAGTTATGACTACATGAATCTTATGTTTAACATTTTTTCTTCTACATTTGCAGATTGGAGACGTCGTGGATGAAACGAAGAATGCGAGTTGTGTTGATGTTAGGCACTCAAGATTTTTTTGTCGTCAGTTTTAAGTTTGCGAGTTGTGTTGATGTTAGGCACTCAAGAATTTTTTGTCGTCAGTTTTAAGTTTATTGGATGAACTTTTGTATCAGTTTATTGTGTAGATATTTCTATGTTGGTATGTTTTTATATATTTGTACACAAATTTGCGAAACTTTTATAGTTATAATGGTGTATTGACATTTTTGATAAATCGATTTTTATTTGTATCCGTAGATTTTTTTTTGTATACAGTTAAACCGAAATAGAGTTCCTAAAATGCTGTAAAAAACCACAAATATCAAAACGATAGCATTGCCAAAACGCTATAAATTTTATAGCGTTTTAACAAAACGCTATAGAAACTATAGCGTTTTACAAAATGCTATAGAATCTATAGCGTTTCCAGAACGCTATAGAATCTATAGCGTTTTGTAAAATGCTATAGTTTCTATATAGTTTCTATAGCGTTTGGTCAAAACGCTATAGACTTATTATAGCGGGGCTTTTGATAGCATTTGTAAAACGCTATCGTAGGTCTACTATAGCATTTCATGAATGCTATCAAATGTCATATTTGTTGTAGTGAATATAATTACTTTCTACATTTATTATTTTTAATTTGCTTCAGATTTGTTGGTTGTTGAGAATTAGAAAATCGCTATTGTTATTAGCATTGCGCCGATTGAATTCAACTAACATGCACACAGTTTGCAAGATTTTGCAGGATTTGTTTCAGTTAATGGTGTGGATTTGAATTTTGTTGCGAATTCTAGTAGACTGAAGCTTGATTATTTTAACAAGTAGTATTTATTGTGTATAAATTCAGCTGTGTATTGTAATGAACTGTGATATAATAAAAATTTTAAATTTTCCCTGTATTTTGTACTGTGTTTGTATTATATTGAAGTAAAAGGCTCTAGATGAGTTACGGATTTCCGGTGTATGAAATTCAGGGCGCTACACATATTACTGTTGGCTCTTTATTCAAAAAATAATTGAAATTTTAGAAGAATCAATTAAAAATTCTATAAAATAATTATAATTTTGGAAAAACTAATTAAAAATTTTCAAAAATTAATTATGAATTTAGAATATTTAATAAAAAAAACCCCAAAAAATAATTACACGTTCAGGGAAATTGATTAAAGTTTTGAAAATTAATTAAAATTTAGAAAATTTAATTAAAAACCTTAAAAAAACAGAAAAAGTTTTCAATATTTCCGCAAAATTGTTACCCCCCTCAGAAGCTACAAACAAGATTTCAAGCCCTCAAAGTTCAAGTATGATCTTCTGATCAACCGAAAAATGGCAACTACTCCTGGAAGGCTGTGACACCCAACATTTAGAAATGAGGGCTTATGATATAGGTAAAATCAGAGACACACGATTCTGACAAGCATCTTAAAGCTTCCAGGGGTAGAATGGTAATTTTGCAACTACAACAGGCTCACAATGAGAGCATGGGTCGCCTCCAGGCCCATCAAGCTCAATCGGGCTCATTATTAGGGCTCGCTTACAGTCTCTGAAAAAATGAATTTCCAACAAATTAATGCTGAAAATTAAATCCCTTATCTTAAACAGTATTAACTAATCTTATCTGTTAACCATGAGAATCTATAATTTCAACTGAAAATATTTTATTTTTAAGTCTATGTTTTGAAACTAAACCCTCCACCTCCCTCATTTAAAGCTAACGAAATTTTTTCCATAAAAACTCTACTCTCCTATATGAGTGTCACGCCCCGCTTTCCATTATACGAAAATACGGGCGCGCAACTGAGGCCCAGCGAATGATATAAGTGTACCAACTCATGTCATCCATAAGCTATACAATACCAGCAAGCTCAACAATACAATAATAATCACAAGAATAAGAATATAATACCAAAACCAGTAGCTGAGATACAAGAACTTACAGAATGTCCGAGAATACACAATGCGATAACAGTCTGTCGAGTTTTTCCAGTAACCCATCATATGTACCTGTATAACATTTACTCAAAAGAAAGATAGATGGTACCCATTAAAGCAAGCTATGGACCACAAGTAGTACAAGGAAAATAGGAACAGGAAAACATGGCATAAAAGAGAAAGCAATAAGAACTGATAATTCAAATACGGAACAAACATGATAACGAGAAACAATATTCATAACAAGAAGGAAATAAGAACTGAACAAGTCTCAAAATATAACCAATCAGGAATAAGGAATCGTGTAACGAGAAACATATCATATAACCAGGAATCATGCATCTTGCAAACCAGAATCATGTAAACTTGTAAACAGGTAACATGTAACTTTTAAACAGGAATCATGTAACATGTAAACGGGAATCATGAAACTGGTAAACATGAATCATATAGCTTGTAAACAGGACATGTAACATATAAACAGAAATATGCATGTGCTCGGTGTTAATCTTAAGTATATTCATTTAATCAGTCATATCTAATGCACGCAATCCTGCATCCCATACCATAAGTTCTGGTGCACACAAAAAAGTTGACGTTTAGACTCTAGTGGCAAATTATACAGGGTCAAGTACTCAGGTTATCATGTAAACAGGAATCATGTAGTCAAGGGTAGAGTCTAGAGATGGCCCCCGTCACCCATGACGTGTCACTTAGTTTTTTGTGGTACTTAGTTCTATGTGTGAACGTATAATCATGTAATCATGTAATAATGTAATGAATTCTAGAAGTGACCCCCGTAGAGTCTAGAGGTGGCTCCCGTCACCCATGACGTGACACTTAGTTCTATGTAACTTGTAATCATGTATCATCATCGTGGGAAACACAGGCTCCCTTTCGAGTACAATCTCCTATATGGTCCACTACTAGGTCTTACCCTTATTACCCAAGCTTGCTATTCTTTTAAAATAATTAAACATGAACATGAATCAAAGAGAATAGGTGTCAGGACACGATCAAGGAAGTAATCAAGGGCTATGCATGGCATGTGATGTATTTCAATTCATAATGCAAGGAACAACCACACTTATATTAAAGTCATGAAAGTACGAATTCTGAACAGTAAGACGTTGATGTACGAAAACTAACCTTCCCGCGGCTAGGAAAGCAAAATCAGTTCCGTCAGGAGTTCTAAAAACTATACTCCCTGACGGTTCTGAAGCATATTCACAAAACATATTATATAGGGAGAAACTAGTTCTAAAAATTGGTTCTTTACTGGTCTAATGTTCTGTCAACAGCCTAGGGTCAAGTATATATATATATATATATATATATATATATATATATATATATATATATATATATATATATATATATATATATATATATATATAATCAGCAGTAAAAACATCTAAAAATCTTGTAAAAGTTATAATGTGAATTCTAATCATGTCTGGTAACATGCTGGTAAATTTCAAGTCTTTATTCTATTGTTAACATGATGTTTCAATCAGTAAATCTGGAAATTAGAAATTAGAAAATATGCTACATCACAGTAATCTGGAAATTAGAAAGCATACAGTACTAAAAGTGTGATAACTTGCAACCTACAACTCAGAATATGGATCTGTGAAAAGTTCCAGAAACTAGATTTATAGGGCTAAAATTCTTGTTTAACAAAATCTAATTGATTTTAAATGTAGTTAGGTCTAAATCTCATTTCAATCTCAGGCAGAAAGCATGTAGAATTACAACCTTGAATTAAATAGCAATTGAAACCCTAACAACATGTAGTCTTTTGATTAGAGTTTAGCAAACGTCCAAATACATTAGTTAGGGGGTGAAATCTACTGTTTCATACCAAAAATTATTATTTCTCCGACATTGCACATAAAATTAATATTCACATCTTTATATCACACTGCAATCAAATAGCATCAAGGAACATCATGTATTCTTACACTACACATCTTTATCCTGTGTCTGTGTAATGCATGTGATAACATGGATGTTCATGATCATTTTACGTGTGCAGAATTTACTAGAACTGAATAGATTAATAGATACTAACGGGCCAAGATTTAATTAACATGTGGAAGGAATGAAGAACGATATTATGTCACGGCGAATCAAACAAAACTACTTGCGGATTCAAGCAAAGCTTGTTCGGGAACAAAAGAGTGTACAAGAGAATACGTGCCTTAACTGAAGATTACGAACGATCAACGGGGAGAAGAGAGACACCACAGCAACAACGGCATGACGACAGCAACAGTAACAGCAAGAACAACGGCGATAGCAGCAATGGCAGTAAAGTGGTGACTGCGAACGACAGCGTCAGGAAGTGATTAAGGCACGACGGCAGTGAGGTTGAGGCAGCAAGAGGTGGAGATGGCGAAGAAGCATCGGGGCAGACTGGCTGTGGTGGGTTGCTTGAGGTGGAGCAGGGTGGTTAGGAGGTGCTGCAGCTATCTATGGGGCTACAGGTGGAGTTCGGGGAGGTTGTCGGTGATCGACGGTGACTGCAGTGAGGTGGTAGGCGATGGCAGGCGGGGTGCAGCGAAGAGGAGGCACTGTAGTGGTGGTCACGAGGTCAGAGGAAAGTTGCTGCAGGGATCGGGGTCGCGATGTCAAGGCAACGTCGGGTTGCTGTGATCGCTAGCTGAAGGTCGGCAGTCGGTGGCAGGTTAGTAATGATGGTGACTACAATGAGGGGATGTCGCTAGCGGGGGCATCGTGCATGCGTGAAAGTAGGTCGGTGAGGGAGAGGAGTATGGTAGGGCGGTCAACGGTAGGGGAATTCGGTGATGGTGACGGCAACACGGTGGAGGGCAGTGGCTGCGAGAGGGTGACAGTGGTAGGTAGTCGACGAGGGAGGGGACGAACGGGAGGAGCAGCGAGGGCAGAGGAAATAGCGACAATGGCAGGCGATTGGTGGCTGCGGCGGGAGGTTAAAGAAGGCAGGTTTCTTTGGGATGCAGCAATGGTGGAGCTTCGGGAACTTGGGGGTGACTGCGAGGTGCAACGCAATCGCGACCTCGATAGGTGGAGGAGGAGTCGACGTCGAGGGTGCGAGGGCAGTCGATGGTGGTCGTGCTGGAGTGGAGCTTCGGTTTAGGGGAAGGAGCAAGGGAGTTGGGTTTCGGCTGTAATAGAAGAAGAAGGAGGAAGATGAGTGGTCGGCAGCTCAGAAGGGGATTAGGAGTATATCAGGATTTTTAATTAACTGATTAGAGATAATGTGGGTTAGTAGTGGGGATATGGAGAGATTTGTGTGTGTGTGGGGGGGGAGGGGGCGGGGGGGTGTGGTAGGGTGAGGGAGTTGGAGACTGGGCAATGAGCGGATTAGGAAAAATTGGGTTAGTGGATTTGAGTTGGGTTAACGGGTGTATGTGGGTTTGGGTTAGAATCCAACAAGGGATGGGCTTGGGTCAAAGAATGAGCTAATGGGTTTGAGTATTTAAATGAATTATGAGCTTCAATAAAACAAACAAATATGAATTAGAAAATAAGAATTGGCTGAGTTGGTTTAGAGTGGACTTATAAAATAAATAAACAAAATCATAGGTTGGATTAGGGATTTGGGCCAAAATAATTAAATGATCAAATAGTAATAATATAATAGAATGAATTAAAATATCTGGGTTCAACTAAATTAATCGGAATTCCAAAATAAAAGTAATTTGGCTCCATGAGAAAAAGGAAGATTTATCTAGAAATTGAATTTCAATAATACGAAGAAGAAATAAGTACAAATCCGTATAAACAGAAACGGGTGTTACAGTGAGTTATTGACTTGAGCGTCAGAGTGTCTTTCCTCGGGAACAACCACAGTGTTCAGACTTTATGCAGGTTCGCCAAACGGTTTCAGACGTCCAGATCCAAATCCAGATCCAGACATTCTCGACCATTCAGATTTAGATCAAGAATACTTCATCCATTCAACTTTAGATCCTGTCAATAGTCTAGATCGTAAGTTTCTTCTTAAAAAAGAACTAATCGCTCCAACCAGTAGAAAACAACAACACTCAATTTATTTTCCATGTATGGTCCCAAAAAAGGAAACATAGAGACCGATATGTATAAATTCTTTCCAAAACGAATATATACAAATATTTTCCATTAGCGCATTGCATGTGATTAGGGCTGCAAACGAATCGAGCTATTCGCGGGCTATTCGACTCGAGCTCGGTCAAAGCTCGGTCAAAGCTCGGCTAGAACCGAGCTCGAGCCGAGCTCGAGCTCGAGCTCAAAATCGAGCTCGTTTCGTAAATGAGCCGAGCTCGAGCTTGATTTTTTTTTTTTAGGTTAAGCTCGCAAGCTATTCGGCTTGAATATGGTCAAAGCTCGGTCAAAGCTCGGCTCGAACCGAGCTCGAGCCGAACTCGAGCTCAAAATTAAGCTCGTTTCGAAAACGAGCCGAGTTCGAGCCTGAAGGTATTCGGCTCGGCTCGGTTCGATTGCAGCCCTACATGTGATCAAAAGTATACATTAAAGGGCATGATTTTTTTTTAATTTTTTTAAATTGAATAAAAGGAGGAATAAAATCCAAGATTTTCCTTCAATCCTGAGCCATCTTTAAATAACTAAAATAGAAACATTTAAAAAGAAGGATAAATTTTACTAAACCACCCTGAGTTTTCAGGCTCTGGCAGATAATCCCCCTAAGTTTTAAAATTGGCAACTAAACCTCCTGAGGATCAGTTTTTTATGTACATTTTTTCCGGGTGAAAAGTCTGTTTTGCCCTTCAGGAGATTTACTGCAATAATATTAGCGGTGGGCATCGGTCGGTATCCAACCTAATATGGATCATCCACCACCGATCCAAAGAAGATCGGTTTTTTAATTTTCTCATCCGCAATCAATCCGAACCTTAATTGGATCGGTTTCCATCCAAGCCGATTAAGCTCGGTTTGGATTGGATTGGATGGTCGGTTTGGCGTGCTACTTTTCACCTTCAGCATCATTTATAATTTTGTTGAAATTTAAAAGATAAACTTCAATCAAAGTTAAGAAATAACCTGCTATTTGTTATTCAGAAATGAATTTAAAATGAAGATTATAAAACCACAAGTTGTTAATGAATTTTGCACTAATTGTTTGAGATTATGACGTTTAAATTGGCGAGATAAACTACTTTTTCACTTGCATACTTCTGTAATTTTAGTTTATTATCACAAAAGAAACATTAATAATCATAGCTAATTGAATTTCAGGTACATTAAAAAAAGATTTAGAAAACAATTTCTGCTTGACTTGATTAAAGTAACTGCTAAATGTTACATCAACTTCATGATTCTATTAAGTTGGGCCACACTGTAAATCAAGCATTTCTCAACAACATAACACACAGGATTATGGAGATCAAAACATAGGTAGAACAGTTTCTCGGTTTGTATTAAAGAAATAAAAGAAGACTGTTTGTATCTCCAAGAAAATGAGAAATGGCTATTTTTATATTCAAGAAATTAAAGTAGAACTATATTTTTTATGGACTTATGCATAGAGGTATAGTCGGTTCGGTTTCATTGGTTATTTGAAAGCCCCATCCAACAACCAAACCGATCCAGTTGGTTATTGAAGATCAAGAACCGAGCCAATCCAAACCCCTAATTGGTTCGGTTAAAAACCAGTTGGTTCGGGTTGAATTGGTTCGGATTGGTCGGTTCGGATAATAGTTGTCCACCCCTAAATAATATGTCCAATCGTAGTTTTATAAAGAAACTTTACATAAAGTCCTCCAGAAGTTATTAATATTGAATTTTCCACATAATATTTTTTTGTAAAAATATTTTCAAAAAAATCTTCGCTGGGGTAAAATTGTCAGTTTCAAATATAAACAATGCATTTCACTAGTTAGTTGTCAAAGCGTCAAAAATTAAGTGGTATCAATATAATTTATCACTTTTTTCCTTTTTTCTTTAGTAAGCAACAATTACCGGTTGTTACCAGTCTACCAAATAAATCTAGGGTAATGATTCACCTACAACCTATTTTTACAACATTTCTCTTTACAACCTTAGGTGGCACAATCTTATTGGAAATGTCTTGTAGAGTCTTGTAGAATAGGTTGTAGACATCTCCAATGAGATTGTGACACATAAGGTTGTAAGGTTGTAAAGGTTGTAGGTGTAGCACTACCCATAAATCTAAGAGTAAATTTCACTAAGCTACACCTATATTTTACCAATTTGCAGAAAGCTATACCCATATCGTTTTTGAACTTCGTGTACTCCGTCTATATTTTTTGTGCAAATCGGTGTACTCCGTCAATTTCAGTTATAACATGACGATTTTTGACTTATTTTTTACTATTTGTTCATAATATACTTGTGGGCTTCTAATATTGTCTAATTATGTTATTTTTCATAATTAAATATGTTTATTACCACATCCTCTTATTAAAAAATTAAAAATAAGTTAGGACGAATGTGAAAAGTTATTTTCAGTAAATATGTTTTACTTATTTTACAAAATGGAAAGAAGTTAAACTGTAGGGGAGAGAGGGAATTGTTAGATCGGTCAAAGCAGGAGTATAACGATCAATATGATCAAAAATCGATGCCGTTAGAGCTCAATAACTAATCCGCAATAAGTTCTTGTACGAAGTATATCGAAACACACAAAAAGATATGGGTGAAGTTTTTATCACTAATTAGATTACCTATATTTACCTGCAAATTGGTGAAAATATTAGTGGAATTTACTCTAAATCTAAAGCCTGTCTTGGCCAAGAACCAGCACTATTCAATTTTCAACCCATTAGCATTTTGGGCCTAATTGTAGACTATGAATTGGCCCATTAATGAGGTTGATGTTTGTTTAGAATATGGATGCCTCACTTCTAAAACAAATCTATATAATATATTATACTAAGACATATTTTGATCTATAATATATTATTATTATTTATTTTGGAAACAAAAAAAGCTAAGTAAATATAGGAGGCAACTGCGTTATTATTGTTATTACTGTTATTATGATCTTTTGATGGATTATTAAAAATTCAAGTATATTTATTATTTTATATTTGTAGTTATTTCAAATAATTTATATATTGTAATACAAATTATATTTTGTTATAAATCCTATTTCTATTGGTTATTTTATTTTCCTATTGATTTTAAACCAAAAACCCTTTTAGCCCAATCTCTTATTGGATCCAACTCGTACCAGTAACCCACTACCCATTAACCCTTTACCCTCATTTTAACCCATATATATATATATATAACCTGCTTTACCCTAATCACACCTCATTAAACCTTAATTACCCTCTTAATCCTGCCGCCCTCTGCTTCACCCGAGAACCCATCAAAGCTCTCGCGGTCTGCAGCCCTTGACTGCCAGTCGACCCCTTTCCACCATTGCCACCACCTCCGAGCCTCCATCCTCTGCATCGTCGCAGCCAACCCTTCCTTTCGTCGACTTTGCTCCCTGCCTCCCTCGTCTTCCTCCCCTCGTTGAAGGCCATCATCAACTTCGCCTCCTGATAGCCTGCCGCAGCCCCTGCCGCTCAACTGCACCTCCACCGTCGACAACCTGTGCACTACCGCAGTCGCGGATCCCCGAGCACCACCAGCACCCGCATTGACCCTGTCCCCGTCCATCGAGCTTCACCTCCCATTGTCACCTTCACCTCTCGATCGCCCGCCGCAGCCCCTGCCCCTCAACTGAACCTCCACCGTCGACACTCTCTGCACTGCCGCAATCGCGGATCCCCAAGCACCACCAGCACTTGTGTCGACCTTGTCCCCATCCAGTTTGCCGTCAGCCGCCCGTCGCCAGCAAAGCCTTCGAAGCCATGCCACCTTCAATTGCCGGCCCCCGTATGCATTCTGCTCGACCACCGAACGCCGAAGCTGCACCCCCTGTTTCCCCTCTGTGTTGCCGCAGCCCATTGTTGGTGACCCCCGCCATCGCTGCAGCCTCCAACCACCGCTGCCCCACGCGGTCAAAGCCGACGCTTCATGCTATTGCTGTCTATCCTCATCCATTGACTCATTATTTGGTTCAATTTTTCCCTGTCCATTCTCTCTTCGATTCCAGTTCTACCTGCTCCTTCATCTTCCTGCTTCGTTATCTTGCAAGTCTTGTGTTGTTTCTTTCCTTTTGATACCATTTACTTCTTTTCTTGCATTCCGTCCGTCATCATGCATCAATTCATTATTTGATATCATTCTTATCCACTTCTTTCTTATTTTGGTGTTGCCAAAATTTTGTTTCTCTTCCTCCAATTCCCTGTTTTGCCACCCCCCAAGTTTACTTTTGCTTTGTCTTATGTTCCACCTAAATTGAATTTCGAGGACGAAATTCTTTTTGTAAGGTGGGTAGGATTATAATCCCGTTCCTGCAAAAACATATTTTCTGAATATTTTCTTTATTTCGATATTTATAAATTCATTATTTGTTAAATTCGATTTGAATTTTATATTAAAGTCTTTTCTAATCTAAAATTATATTTATTTCGAATAATAGTGTATTTTAATTTTATTTTATATTCCTAATTGATTGACTATTTATATTTGAGCCCAAATCAAATAAATTATTACTATCCGAATTATTTTAGTAAATCTGTTCAACCCAATTTCTATTTTGTTATACAATCTTATTATTACTATTGTTATTGTTATTATTATTATTATTATTATCAATATTCTTGTTATTATTATGGTTATTATTATTATTGTTGTTGTTACCGTTATTATTGTTATTATTGTTATTATTGTAATTATTATTATTATTTGTGATGGATTATTAAAAATCCATTTCTATTTATTATTTTATATTTGTAGTTATTTCAAATAATTTATATATTGTAATATAAATTGTATTTTGTTATAAATCCTATTTCTATTGGTTATTTTATTTCCCTACTGGATTTTAAACCCAAAACCCTTTTAGCCCAATCTCTTATTGGATCCAACCCATACCCGTACCCCACTACCCATTAACTCTTTACCCTCATCTTAACCCCTATATATATCTCGTTTTACCCTAATCTCACCTCATTAAAACCTAATTACCATCTTAATCCTGCTGCCTAATCCCCCCTCGTCTCCTTCTTCCTCTGCTTCACCTGAGAACCCATCGAAGCTCCCTCCGTCTGCAGCTCTCGACCGCCAGTCGAACCCTTTCCACCATTGACACCACCTCCGAGCCTCCATCCTCTGCATCATCGTAGCCAAACCTTCCCCTCGTTGCCTTTGCTCCCTGCCTCCCTCGTCTTTCTCCCCTTGTTACCCACCATTGTCACCTTCACCTCCCGATCGCCCGCCGCAGCCCCTGCCCCTCAACTGCACCTCCGCCGTCGACACCCTTTGCACTGCCGCAATCGCGGATCCCCAAGCACCACCAGCACCTGTGTCGACCTTGTCCCCATCCAGTTTGCCGTCAGCCGCCCGTCGCCAGCAGAGCCTTCGAAGCCATGCCACCTTCAATTGCCGGCCCCCGTATGCATTCTGCTCGACCACCGAACGCCGAAGCTGCACTCCCTGTTCCCCCTCTGTGTTGCCGCAGCCCATTGTTGGTGACCCCCGCCATCGCTGCAGCCTCCAACCACCGCTGCCCCACGCGGTCAAAGCCGACGCTTCATGCTATTGCTGTCCCAAGCCACCGCCGAGTTGTTACCATTTTTGTTATACATGCACTGCACGTAGAGTTGCTTTTGCGTGGTTGCGCGTGTGTTCTTCGCTCTTCCGTCATCGTTTCATTTTAATCCAATCAAGCAAGTAACTTGTACGATTCTTTTGTTTCCCCGTACAAGCATCTTTTTGAAATACTGCAAGTAGATTTTGTTGTGACTCGCCTTTTGTTTACCGTTGATAACTCTTGGTCCTACTCATTTGTTCGTCTCTACCAATTCCATAATCGTAATGGTCTCAACCATTCGTTATTACAATCATTTCACACACATGAGCTGGATCTAATCATTTAACTACATGAATGCATGAATCACCATGACTTATAGATGTTTGTTGGATGATGAATATGTTGATCTTGTTTCCCTTTTATGAGTTGAGAATAGACATGGTGTGTTGTTTGGATACCTTAAGCCCTGATTTATATTACACATTAACTTAGATCCATGGTAGTAATTAATCATGTTATATTACATGCAAAGAAATCTCAAAATGCTGATGTGCTGACTTTGCCTGATGATTTCGACCTTGTTAATGATAAAGTATTGAGTTGGTTTCTGAATATGAATTGTAGCCCCATGTGTCTAGTATTCAGAATATCTGACGGAATCAAATTTTGAGTTATAATCTGTGAGGTATTGCTGTTTTAGTATTGCTGGGTCTGGATTTCCAGATTCACAATTTTGCTTGTATCACCATGCTTTACAATTTATTCTGAACATGTTATTTGTAATATAATAATATGAAATTTACCTTGCTGAGACTATACATGCTAAGGAATCACCCTTAATTTTTCTGGATTTATTTGCTGATCTTTCAGACCTGATTCATGCACGTAATCATAACTTTAAGAATTCTAGCTGAACACAATATCTGTGTAGAATGTTGATTTGAACCCAGTTTCTGTAACTTTTATATATCGTGTGTATATGCACTAGAACCGGAAGAGAGTCTAGTTTCTAGAACTTCTGACGATTCAATATTTGCATTCCTGTAGCAACGGGATTTCCAGTTTTTGTACAGCAACGTCCTGCTGTCCAGAATTGGAGTTCTTGTTATTTCTAACAATTATAAGTTGTTTTGACATCTAAATATGTTTTCTACCTAGCCCGAACCTGTTTCCTGTTTCCTATCAGGCTTACTTGCCCTGTTTGTGCACTTTCATGCGTGTTCTGATAATAATAATGAGTAATCAAGCCGGGGTTGAAGGGAAAGACCCAGTAGTGGGGTATATAGGAGATTGTACTCAGAAGGGGGCCGTGTTTCCTATGGTTATAAGTTAAATGGAACTAAGTTCCACGTAGAACTAAGTGTCACGTTAGGGGTTGACGGGGGTTACCTCTAGTGCCTGCGGGGGTCACCTCTAGTGCCGATCACATGATTACATGATATGTGTTTACAATTAAATTGAACTAAGTGCCACGTAGAACTAAGTGCCACATCAGAGATTGACGGGGGCCACCTCTAGTGCCTGCGGTGGTTACCTTTAGTGCCCATTACATGATTACATGATATGTGTTTGTAGTTATATGGAACTAAGTGACACGTAGAACTAAGTGCCACGTTAGGGGTTGATGGGGGCCACCTCTAGTGCCTGTGGGGGTTACCTCTAGTGCCCATGGTTTGACTACATGCTCATATTTCCTGCTAGACCCGAGTACTTGACCCTGCATAGTTTGCCACTAGAGTCTAAACGTAACATGCTTGTATGTACCCGACCTATGGTATGGGACGCAGGATCAAGTGCATTAGTTAGGATGAATTAAATGAATAGACCTATGTTGACACTGAGCACTTGCATATTCCTGCTACATGTATATGTTTCCTGTTTACCTGTATATATTTCCTGGTTACCTACATATGTTTTTTGTTTACCTGTATATGATTCCTGTCCACATGTTACATGCTCATTACTAGCCTTATGATTCCTGTTATAAGTTGAAATTCATGAACCTCATTTGCATGTTGTATCTTCCTGTTACATGGTTCATTCTTTGTACTTGATCCCCTGTTGCATTCCTTATTCCTGTACCCCTTTGCTTATACTACTTGCGGCCCATAACTTGTACTAACGGGCATATTGTTTTTCTGTTTCTCTGTTTTCTTCAATTAATAAATGCACAGGTTTTGGAGATGAGTTGCCTGAAGGAGTGAGTGACCAAGTGTTTTAAGCTCTGACTAGGATCGTTTTATGAATTAGTTTATTCATGTATTGAGTTTATTATTTCCTCTTGTTGTTACTTGAAACTTTGTATTGGGCATGTTGTCCCGAAGTTTTGTTTTCTTTCCAGATCTTGTTTTTATTTGAAGATTATGTATTTGTTTTCAAATAATTCTATTGATTATGAGATTTATTTCATACATGCATGGTTGTATATTTCTTGTATATATTTACTATTGAGTTGATCCTTACAACTTATGGATAATGAAAATTATTCGCTGGGTTTTGTCACGTACTCGTATTCCGTATTCTTTTGGGATGCGGGGTGTGACACTTTTTTTTTATCCAAATTTTAAAATTAAATTCTATATTTATCTCTAATATTATAATGGGAGAGTTGGGATTGTCATTTGTAGACAACCAACATTCTAATCTCATACCATTCATTTTAAAGTTGGAGTTATATTAAACATTTATTTACTCAACTGTTGTTAGTTACCATAATACCCTCAAAGTTTAAATTTATTTACGACATAATTATTTACAAAAGTGTCACTCATATAAAATAAAAGTTGGTGCCACTAAGGGTAATTAGTAAAGAGTAACCACTGAGTCGTAGTGGGTAAAGTTCTCAAGTTCGAGCACAGACTACGTTATAGTCTTTACTTTGAAAAAAATGAAAAAAAAACGTAGGAGCTTAAGAAAAAACAACGTGCACCACACGTGCAAATTGCTAGTATTATTTTAATGGGAGAGTTTGTCACCAAACAAACACGTGCATTGTAATAAACACGTGCAATGCACATGCATAACTAATATAAAGGAGGTCTTAGGTTCGATATCAGACAGCGTCATTTATATATATATATATATATATATATATATATATATATATATATATATATATATATATATATATATATATATATATATATATATTTATAAAGATGTGCATCGCACGTGTAAATTACTATTGTTAATTAATAATAAAAATTTGTACAATATTGTATAGATGTTATTAGATAAAATTTTAAAAATAATATACTAGAATTTTATTTTAATAGTTTTCTATTTTCTTAATTTTTGAAAATTCTATGCAATATTGTACAGAATTTATACGGGTTAAATTACAACTAGTAAGTTTCACGTGCGATGCACGTTTTAATAAAGACTTGTTGTTGTACGTGTAATGTACGAGTTTTATTGGTGAAAAAATATTTTAAAATGTTTATTTATTTGAAAACTTTGAAAACTTTGATGTGCACGTGCGATGCACGTGTTAATAATGGAGATGGAGTTGCACATGCAACGCACTGGTTTGTTTGGTGACAAAAATTAATAAAAAAATATTTGTTTGTTTGAACCCCAACTCTCTAATTAATATAGTAGAGATTATATATTATATTATATATAGATATAGATAATAATTTACAAGTGTGATGCACATTTAATATATTAAAAAAATTAAAGTAAAAAACCTGACGTAGGGAGGACTCGAACCTGAGACCTCCTTCATATTAGTTATGCACATGCAATGCGCGCGTTGGTAGATTTACAAATGACACTAAGACCTTCTCCCATTATAATATTACTAGTATTTTTCACGTGCGATGCACGTTTTGATAAGAGTTTGAGGATATTTACGTGATATATGTGTTAAGAATAGTTTTAGAGATGGACGTGCGTTGCACGTAATTGGAAAAATTATTTTGAAGAAAAAGCTCTGATTAGTACGTGCAATGCAGGTGTTTATAAGTAGAATTTGAATTGTACGTGCAACATATGTGTATGTTTGGTGTGAAAAAATATTGAAAATTTATTTTGCACGTGCTTTGTACATTTTAAATAGGTGAAATTTTTGTTTGTTTGTTAGTTTTTGTTTTAATTAATGAGAGAGTTTGAGTTGCACGTACAATGCACGGGTTTGTATGTTGACAAATTACAACTCCAACTCTCCCATTATATATAAACTAGTATAATGTACGTGTGATGAACGACTACAACAATATAGATGGATAGGAGGCGCGATCGATCTGAGTTTTTTTGGGGAGAGAGAGGGAGTTTCGGGGGAGATGGAGAGGAGGGTGGGTTTTTTATTTATTTAAATAATTAATTGGAGTTTAATTAGGTTGGGGTGAGATTAGGATGTGTGGTTTAGAATTAGTTAGGTTAGGGTTAGATCTAATTGCGTGGTGTAGATTTAATTGGGAGATTTAGTTAGATTAGGGTCAAATCTAATCTAATTGTGTGGTGTATATTTAACTGAGGTTGAATGTATAAAAATCACAGGTTTCTAATTGTGTGATGTAGATTTAATTGAGGTTGAATGTATACAAATTACAGATTGTATGACAACTCTCCCATTATAATATTAGCGATTAGAGATTAAAGATTAGAGATATATATGGATATCCAAAATAGCTAGAATGGTTGGACCGTGAAATTTTTTCGCTAGCCAAATTATTCAATTGTTCTCTATTTTGGCTATCTAACGAGCCAAAATAGCTAGCGTGGTTGGAGATGCTCCTAGAGATATACTAGAGTAAGTAAAAGGTTTTTTTGTTTCTAAAACAAAGATCATCTGCTTTGTTCCCTTCTTTTTTTAGTCTCTTTTGAGTCTTTAACCTCTGACTTCACGAACCTCATCTCAATTTACCAGGTAGTTTTTGCGGTTATTTTGTAGGATTTATTTTCTTGGTTTTAGGGTTTCAGAGTTTTTGGGAACCCAATTCTTTATTCATGTAAAAACCCGGCTGATAATTTTTAACTGGTTGTTTAATTAGGGGTTTTCTTTTGGTTTCTGCATGTAATTTGATTGGTAACATCTAGTAATTTAGAAGCTAAGATTAATTGCATTGTATACTTTTAGTATGGAAATTTGATTTGACAAAGTTGTGAAGTTCATCTGGTTTCTAATTGGTCTCAGTTATCAAAATTTGATTGCAACTAGTTTATTTTAAGTAGTATTAAAAAGAGCTAAAATTGGAAGATGAAACAAATTTGAACTTAATCTCGCGTTTTTAGTTTACATTGTCTATTTAATTCCTCTTGAATACAAAATTTGACTTTGTATTGGTGCAGGGTTTGAACTACCCGTGGAATAGATTTGTAGAATATGATGAATTTTTTTTGATAGTCTTTTGGTTGATACATACTTCAAGGTATTTGGAATTTGAATTTGATGACTTCTGGAACAATGTTATCGCAGTGACGGCATTGTTGGATTCGTGGTTGAAGAAGCTTGATGAAGCATCGAAGCTTGGTGATGATATTACTTCGATGATTTCTGAATTGGGTTCATTGTCATCATCGGGACTGCAGACGCAAAGACATGCATCTGCAACTAGGAGGAACATAAAAATGCTTGGTACCAAGTTGGATACTTTGGATGTTCTTCTATCCAAGATTCCAAGCAAGACGCCAAGGTAAGTGGATTCATGTTTTCTCGTTTGTCAAATTTCTTGTTGTATAGTAGTAAATGAAAACTACCTCTTCATATTTTCATATGTGGTGGTTTCATTTTTTCTTAACATTAGTTACATAGTAGAAGTAGGTTGACGAAATCAAACTAATAACATGTAATGCATATGGAAGTGATATGTCCAGTGTTCTAAAACTCGGTAGGCGCTAGGCGGGCGGCTGATGGGAGCCTAGCGCCTAGACCTTGTAAGCAGGGCCTAGGCGGCTAGGCGCTAGGCGGTTTTAAAAAATATTTTTTTTAGTAAATTTATAAGAAGATATAATATTGCATAAAAAACAAGATATATATAATACTAAAAAATAACTGAAAAAATCATAAATAAGAATTAGCTCAATGATAGAGCGCTCATTTTGCGTATTGCCCATTATCAAGATTCCAATGAGAGAGATGGCGATCGATTTAAAATTTTGACGATTTGAGATTTTGAGGATTTGAGGAAAGTATGAGCATTTGGGGAATTTCCAATTTAGGGTTTTGGATATTTTGGAGAGAGAGAGAGAGAGGCACGGGGGGTCGGAGGTTTGTGAATCGGTTCACTTAACACACAAAAAACCACCCATATCAGCCTAGATCCGCCCCAGACTCGTCTAGGCGGCAAAACTGATTTTTTTAAATACCCAGGCCCTAGGCGAGTCGGCTAGTCGGCTGGGGACGGCCTAGTGCCTAGGTGGGCTTTGGCGGCTGCCGGGGGGGATTTTTAGAACATTGGATATGTTTACCTTGAGCGAATCTTGGAAGTTGGGGAGAAGGGATGAAGGCATGCTAGAGGTTGTTGTAAACTAGTTCATCCCCTGACTCTTCATAACATAAAAATCTAATTCGTTAGATAATCTCATCTTGAACTTGTCGTGTTGTGTGCTCGAGTGCTAACATAAAATGTTTCTATCTTTAAGAGTTGAGCTTGATAGAGTTAGCTGCTTTCAAGTTAGCTCATTAGTCAAGTCAAGTTAAGCCAATCTAGGTTATGTTTTCAGGCCTGTATCAGTGTATGCCATGCTCTAATTATCAGACCCAAAGTGTTCTCCATGAGCTACTCATTAATATTATTATTATTTTTGAATATCAATGTTAGTCTTCATCAAATTTAGTTATAATGAATAGTTTTAAAAGTAATGTAGCAGATAGAATCTTAACTTGACAATTACAAAGTTTACTAAGTACAGGTACATGTGTAGAAACTGAAATTTAGATCCATATGTATTTTGCGACATCAACAATCATCTCCGGTCTCGTAATTCTGTGACATTGTGGAGACAATTCTATGCAGTTCTTTACTTTCTTTCTTCTGAGTACTCCTTTCCCCTTAATATGTTAGCTGCCTATGCCTATACCTAAGGCATGACCATTTACGGATCTTATGTGCTTAGATAGCTAGGTTGGCGGTCAGGCTGTTTTCTTAGAACAGTGACCCATATGAAGGTTAGGATCTTATGTGACATATGTCAAAAAAAATGATACTTAGATATTTTCATGCGATGCAGATCATCTTTTAAGTGAACACACAAAGTGCGTGTTTCTATTTAAGAGTAGTGCAGAATGTCTACAACTATAACAAATTTTGAGATCTTATTTGTAAAAATTGTTTCTATTTTAGATTAACTTGTCTGGTACCTGTCATTCAGAATGGATAAGGAGCTGCACAGATGCCAAGAAATGCTTGCGAATTTGATATATAAAAGAAAAGAGATGGCATCAGCACTGAACATGTCAAATATGGATAATAGGTGAGATTTCATTCAGAAATTAGTTTTGGTGACAGATGCCTTGTGATATTTCTTATGGAACTTATTAGTCCTTCATGTGGAAGTACCTAGTTGTTACTCTTCTTGCATCAAGTTGTGTTAGTTATATGTCAATAAGAATGGTTAACGGTTTTGTTGTTGGTATATAGAGACGATTTGCTTGGACTAAGTAGAATATCAGTTGATGAGATAAACAGATCTTCAGGCTTAGATAACCAATGGACTGTTGGATTACAACGGCAGATTATGAGAGGTACCTTTGACTATTCTAGTATTTTCTTAAAAGACTAATATTTTCTAAAACTATCTATCTCACATATATAGAGCAAGACGAGGATCTTGACAAACTGGAGCACATGGTCCGTAGTACGAAACATATTGCATTGACAATTAACGGAGAACTGGACCTGCACACAAGACTCATAGTATGTAGAATTTTTTTTTGTCTAGTTGAGATTTAAATGTATTTCTTTCATGTTTATTGGCCTTGATCCTCTCTGTCTTATTTATTGTTGCAGGATAACTTGGACCAACATGTGGAGATTACAGACTCAAAGCTTCAGGTAGTTTCATTCGATTTTATTTGATTTGCTATAATAATATCCATTTTTTGAATTGTAACATTTAGAAGTAAACTAATTAATAAGCTTCGAAAATGTGGGATTGAAGCCTTTTAGGCTTATTGAATGTTGAAACATAAAGATAGTATCAGAATATACTGGAATTCTTGCACTTGCTAGCTGTCAGAAGTCTGCAATTCTCTTGTTCTGTTGTTAACAAAATTTTGCGCCTTTTCTTTGAACGTTTCAAACAAGTACTGTAAAACTTAGATGAAATGCAGGCATATTTTCAGTTTAGTCGATACTTAAAAACTGAGATCATCTTGATATTGATGCAGCGTGTGCAGAAGAGGCTGGCTATTCTTAAGTAGCAGACAAAAGGAGGTTTATCATGCAAATGCCTTCTCTCATTAGTTCTTGTTATTGTGATTTTGGCTGCCGTGGTTTGGGCTCTCATCAAGTACTTGTAAATTCTGTGGCCAAATTTCTCCACGTTCTTCTCGTTCAGTATGAGTTTGCTTTTATATTTTGCGGAATTTTATACATGCTTCTCTAATTGTGTATGCTTACATTGCTTGGGATCATTGTGTAAAGATGAACGAATTATTTGGAATATGAATGGTTTATGTTCATATCCGAATGGTAATTGCTTCTCCATATCCATCTTGTTCATTTTGAGTTTACTTTTTAATTTTGAGTCTGTGCTTATATGAATTGCTGATTGTCGGCAACAATAAGTGGGGCGGGCCCCGCCATAGGGATGGCATTCGGGTCGACCGGACCGGGCCGGGCCCAACCCATTCAGGTTGGCTTGTGGTTTGGGTGGGCTTGGGTTGGGCTGGGGGATTAACCGGGCTGGGTTGGGAAGAGAGAAAGTTGACCTGGGTCGATCCACAAACCCGTATTGGGTCGGGCCGGGTGACGGATTGGCCCGCAAAATTAATTAGTTAAATTTTTTTTTAACTCAAAAAAAAAATTATGAGTTAAATTCATGAGTCAAATGGGTGTGAAGTGTGAACAAAAAAAATTAATTGCCCACTACCCACTAATCAATTAGTCCACCTTACCCTTCCTAGCTATTTATAGCCAACTCCACCTCCTCACTTCTCTCATCTCACCAATGTGGGACTAAATGCAATTGGATTTTAAACTTTGAAAACTTTTAGTCCCACATTGGTGAGATGAGAGAAGTGAGGAGGTGGAGTTGGCTATAAATAGTTAGGGTGAGGGTTGTCTAATTGAGGAGTGAGTAATTAATTAATTTTGATGTTCACACTCATTTTTATAAAAAATTGAAATATTTTAGAGTATATATATATACTCTAAAATATATACTCTAAAATATTTCAATTTTTTATAAAAATGAGTGTGAACATCAAAATTAATTAATTACCCACTACTCAATTAGACAACCCTCACCCTATATATATATATATATATATATATATATATATATATATATATATATATACACACTCCATTGAAAATGTGTTTGTTTTCACCGGGTTGGAAAACAGCTATCTGAGCCATTGGATCGCTTTTGATCGGCTCAGATCGCTGCCGCCCATCACCCATCTCACTTAAGTGGCAGAGGGTTAATTTAGGAATTTCGTCCCAAATAACTCTTCGTCTCATTCGCTCTAAAAAATTGAATGAACCTAGGCTGTTGTTTGAAACAACGGCCTAGGTTATAAAAAATTGAATCATAGGCCGTTGTTTGATAACGGCCTAGGCTATAAAATTTTGTTGTTTCAAATAATCTAGGTTATATAATTTTATAGCCTAGGCCGTTATTGGCAACAACGGCCTAGGTTATAAAAGGTCGTTGTTCCAAACAATGGCTTATGTGTATAACCTAAGCCGTTGTTCCCAACAACGACCTAGGTTCATTTAATTTTTTAGAGCGAATGAGGCGAAGAGGTATTTGGTACGAAATTTCCAAATTAACCCTCTGCCACTTAAGTGAGATGGGTGATGGGCGGCAGCGATCTGAGCCGCTGATCACGAATAAGAGCGATCCAACGGCTCAGATCGCTGTTTTCCAACCCGGTGAAAACAAACCCGTTTTCAATGGAGAATATATATATATATATATAATATATATTGTAGCAAAAAAAATATTTAAAAAATTAAACTGCAAAAAAAATAAAAAAATCCAAACGGGTCAAACCCACGAGTCAAATCCAAAAATTTAACGGATCGAAACCCGCGGATCGACCCGAGTTGGCGAGTGGGTTTGATTTGGTCAACGGGTTCGCAGGCCGGGTCGAGCGGGTTGGGTTTACAATTTTTTCTACCCGGGTCGACCCGGGTAGACCAGCGGGTTCGACCCGGATCCAAACCGCATTATTGCGGGCCGGGTTTGAGTGGGCGGGTCGAGGGTCAACCCGGCCCGGCTGCCATCCCTACCCCGCCACCACACAAAAAATGTCAAGGAAGGTTGCACACAAAATGTCAAGGAAAGCTGCACTCATGTGGAAAATTTGTTTCCAACTCAATTTTTCAAAGGACGGCACCGAATTTGGTTCCGCATTTGACAAAATGAATGAGAAAGGAAAAAAAGAAAAAAAAAAAGAAAGAAATTCAAACCAAACCCTCATTCCCTCAGTTATAAATGAAAGATCCGAGGAAGGGATTAAGATGCAGCAGCAGAAGTAAGGAAAAGATAGAAAAAAGGATTAAGAAAAATAAAGTATTATAAGAGTGTTCTCAAGAGAGATAAAATTGTGTCTCTTCCGAGATAATTTGTATACTCTGTATTTTTCTCAATATATTGTGAGAGAATTGTTTCTCCTATTATAAGAGAGTGTGAAATTGTACTCTCCTTATATTTAGAGAAAATGTACTATAATCCCTACTTTCAAGAGTGAAATTTCACTATATTTGCCCATGGTTCTTACCCCAACTCCTTTGGGGGGTTTTTCACGTAAAATATTTGTGTTCACTTTATTTTCACTTTCTCAATTTCACTTTAGTTGTGAGGTAGCTTTGGCCCATAACTTTCCTAACAGTGGTATCAAAGCTTTGGCTGCGGGGCGTGAAGCAAAAATGTCGACAACAACAAAATTCGATATTAAGAAATTCAACAGGACTAATTTCTCGTTGTGGAAAATGAAGATCAAAGCAATCTTGAGGAAAGACAATTGTTTGGCAGCAATAGCCAATAGGAGATAGGCCCGCAGAGATCACTGACGACGGCAAGTGGAACGAGATGGATGGTAACATAATTGTCGATCTGCACTTGGCACTAGCCGATGGAGTGATATCCAGTGGGGCGGAAAAGAAGATGGCAAAGGAGATTTGGGAAATTCTGACAACACTGTACGAGGCCAAGTCATTTCTCAAGAAGATATTCTTAAAGAGGAGATTGCACACTTTTCGAATGGCGGAATCAACATTGGTGACCAACCACATCAAAATCCTAAATACTCTATTTTTGCAACTTACATCAATGAGTTGCAAAATATAGACAACTGAACGTGCGGTTCGTATGATCAACTCATCATCAACCCGGCGAACAACATTCTGACGAACTATTTAATCATCGACGAAATTGCAGATGCTGTTTTGGAAGAAGAAAACCAAGTGAAAAAACAAGGGAGACAAACAAGGAAGTTCGTAGAAAGTGGAAACTTTGATGGTGATGTAACCTTCGTTCCCAATTGTATTGATTTCATTTCCTTTTCTCTTCTGTATTCTTGTATTTCGAATTTACAATTCTTATGCTCTTTTGAACCCAATTGTACACACTAGAATATTCAAACCATTGTTAAAATATTTTCTTATCAACAATTATATTTATTTTGAATAATTGTATATTTTAACACAAACCTTATTCCAGTTTATAAGTTTATTTTCTTTTCCTAATTGATCGATTATTTTTATCTTTATTTTGTACAAGAAATCAAATCCCAATTTCTAGTTCATACTATATTCTACTATTTAATTTATTATTTTTAAAAGTCCAAACGAGCCTGTAATTTATTTAGCTATTTATTTTACAAGCCCACATTTTAAATCCTAATGCATAATATAAATTGTTTACTTACTTAATATGTATAAGCCCACAACTCAAGCCCATGCACTATTATATTATTGTTTTTATTATTAAATTTTGAGTAAGCCTAAAACCAATATATATATTCTGAAACCCAAAGATGAGCCCACATTTTAGATCCAAACCCAAATCCTATTGAAACCCAAACCCGAAACCCTTTACTAACCCACTCCCTACACTAACTGCATACACCCCTCCTAAATTACCCCCCATTATCTAACTAACTACCCCACTATCTCAACTAAACCCCTAATTAAATACCCTATTATTAATATAACTATTATTAATCCCCCAATCTATTTCCCCCCACTCTCTCTCTCCCTCTCTCTCTCTATTCTTCCTCTGTTCCGAAACAAAGCACACTGCAAGCCCCGACCACCTTCGTTGCAGCCCACCGTCGATCCCCTCGTCGCCTTTCTGCACCGCAAATCACCAGCCCCTCGTCCCGATGCCCCTCACCCGCTCCTCCCACAGAACCACCGCGACCACCCCCTGCCCCGACCATTTTCGCCATCACCATCGACCCCGAAGCACCTCTGCATCCCCTCGCCGTCATTGCTGTCACTGTCATCTTCTTCAACCAAGCTCGTCCTTCACCCCGACCCCATATTTGAGCCTTTCTTCGGCTGCACCTCAGCGTCGCCAACCACCACCACCTGCACCTCGCGACCTCCACCGAAGAACCCATCAGCACCCCTACTGCAACCCATCATTGCCCTGCCTCCGCCACCTTCTCCATCACCAAGTACCCATCCTGCTCGTCCTCGCGCGCGCTCGACCACCAAACTCGAGCTTCTCCACCTCCTCGCCATCGTCTTCCTCCTCCAACGCCTCAGCCCCTAGCTCCTGCCCTCGCTCCCCTGCTTCCCCCTCGTCGCTGAGCCCCACCGCTCGCCTTCTCACCACCTCGTCGACCATGACAAAACCACCATCACCGCCACCTCTGAGCTCCGCTGCAACCACCTCGAGCCCCCCGCCTGCACTGTTGCCATCACCACTGCCTCTGCCTTCCTCGCACCCTCGAGCGCCTCCGACTGCAAACTCCTCCACTGCATCACCTTGACTGTAGCCCTCCTCATCGCCGACACCTCGACAACACCCCAAGTCTCCACTGCCGATCGCCATTACTGTGCTGTCTCTTGCTGTGTGTAGCTGTTGTTGTGTTGTTGGTGTTGTTGTTCTTGCTTGTGTGTCATTAACTCTTGCTGTTGTTCTTGCTTGTGTTATCGCGCTGTTGTTGCTCGTCGTCGTTGCCGTTGGGGTTCTATTCATTTGCATTCGAAATAATCATATTAAGGCAAGTATCTTGTACATTTTATTGTTCCGTACAAGCATATTGTTTAATCTCCCGCAATTAGTAATTAGATTATCGCATTTGAAATTCGTTATTTTTATAGTATTCATGTTTCGTGATGTTCCCTTATCTAGATTAGTCGTTATATTGAATCGAATCAATTCTGTTGCCTCCATGATTTGATGTCATCAAAGGATTGTAGTTTTCCATTGTCCTCACATTCATTGCACAAACACAAATTTAAAACTATATGTTTGCAAGTAAGAACCGTTACAATTTAAATTGGCAAGTTGCTGGCTTGCTGTTGCTGTAACTTGTAGCTAGATTTTGACATAGCTACTGTTCAAGTTAATTAAAGTTTTGTACATGAGAGTCATAGCACTGTGAATCTAGTTTCTGGAACATTCGACGGATTCAAATTCATAGTTGTAGATAATGAGTTATCATGTTTTTCATACTGCTAGGTCTACACATTACAGATTGTTACTTATAGCACATCGATATGTTTCACAAATTAAAATGTACCGTTAATAGGTGAATAAAGACTTGATATTGACTGGAATGTTACTAGACATGATTATGAATCGATTTATAATTTTTAAAAGATTTTAAAATGAATTTAAAATTTATTTTTACATATATGACCCTGGTCTGCTGCCTGAATAGTAGATCAGTAAAGAACTGTCTGATTGACCTAGCTATTCTATTTAAAGTGTATCATGTGAATATTCATTGGAACCGGCATGAAGTCTATTTTCTAGAACCTCTGACGGTACCTGATTTGCTTTTCTGTAGCAATGGAAAAGTGAGTTTTTATACAACAACTTATTGCTTTCCATAACTACAACTCCATGCTCTTGATTGTAAATATATTTATTTCTTGCATTTAAATAATTTAACTTGCATATCCTGCATTGCATAGCCCTTGATACTCCTTGATCCTGTCTTGATACCCATTCTCATTGTGCTTGTTCATGTTGATTATTGTAAAAGTATAACAAATCGGGGTAATAAGGGTCGACTTAGTAGTGGACAATATAGGAGAGTGTACTCGGAAGGGGATATTGGACACAACCCATATTGGTCATTATTATCGGTCATATTGGTCATCGATTGATTGTGAATTACTGACTACAGTATTCCGATTTATCATGTAGTGGTCATCGGTCATCGATCATCGGTCATTGGTCATGGATATTGCAAGACCTGAGTACATGATTCTACAGAATTCACCACTATAGTCTAAATGTTCACTTGATTGTATGCACCCAAACCTGTGGTATGGGACGCAGGATTGCGTTCATTAGTTAAGATTGATAAAAGACGGATGAACTTAAGATTAACACGGAATACGTGCATGACACATGTTTACAAGTTATATGACTCATGGTTACAAGTTACATGTTATCTGTTACAAGTTATCTGATTCCTGTTTACAAGATTACATGATTTCTTTTTATACAACATGTTTCCCGTTACATGATTCCGTGTTACCGATTGATTATACATTGAAGTCAGTTTATTTGTTGTCACTTGCATTGCCCTTGATCCCCGTTTATATGTTTGCATTTTCCCATTACATGATTCCTTGTTACCGATTGACGTCCGTTTATTTGTTGTCACTTACATTGCACTTGATCCCCGTTTATATGCTTGCATTTTTCCCATTACATGACTTGCTTCTGGTATACACGATTCTCTTTTCTTTGTTATATTCCCGTTCTTGTCCATTTTCTTGTAATACTTGCGGCTCATTACTTGCTCTAACGTGTACCATCTATCTTTCTTTTAAGTTAATGTTATACAGGTACAACGATGGGATACTGAAGAATCTTAGCAAACTTTTATTGCATTGCATATTTCCAGGCTTATTGTAAGTCCTTGTATCTCAGATATTAATTATTCATGCTATTATTATTCATGTGATTATTATTATTGTATTGTTGAGCTTACCAGTATTGTACAATTTATGGATGATATGAATTGGTACACTTATATTATTCGCTGGGTCTCAGTTACGTATCTGTATTTCCGTATAACGGGAAGTGGGGCGTGATAGGTGATGAGAAGGAGATCAACGGAATATGGCTTCAGTGGGAGTCAAAATCATGGTAGATCAAAATCAAGAAGTAAGAAGACTTACAAGTGCCACAGCTGTGGCAAGAAATGACACTTCAAGAAGGATTATTTGTACAATAAGAGAGTGGAGACCCTGAGTCATCAAATGCTCAAGGGAATGGCGAGTACCCAGTATGATGGTGAAGTTCTATACATCAATGCAATAATGGTCGTTGGAGGCAAAAAACAGTTCTTTGACGTCTGGTTACTAGACTCAGGAGCGACATGGCACATGACTTCTTGGAGAGAGTGGTTCCACACATATGATCCAATCTCAGGATGTTCTATACATATGGGTGATGATCATGCTTTGGAAATCGCTAGTTTTGGTACTACCAAGCTAAAAATATTTGATGGTACGGTTCGCACCATCCAGGAGGTACAACACATGAAGGGCTTGGGAAAGAATCAATTGTCCTTGGGGCAAAGAGATAGTCTTGGATGCAAGTCTCATGTCAAAAATGGGGTCATGAAAATTATCAGAGGCGTGCTTGTGGTCATGAACGCAGAAAATATCACAGCAAATCTATTTATGCTTAATGGAGAAATACTGCAGCAAGCTGATGCGTGTGTCGCATCGATCAACAAGGGAGAAGAGTCGACAATGATGTGGCATCTTAGACTAGGCCATATGTCTGAATGGGGTTTGAAGATTCTTTCCTACCGGAAGCTGCTTCCAGGGCTCAAATCGGTGAATCTACCATTTTGTGAGCATTGTGTTACAAGTAAGCATCATTAATTGCAGTTTAGCAGAGTCTGAAGCCAGGAGTAAATGCATTCTAAACTTGATTTATTCTGATGTCTGGGAATCACCGGAAATGTTCCTAGGAGGAGCAAAGTACTTTGTGCATTTCATTGATGATTACTCCAGGAGATTGTGGGTGTATTCAATCAAGAAGAAGCAGATGTGTTTCTAGTGTTTAAAGATTTCAAAGCACAGGTGGAACTTGAATCGAGCAATAAGATCAAGTGTTTGAGGATAGATATTGGAAGAGAGTATATATTCGGCGAGTTTCTTGCACTTTGTAAGCGAGAAGGTATTACAAGACAGTTTACAGTTACAGACACACCTCAACAAAATGGCGTGGCAGAGCAGATGAACATGACTCTTGCAAATAGGATGAGAGCTATGTTGCAGAATGCAGGTCAACCCAACTCTTTTTGAGCAGAAGCAGTCAAAATCGTCTGTTATATTATAAATCGGTCGCCATCAACGACAATTAAGCTGAAGACACCAATGGAGATGTGGACTGGCAAGCCGATAAATTACTCTACTTTACATTGGTTCGGATGTCCTGTATACGTGATGTACATTGCCCAAGAAAGAACGAAGCTAGATCCAAAATCCAGAAAGTGCATATTCTTGGGGTATGTTGACGGTGTGAAGGGGTATTTCCTGTGGGATCCCACTACCCACAGGATTGTTGTTAGCAGGGATGTGATCTTTATAGAAGATCAACTACATAAGATAGATGTAAGCGATAACACGTCAAAGGAGAATCCATAGACTACTACAGTTCAGGTGGAAGATAAGCCAGATGAAGATCCAGTTTCTTCTGAAACATCACAAAAGAATGAGGTACAAAAACCAATCGAGTTCGAGTCTTCAGAAGTTTTTTGGTCAACTCGTGAGAGAAGATTGTCATCCTGGCACTCATAGTATATTACGAAGAGCAATATTGTATACTATCTTTTAACAGAGGATGAAGAGCCATCATCTTTCTAGGAGGCAATCAAAGTCTCGGATGTATCCCTGAGGATAGCAGCAAAGCAGGAAGAAATTGAAGCTCTACATAAGAACATGACATGAAATCTTGTTACGCTGCCACAAGGAAGAAAAGTAATTGGCAACAAATGGGTCTACAAGATCAATCGCGATAGTAATGACCACGTGGAGCGATATTGTAACCCCTGTTCCCGTTAATACGTATTTTTTTCATGTATTTTTCCTTATTTCAAATTCTTAGTATCCTGTAACCAATTCTTCTCAAATGATTATCGATTTTCAACCTAAATTGTTTTTCATTCTATGATTTTGATATGATATCCAAATGTTGAATCTTTTATTTTTAGTTAATTATTTAAACTAATTTATTTATTCGATTACGTGTTACATTCTATAATAATATATATCCTTTTTATTTAATTATTTCTTGAAGCCTAGGCCGAGTTTAATATAAATATTATTATTCAAACTATTTAAATTGAAGCCCATCATCTAAAGCCCAATTTTATATTTTGATTTCATTATTTATTAATATCTAACCTGAGCCCAAAGTTTAGCCCAATCCTATAACTAATTTGTTAAATTGTTTTGAGCCCATAGATCAAGCCCAAATCCAAACCCAGTATCCATATATATTTGTATAGACTCAATCCCGTATACTTGTATTCAAATCCCCATATTCACCCGTTCCCCTTCTTCACATTCCCATAACTACATCCCCCACTACCTCAACTACCCCCACATTCTCACCCCCATTACTTTAATATTTTTAAACCCCCACCCGTACTCTCTCTGTTCACTCACTCTCCCGTCTCTTTCTTTCTCCCACTCTCTGTTCTATCTTTTTCCTCATTTCGAAACCCGGACTGAGCCTCCTACCCCCTTCGTCTTCCTTATCCAACTCTCGAGCGCCCTCGTCACCTCGGCGACTCCTTCCATCGGTATTCCTCCTCGTCAACCCGCTCGAGCGTCGCCAAAGCGACCTCGATCGCCACTGCCGTCATCGTCCGTCGCACCATTTTCGAAGCTCCACCGTTGACGCCATTGTTACTCTCCTCCCGAGCACTCGCAACTGCCAGTCGCCGCCTGCACCTTCTCGCTCTCCCATGTGCATGCATTCCGCAACCGCTCGTGCCTCCCTTCACCAATGCTCGAGCTCGTCCCCCTGTCTCACTCCCTATCGCCTCTGTTTTCTTCCAAAACAGAGGACCGCCGCTCGCCACCTTCGAGCTCGCACCCTCCATCATCACCATTGCCGCTCCACAGCTCTCCTCCTCCATCGTCACCTTCCTCTTCCGCTCGAGCTTTCTGCTCAACTGTGCCAACCCCCGAACCCACTACCGAGCCTCCTCGTGTACACCACCGCACACACCGCCATCCTCTACCCACCCGTCGTCATCCCCAGTCGCTGCCCTCTGCCATCTCAGCCCTGACCCTCGCCGCCAGCGTCGCCAGTTGCGGCCGCCCAAGTTGTCGCCATCCACTCTCCTACCATCTCTCCTTCTCTGTCACGTTGGAGAAGAAGAAGAACAGAGATTGGATATTATGGTGTTTACTGTTATGGAGTAGGAGATCGTGATTGGTGTTTGGTGTTTGGATTGATCCGGTGTTGTGTGCTGTGTTTGCTGTTTTGCACGTAGAGCGCACGTGCTTGCGTATTCCCATGTTCGTGCTTCATTATTTGGAATTCTGATCCCATTATTCTCTCATTCACATCGGAATCGTCTAATAAGGCAAGTATCCTCTTGTACAATTTGCTTGTTCTCGTACAAGCTTTCTTTGAAAAATACCGCAGGTAAATTCATTGACTATTCGTTACAAATTCTAATTCATATTCATCGATCAAATTGAAATCTGTTGCTATACATAATCTGTCGGTCCCGTATTCACATATGATCGTGAATACTTTATTGTCATATGCATTACACGAACACGATGATACACACATATATACTCTTAGAATTATAGAGGATGTTGTGCATGAATTGTTTGCCTTGTTAGTAGTTAGAATGCAGTTATGATCTCTTTTACT
Source organism: Hemerocallis citrina (assembly GCA_017893485.1). Taxonomy (NCBI): domain Eukaryota; kingdom Viridiplantae; phylum Streptophyta; class Magnoliopsida; order Asparagales; family Asphodelaceae; genus Hemerocallis; species Hemerocallis citrina. The sequence continues at coordinate 225,074,251 of CM030364.1, forward strand.
CCTGATTAACTTTTATATATGCCATTGATCACATCGTAGTTACAATAATGTTATAAACCCTAAAATGCTCCTGACCCAGACTTGTAATAGAAATTCGACCCAGTAAATGACATTAAAACTGCGTATTTTTGCATCTCATGAGTTAGAACATGTTCCATGCATAATTCCTTGATATTCCCTGACCATATCTTGACATCGTTCTCGTTGCATCATGATCATGTTTGATTATAATAAAAGTAACAAGCCGGGTTATAAGGGGGAAAGATCTAGTAGTGGGCAATATAGAAGAGCGTACTCGGACAGAAGCTCGTGATTTTCCGATGCAAGTTGCAAGTTTACAAGTTGTAGGTTGCAAATTACAGGTTTACATGTTCACATTACAAGTTCACACTCTACATGTTCCACATTGCACGTATCTTGATATAAGATATAATTTACATGTTTTTCCGAGTACGGGACCTATAGAATCCACCACTAAGTCTAAACGTTCACTTGATTGCGTGCATCAAATATATGGTATGGGATGCATGATTGCTGCACTAGTTAGGTTAATAAAGACATGAGATTAACACGTTCACTTGCATGATCCAATTATATGTTACATATTCCTGTTGATTTCTTTACTTGTTTACATGTCACTTGTTTCATGATGTCTTGTTCATGATCCTGTTTACATATTGTATTTCTCTTATTACATTGTCACGTCTCGCTTTCCAAAAATACGGAATACGAGCATAACAAAAGCCCAGCGAATGATTTTCATCATCCATAAGCGGTTCAGGAATCTTTACAACATATCACAGGAATAATCAAAGTCGGAAGCAAAAGATACAACCAGACATGCATAATTGAAACAAGATATACTTGAAACCAAATATAATAATCTCAAATAATCAAATTCTGAACGAGTCAAATATCCTGAGTCACATCGCTCAAATACAAATAAATATCCAAGTCATCAAGTACATTTTTATTTAAGTTCAAGCAACAAGTAATAATAATAATAAAGCAGAAAATCCAGCACTAATACATCATCTCGCTAATACCATCTGGCAGTCGACCATCCTGATCTGCAATTAGTAAATTTGCAGGAGAAGGAAAAAGAAAAACAAGTACCCGTCAATTGCAAGTTATGGGCCACTTATAATGTAGGATACAAGTACAGGGGATAGGTAATTCTAAGTAACAAGTATAACATGGTATAAGTGTGTCAACAGAAATATAATATCTAACATGAATCAGAAAATTAGAAACAAGTAGCATGGTATACTAACAAGTACAGGCAACCTGTATCAAGTGTCAAGTAAACAAGTAAACAGGTAACAGGCATCAGGTAACAGGTAACAGGTAATCAGGTATACAGGTATACAGGTAACAGGTACAAGTACAGGTAATGTAACAGGTATCAGGTTATGTCAAGTCTTGCTTTATTACTATCTAGGTAGCACCTCATGCGCCCCAAAAACATAACACATGGTTGCTACAAAAATAATTTCGCTTTAGATTTCGTAGTGGAGTCCATAGGACAGTGTACTCAGGTACAGGGTAACAGGTAACAGGAACAGGTAGAACCTAGTGGTTCTCTTCCGAGTACACCTTTCTATAGGGAAGTATGCAGTCAGGTACAGGAAACAGGCATAACCTAGTGGTTATCTTCCGAGTACATCTTCCTATAGGAAAGCATGCAGTCAGGTACAGGTAACAGGATTGTGAATCATGTATTCATGAACACGTAACAGGCAGGCAGGACACAGGTCCTCATCTCAGTACACATTTCTATATTTTCCACTAATAGATCTTTCCCTTAACCCCGGCTTGGTCATTTATTATTATAATCAGGCATGCATGTATGTGTCGAAAAACAAAGTAAGGATAATAGGGTATAAACATGTATCAGGTTCAAGGTGCAAGATAAAAAAGTACAGGTACACGATAACACATAACAGGGTAAAACAACTAGTTTTCTAATTCAGGACAGCAAGACAGTGTTGTACAAAAACAGTGATTCCCGCTACTACAAACATCCAAATCTGGATCCGTCAAACAATCTGGAAAATAGACTTCCACACAAATCCAGTGAATTTAAACAAGTCATATAGTAATTCACAACATCATAACTCAAAACAGGTTGAATCTAGAAAACATGTTCAGTCAGAAATCAGTAAAACGAATTCTCGGTCAGGAAAACCGCTTCAAAACCTCTCAAATAAATTCAGAAAAAATCTGGGGTATTCCCCTATATGTCTAGAATCAAAATATAAAGTTTTATAATATTTCAGTAAAATTAGTTTAGTCATCAAAAATAAGAACACATCAAGAAACGGTACTTTGGCAATCTGGAATTCCCAACACTGCTGTACGAAAACTGAAGTATCTCGCAAACCGTGAAACGAAAACCGAATCTGGCAAAGGGAGGTGAAAATAGACAAAATATATTAACTTTCATATTTCACGAAAATTTTTCATACAGTAAAAAGAATCAGGATAAAAACACAATTTTTTACAGGACAGCAAGTAAAATACAGCAAGTATAGTTTTCATAAATGAGCATGAAACGACACATAAAACTCATCAATAAAATTCACCAAAATTCTGGATAATTCCTAGATATGTATAGAAAGACTAACCAAAGTTTCAAATCAAAATAATATTTGTAGCACAAGTATCAAATTCATTTAGTTATCAAAATTAACAGGAAACGAAATCTGGAAAAGATCGACACCTCTGCAGTAAATCAGTCATATCTCACACATACGAAAACAAAATCAAGCAAGGTTAGAGGGGGTTAAAAATAGATGAAATTCTCTACAACTCATGTTTTATACCGAAATTAAGATACTGACCCTAACTTGGTCTAAATTGCTGATCAAGACAGATTATCGACAAAATATAGAATTTCCTCAAAAACCAAAATCAACATATTTCAAACGAAACTTGGTCCAAACATAACCAAACATGAAATCGAGTCTACCAAGTGTCCAAACAATAAGAAATAAGATATATAACAAGTCCACAACAAGTTAATCACATGGATCTCAACAAATAGTCAAATTCCCACAAATAGGTCACATACATGATCAAATCAAGAACGGGCGCAAACCTAGTTGTTTCATGTCGAATTTGTGTCGTGAGTCATCTATGGTCAAATAGCACTATAGAGACGAAACCCAACAAGAATAACACACAAGAGTCGTCTCTAAAACCCAACTACATTATAGGTGGTATTTTTTACTTGTATCATACAAAAGGAATTTGAGTACAAGTTATTTGCCTTAACTGGGGATGAAAGCACGAAAATCAAGAATAACAGGAACGGATTCCCGGCAACGAACCAACGAACGGATCAAACACGAACCACGATCACAAATAAGATTATGAATCCAAAGAACAAATAACCCACGAACACGATCGGACAGCTGAGATCAAAAGATCAAGATATCAAGACGATCAGATCAGATCGGACGACTCTGATCGAAGATCAAGATCAAGATCGAGATGTGATCAGTATCTTGATGATGATAATGATGATCGGATCAGATCGACGATCGGACGACCACCAATCAAAGCAGTCAAGAACCTCTAAGATGATGATAACGCAATCAACGGTCCATAATTAAAGATGATGATCAAGATCCGATGGATGGCCAAGATCACCCCGATGGTGAAGAAGATTTGACGGCCCAAAACAAGATATCAAGATCATGATCGGATCGGACGGCCCATAATCAATATGATCAAAACCCCATGAACAAAAAAATATTAACAGTAATGTAATGGATGCCAGGGGGAAAGTGTGTGCTGTAGGGGAAGGTGACGGCGACCATGGGACATGGTGGCGGTGGACGATAAGGGGAGGCTACCGTAGGTGACCGCAGCGGGTGGCGCTGTAGATGCTGCGGTCGCTGCTGTCAGCGGGAGACAGCGCACTACGAGGGGAGTCGAACGGCACACTGGGGCATGTCAAAGGGAGATTGGATGACAGGGAGAGGGGCTAGGAAGGATGCCGAGGTGGTCTGCTATTGGCACAGCATTTGCGTACTGGTTTCGCGACGTAGGAGGACGGCGTCGAGGGGAGGCACTGCAGTCGTCATCGAGGTGGAGAACAGGGTGAGCGGGAGATGACAAGGGTGCAAGGTGGCCATGGCGGGATGGGTTAAGAAGAGCGAAAGGTGAAGAGGCACAGGGATGCAGAAGTAAAGCGGCGGAAGGGAAATAGGCGGCTGCATGGGGTTAAATAGGAGGCTGGGTGTAAATGGGTGTTTGGGTTTTAGGTTTAACAGGGGGGTTTTCGGGTTGGGCTGAAGGGGTTAAATGAGTTAGGGTTTCGGGTTGTTAGGGTAACGGGTAGAGGTAACTGGTTGGGGTAGTAATGTTATAGGGTATGGGTTTAATTAGACAATGGGTTTGGAGTGGCAATAAATGGGTATTTGGGTTAATAATTGGGCTTATAGGGTTATAAAATCCAATAAGAAAACTTAATATAACTAATAAAATATATATTATAGAACAATGTAATTTACATTACAATAGGCTTTATTTAAAATAACTACCAATATAATTTATAAATAAAACTAGGTTTTTTAATAACCAATCATTGTAATAACCATAACAAAAATAATAGTAATAATAATAATACTGAACAGTACTAATTACAACAATAATAATAATCATAAACATAAATATAGTAATAATAATACTAATACTAATAATAACCGAAGACAAATAAAATTATTGATAGATTTTAATAGAAGATCCAATAGTACAATTTGACAAAAGAGTTTGAAACCGAAAAATATAATTTGTGAAAATTTTAAATACAGAAAATATATTTTTTTTTTGGGAAAAACAAGGGTTACATAATACTTGATTCCTTGCTATTTTTCTTGCTTCTTGTTTTGTTTTGTACTCGCCCCCTTAGCTTGTACTACTTGCGGTCCGTGACTTGCATTAACGGGCATCTTCTTGTTTCTCTTTTTGTAATAATTTGTAGGCATGGAAGGAGAGTTACCCGAAGGTATTGTTGATCAAGTGTTTTAGTCTTGTTAATTATCATGTTACCTTAGTTCATGTTTTATTCATGCTACTCTTTATTGTATTCCGGGCGTGTTTGACCCGTAACTACTTTTTTCCTAGCTGTTGGTTATGTTATGGACTATGTCATGAACTTTTGTTATCATATTGTGATTTTACATGCTTGCGTGGTTTTTTTTTGTTATCTTGTTGTTGAGTTACCTGTACAGCTTATGAATGGTGTATTCGCATCATTCGCTGGGTCCCATTCACGTGCTCGTATTCTCGTATAACAGAAAGCGGGGCGTGACAGATATCGTGCAAGATTGGTGGTAAAATGATATGCTCATAAAGAAGGTATCGACTTCAATGAAATATTTTCACCAGTGGTTCAACTCACTACAGTTAGAGTAGTTTTGGCGATGTGTACTACGTTTGACCTACATCTAAAGCAGCTAGATGTGAAGACTGTTTTTCTTTATGGAGATCTTGAAGAAGAAATTTATATGCTTCAACCAGAAGGTTTTGCTGAAATAGACAAAGAGAACTTGGTTTGCAAGTTGAATAAATCATTGTATGGCCTCAAACAGGAGCCGATGTGTTGGTACAAGAGATTTAATTTCTTCATTATTAACCTTGGATACAACAGACTCAATTCAGACCATTGTACATACTACAATATGTTTAATGGTGGGAATGACTACATTATCCTTCTGTTGTATATGGACGACATGTTGGTAGCAGGCCCCAACGAACACCAAATCCAAGAATTGAAGGCACAGTTGGCTAGCGAGTTTGACATGAAGGACTTGGGACCAACAAACAAGATTCTAAGGATGCAGATTCACCGAGACAGAAATAACAGGAAGATTTGGCTTTTCCAGAATAACTACTTCAATAAGATCTTGCGGCGCTTCAACATGCAAGATTGTGAGCCAATTTCTACCCCACTTCCTGTTAATTCCAGGTTATCCTCTAAAATGTGTCATAGCAATGAAGCAGAGAAGAAGAAAATGTCTCGAGTACTGTATGCATCAGTAGTGGAAAGTTTGATGTTTGCTATGATATGTACAAGACCAGACATTGCACATGTAACCCATGTTTCCAATTTTTTCAAATTCCTTTTGTAATTCTTCTCTCCTCAATTCCTGTAATCTGATTTATCTAATAATAATCTCGTTGCTTTCTTCAACCCAGTTGTATTCTTTCAGTCGATCAATTTCTTTTAGCTGAACCCTGCAATTCTTATACATCTTATTTAATTTTAGTATGTTGACTATTTCAATTAATCTATGGTATTCTTATTTGATTTCTTATTGAATCCTATCCAAAACCCACTTTCTAAACCCAAAACCCGTTAAAACAAGCCCATCTACAAGTCAAACTCCAACTGCATACTACCCTCCTAATCTCCACTAACAACACAATTTCATCTTCATGTATTCCCTAATTTTCTCTTATCTCTAACTAATCCCTTAATTCTCTCATTAATTAACTCTAAACCCTAAAATTGTCTCTACAACCACCTGCTCCCCCTGACTCTTCCTTTCCTTCATCTTCTTCTTCTTCCCCCACTATTCACCCGAGCCCTTACCACATCTCACTACTCGTGGAATCTCGCTGTATCCAGCCATCCCAACCACCAATGCGAGCCCCGTCTACCATCCTCGATGCTACCTGCTGTCACCTCCTCCCGATCACCTCCCTCTTGCGTGGACGCGACCACCAGCAGCCGACCACGATGCCCCGCCTGCGCGCAGCCGCACCACCACCGACCGTAACTCCACCGTCGCTGCCTTCCGACCATCTCCTCTTCATCACCACCTCGCCGATCATCTCCCTTGCCCAAGTCAGAAGTGCATCACCTCACTATCTCCACCCTTTGACACCTTGACTGCTACTCCATCACCTCACCATCGCCACCCTTCGACACTCTGATTGCTATTGCCATTCTGATCACTGCAACACCCCACTGCTCCTCATCGCTCACTCCACCAGCAGTACCACCACAGCCGACCACCGTGTTGTGGCCTCGCCATCGCCTCCCACCGAACACAGCAACCCACTGCTGCTCCACCACTGCACCGCTGACGATCGCCAACCACAGCCCCCTCGCTTTATGTTGCTGTCTACCGCAACACTGAAGCCAAACTCTACTGTTGCTGCCACTTCTTGTTGTTGTTCGCTCTTGCTGTGTGTTGTGTTGCACTTGTAGTCATTGTCACCATGTATTGTTGCCGCTCTTTCCTTTTGTCGTTTGTTACCATTCGAAATAATCGTAAAAAAAAGCAAGTCTCTCTTGAACCAACTCGTTGTTTTTGTTCAAGAAATATGTTTGATCTCCGCAAGTAGTTCCTATTTCATTTATTGTATCTAATGTGCTTGATACATTTCAATGAAACTATTACGGATTCATCGGAGAAACCAAGTATTAGTTTTCTATTCGTGTCGTTTCTTAGACTCAATCCTAAGTCGTGTTATCCGTCATCATATGCATACACTACACAAATATAAATAAGAAACACGTTATACAGAAGAAATAATGATTTGAATGCATATCGGTTTTATGGGATGTTATAACTAGATTCATGAATTTAACACTATAGTGATTGTAATTTTATCATGTTAACTGTAGAAATCCATCCTAATTATTGATTACATATGCTGGTTCATTTCTTATTATATGTATATGTGGATTGATTATCATAAATGTTGTGTAGGAGTACGTTTTGTTGTTACCATACTATTGATACCATCTTGTAATGAATTTTTGACTCAGTTTCTGTTAGAATTAATTTAACCATTCTAAATGAAAGTCTTAGCCCTTTGAATCTAGTTTGCAGAACCTCTTACAGATCTAAATTCTGATTTAGAAATTGCAAGTTATCACATTTTTAATACGGGTAGGTTTTTAATTCCAGATTTCTGTCTAGAGGCTTATCGAAATATTTAAAATAGTGTATTTTCAGTAAAATGAAGACTTGAGATTAACTAGGTTGTTACTAGACATGATTTGAAGTCACTATGAAATTTTTATAAGATTAATTGATGAATTTCCAGACCCGTCATATATATGAGAACATGACCCTAGGTTGCTGCCAGAGCACTAGTTCAGTTAAGAACCAGATTTTTTGATCTAGCTATAAATAATATATTTTAGAACTTATTAAGCAAGAGTTGTAGCCCACTGTGTATGGAATCCAGACTATCTGACAGTTTTATAATCTGACTTATGGATTGCAAGATATGCAATTCTCGTGGTGTAACGTCTGAATTCAAGAGTACAGTCTGAAAATACATTACCATGTTTAACTAATTGAAACAATAGATTAAATTAATAATTTAGGCATGAGGCCAGTCGTGTTGTTACTGAACAATGTTAAGAAATAAATTATGGTTTTATAAGATTTTTTTAATGAGTTTACATTCAACTTTTATATATAAGAATTTGACCCTGACATGCTGTCTGAACATGAAACCAGTAAAGAATGAAAATTTACACATAGCAACTATGATTATAATATATTTTGTGAATATGCATTGGAAGCGGTAGAGAGTCTAGTTTCTACAACCCCTGACGGAACCTGATTTACTTCCTCGTAGCAACGGAAAAGTCGGTTTTTGTATAACAATGTCTCGCTGTCCAGAATTGCATTTTCATGCTTAATTATAAATCCATTTAAGTTTTGCATTGCACTACACACCATTCATTATACAATCATTGATACCTCATTGATATCGTTTCTTGACACCCGTTCCATCGATTGCATATTCATGATTCATGTTAATAAAATAATAACAAGCCGGGGTAATAAGGGTCGACTTGGTAGTGAACAATCGGAGACTGTACTCAGATGAGGAGCCGGTGTTTCCCTATTTTGTTTATTGTTATCGGTTATTGTTTTATCGTTTGATTCTGGACTACTGCTATAGTATCCCGATTGTATCGTGTATCATATCGTGGACTGATTCTCGTTATTGATCATTAATTATGGATTATGGATTGTTGATTATTGTTGCCGAGTACATGATCTGTATAGTTCACCACTATAGTCTAAATGTTCACATGTATGCACCGAACCTGTTGTATGGGACGCAAAACTACGTGCATTAGATAAGATAATAAAATATGATAGACTTAGGATTGGCACTTGCATTGATCGTGGTTATTGTTATCGACTTGATTCTAGTTTTATTATTATTGTTGATTGTTGCATCTTTGATTATAGACAGTGACTTGTTTTCCACATTTCATTGACATATGATATAGTTCTAGTTCCTTGTTTCTCGATATTTATGCGTCCTATTTTATTGTTCCTTACTTGTTACTACTTGCTATCCGTGACTTGCTCTAATGGACATTTTCCCCATTCTAGACCACGAGCTTGTAGGTGAACAAGGAGAATTTCCCGAGGACTTGGTGAGGAAATCTTCTAGGGATAGGAGCCGAATTATTGGCCTATAATAATTGTTTCGTTTATGTTATTTTAAATTCCAACATAGTTGTTATTATTGTACATTGTATTCTGGACTTTAATGACCCGAAGTTTATTTCCTTTCAGACGTTGGTTATTTTGAGACATTTCATAGATTATTTATGTTATGTGTTTTCATTATAGCATGTGTGGTAGTAATTGTATTTCATATTATTGAGTTGAATATTACTGCTTATGAATGATGCAAATCATTCGCTGGGCCTTTGTCCTGATAGGTTTTCAGTGGTATCAGAGCTAAGTTAGGCCCTAATCAGGTTTGGCTTAGTCAGGTTTAACTCAACAATATGTACACCACGTTGTCACATGAACATGTAGTAAAAAACTTATATTCTGGATACTCACCATGGCTGATGGAGGCTCTTCCACTTTCCCACCCAGGGATGAACATCCAGACAATGCTGCTATTCTTCAGACGATGCAGCAAATGATGGCCCTACAACAAGAGTACAATGAGTTGATGAGGGCTACCTTGGACACGGCTAACCGAACCATGTTGGACCCACACCAGGGCTACTACCACCCATTCCCAGTACAGTGGCAGACTTCATGAGACTGCATCCAGATAAATTTGCGGGTACTGAGAAGCCGTTAGAGGCTGAGCAGTCGGTGATTCAGACAGGGCAGTTGTTGCTAGCAGCAAAGATCTCTGATGTAGATCGGGTGGATGTAGTAAGCATCCAGCTTATGGACCTCGCCTATATCTGGTTGTGGGCAGAGACCGAGAGGCTAGAGCGACCTATCACTTGAGCCACTTTTCCTGAGAGCTTCATGAAGAAGTTCTTCCCCAACATCACCAAGTTTGAGATGGAACAATAGTTCTTCTCGTTAACTCCAGTTGGTCGGATGATGTTACTTAATATCGCTTATTGATGCCTATTTCACATATAACGATATTAATTTAAATATTATCCTGAACCAGGGGAATCGGTTCGTGGATGAGTACGCTGCTGAATATATCTGGCTCAGCCATTTTGCAACTACCCTGGTGGCAAGTAAAGAAGACAGGGCCCGCATGTTATGATGGGTATGTAACATACCGTAAAATTGGAAATAACAATTTTGCCCTCGTGTATTACGCACGTGTATTTTGTACTGTTACTGGTAATATTGGTAACGTGTTTTCATTACGTATTTTGGATTTCGACTATTTATGCATTCCCGTATTCTTAAAAAAAATTCTATTCGAGTCAACTCAAATGTAAAATTTCAAACTCTGTATTTTTTTACGTGCTTTTTATATATTATCAATGCACGTATCGATTTCGTATTTTTCCACCTCTACGTGTAATATTTTCTATATGTTACAATTATTTATTTTATGTGTTCGAGTTTGTTTTATAAATGGAAGTTCATTTTTCTCCTATTAAATACTTTTGTACGTGTAATGCACGTGTTTTCTATGTACGTAGTGGTGACGTCATGAAATGTATAAAAATTAATAAATATATTTTTCTTATGTTATATTTTGACTATCTTTAACATTTTTTCGTTGATAAAGTCGAATTTCGCATTTTCGGTATTTTACGTGTGATGCACGTATTTTTCGGTGCACGTATTTTGGTCGTATTCGTTTTCAAAATAAATTTTGGACTGTATGTATGTTTATTTTACTTGTGCATGAAAAGTTATATTTTTTCATTTAAACTAATTTTACATACATATTATATATATATACTAGGATTGCCCGTGGGACGTGCCTACGGCACGTATTCGGGACTGCATATAAATTTCTAAAAAAATTAAAACAAAAAGGGTGGGTGTAAACAAAAAAGCTGGGTGTTTAAAATGTTTTTCTAATACGACGTCTTTAAAATGTTTCATACGGCATGTTATCGCGACGTCTTAACTTTCTTTAAAATATTTAGTAAAAATTTCGATGGAATATCTCATGAAATATTATTCCTTTGGCTCTGGGAAATATATATTAGGCTCTGGGAAATACAACAAAACTTTTAAGAGGTAATGTCATTCAATTAGATAACCAGCACGCGACATTATTCGAGGCTTTTGGTGTCCTTCGCGACATTATTTGCTACTATTTTGTTGCCAACTCTACATGCATCATTTCATTGTTTTAGCTAACAACATGATAATTTTTTGTGTTCCCTCAAGGTGTCCTCTCCTGGTGTAGAAAGAGTTATTCGAATTCCAGAAGAGGTTGAAAGGTTCAAAGAAAAGCCAATGTATGTCAGGTACACTATCAGTGAAGACACCTCTGCTTCCCCTCAAGAAAGTGATGGTGTGTTCAAGCTCGTTTCCTACGACCTGGAATTGGGCCATTGCACTTGGGGTATAGCTGTTGTGAAGATAAACAGAAAGCAGGCAGGAAAGGGAAGACCACTCAGCAAGAAACAGAGGGAATGGCGATTGGAGACGCCATTTGATTCACTGATTTTGGTTAGAATACATTCTGATTGTTGATACTTGTTCAATGAGATGAGAAATTTAAACTGATACTTACATACATACATCATCTCCCAAAATATTAAATATTACACAGATTTACATAATCTCCTATTCTACATAACTTAAGGGAACAAAATATACAACTAATACATCATACACGAACCCAACTACCAATAAAAAGATTACAGGGTTGTAGGAAAACACAATGCTTCGAGTCTTCAATATGGAACGAAACAGTGAGCCTAAAGAAACAGTAAGAGTTTATCAAGAATCAATTAAAACCAATGATAATTAAAGAAATAAATTCCATTGTATTCTTTTGGATTCTCATACAACATCATCCAACAACATAGAAACATACTAAAGCTGCAATTTGGCCTAATTTTTTTCCCCAGGCCTGCTTAAATAATGAGAGCCTCTCGAAATGCAATTGTTATTAAATTTAATGATATGAACAAAAAATCAAGAATACTATGTGTAAATTTTTTAGAAAGGCTCTCAAATACCGAGGTGTCAGCATTCGAATAACAGTTGCCCCACAGATTGCACTGACATTCATAAGATCCTTTACACTAACTAAAATGGAGAATGATATGAACAAATTTGTCTGATCACTTTTCTAAATTTCATCGTGAACGGAATGACAACTAAATTTCCATAGCACTTTTCGAAATGAAAACTGGAAGCAAATGATAGAATGTACCATGAACATTAAAGAGCAAAATTTAACAGTTGCTGACAAAAGGGAGCATTTATGTGTAACAGTGATATTTCTTTCATGAAGAATTACCTACTTTTAGAACTATGTCGAACGTTTTTATCCAAAGAAGATGAGGAAGAATTTCAACAGAACTAACTACTATAAGCTTCATGACAACCACATAAAAAAAATGAAGAAGGGAAGAATTATCAAGGTTCAGTGTCTCAATAGCATTCATGTCACAAACATAGAAGTAATGAAACGTGATGGAATGCAAAAGAAGTACAAATGTTTCAAAAAGTTAAGAATTACATGTATGGGTTTTGTTCTAAAAGTTGAGAAGGCTTTTTGCATTGTGTTGAACATAAAGATGAGATTTACCCGAATATTTAGAAAGAAACAGCAACTCAACTCAAATCAACCACAACTTTAGGGTGTAAATATCTAATTATATTCTCCACTTGATAGTCAAGCTGATAATAGGGAAGGGGACAGGATGCTTACACAACGATTTTCAGAAAACATGCATGGAAACAATGTATGAATTATGCACGAAGAAACAAACATTGTTGCAAGACATTTTATTCCCTTGGGTTTTCTAATGACGTACTTTTGGTTTTTCTAGAGGTAACTTCAAGTCCAACGCCCCGCTAATCTAAAGTCATTTAACTTCAAGTCCAACTCAGCAATCATGATCTTTCTCTCTCGATCAATTCAGCTACTTTCCTCACTGCCAGTTCCTACAATAAAATTTACTAAATGAGAATCCAATCATTGCACCCAAAAGTTCAAAGTACATACCCACATGGAATAAAACCCAAACATAACTTTAAAATTACAACTACTACATAAAATCCTAGTTTTGCTGTCAATTCTTGACAAAGGAAACAATGGAAAAGAGAAAGCGTGACTGCATACAAATTAGGAAGTATGTGTATCTTATTCTCCACGAACAGATGTAAAACCCTCAAACCTTCTCCTAAACTGAGAAATGTTTAGAAGAGCAAAGAAGACATTACTCAAATTTACTTAAAGCTGATTTGTGGAATCAACGAATTAACTATAAACCTTAAAGGGCAGACATTTTCAAATTTCCAAAGAGATTATCCATAAAACATGGAAGATAATGAAATTGACATCTCTGCTTCTACGTGAGGCCAAATACCTTCTATAGTATGCTTATGTCATGGCATTTAGTTAAAAAGAAATAAAAAAGAAAAGGTAACTACCAAATAGATTGTACGATGACAATAAAGCGTCAAAAAGACATACCTTTGTAATAATATTTTCTAGTTGTCTCAGCTTTCCATCAGTGCTTCCGCTATTGTTTCCAACTGTAATTTTCAATTGATCCACAGAACTTTCGAGGTTGTGTATTCTACTTTCCAGTTGTGATCGACAACCTTGAACTTACAGTTTCCAAAGCGGGAAGCACATTGTCAACATATTTCTGCACTGTTCGATCAATCTCGGACACCTTAGACACATCATATGTGTCTCCTTTTCGTAATCAATCTTTGGTACTTCCGGAGGCTTCGTATCAGTGGAATACTGCAACAACAATGGGATAGTATGTTTGTTATAATATAGCTTGAAAGTTAGTCCAGATCGAACATAATAGGAAGTTAAGAACTGCAATAAATTGAACTAAATGCACATTGAAATAGACCAGAAGGAAATTTTGTATATGATTTTATATGTTTCTTGGAAATGCAAAGAGCATATTATGACTATACATATTAAAACTATTAATATTCATAACTTCAAATCTATATTACTAAAACTCTATTGGCGTTCTTAATTAATGCAAACTTAGGCTAATAATCATTCGTAACATGGATGAACTCCAGTCCACAAATTAGGGGTCATTTCGAAAAAAGGCTAAACCCAGGAAGAAGCACTATTCACACGGCAATTTTATAGCATGTTAACAATGAAATGCAGACAAAAACATGCAAGAGATTGTTGAAGTACCTGCCCAGGTCCATGATATGTCACCTCCCCACCACGTTCAGTCCGGTATAAAACATATGGAGCATCTTTTACGTCGAAATTCATATACTTCTCAAAACTTCTGGTACCTAACGTATACACAGGAGGGTGTTAAAAACAATCAACATGTCATACTGATCTTCATTTCTATCTACTAAAGTGTGCTTCCTTCTTACCATTGACTTCTTCCAAGACCATGCTTGTTTGTAAGGAACACCATCTTTGTGAAGATCAAAGCATTCACACCTGTTTAGAATAGTGACCATCACTAAAATGTAAGACTAACGATGGCGGTGTAATGCTTATCAGAATATAACTTCAAATCTAAAAGAAACTTTTTAAAACCCTTTAACATTGGCTTCTGTTTTCACTTGTGGGTTCAATCTTTATACTATATAAGACAAACACACTACCACTTTTGTAATGGCAGTGAAAAATTAGCTTAGTTAATATATAAACATCTAACAGCAAACATTGTGACTAAATATTGTGACCATATAAAAGCAAACATCTAGGTGTGACTAAATACTGTGACTATAAAAAGCAAACAATCTTCATGTTCTCTTAGGTTTTATAACAGCAAACATCTAATAGCAAAAATTAGCTTAGATTCCAAAGGTCCTACCTAAATGAGAGTCATATCTTCTTTGGGTTTGGGATGAACATTTCAATATATCGTCAATGTGAGGGCATAGTGCAGGTTGACAAAGGTCCTAGCAACTACACTGTCTCTTTGCTGTTCTAATCCTTGTTCACTCAGATCTTCTCTTATCCTTGTCACTTTAGTGCTTTGTATTATGTGCTTTATCTCATTCTCCCTCCTTTAGCTTGTGAATGCACATATTTCTAGTCCTATTTCTTATGGAACAACATAGCAGTAACTTATTAATTGCTTAACAGTAACAGTAACTTATTAATTGCTTAAAAAGAAACAAATGCTTTGTTGTAAATAACAAAAGGACTTTGAGAAATGATATTGACTTACCAATTGGTTCCACTGCTCAAAGTCGTTGCTAATATTGACTTTTAATAAATTATCACGGTGAAGCAATCCAACATCTATAGTCGTCTTTAGCTCTGCAATCTTGACTGAAACCTATTATGAACAGTTCAAAAATAAATAACAACATTTCATTCTCAGATAGAGGAACATATTTTTGCATCCAAAATTGAGTTTACATATAGATATAGATATAAGCATATAGAAGTACATATAGATATAGATATAAGCAGTACATATAGATATAGATATAAGCATCCAAAATTAATTCCTTGGTTGCATGACATGAGATTCAGTTGCATTATAAATAATATAGGCTCTCATACCTCCAGACTTGCCTATTAGGTTCTGGCCCTGATTTCTGAATTGTTTTATTCAATTTGAATTTGCATCAAAATATCAGGATTATCATCAAGTACAGAGCTTGGTTGAAAAAATAATCATCAAATACTCACTATTTTTTTTTTTTGAAGAAAAAATACTCAGTATGTATCTGATAACTAAACACTCTTTTCTTAACAAATATGTAAATGGGTGGTAGCATTGTGCACTAACCTAAATGTATATCAGGAAAAGCTTAATTGAAATTGAATTGTCTATCAGCTGATAAATTTTAGCATACCTGCATATACCTTTTTTCCAATGATTTTTTGGCAATGGTTTACAACCATTATGATTGTTACACAATTTAGGGAAGAGGAAGAAAAGTGCTGGGCCCAGCACAGAAGAGTTGCATTTAGTGGTCAGCAACATACTAAAAGATACTGATTTCAATACTGTGAGCCTTGATTACTTTATTTGTCGTCTTCTTGTGTATTATTCTTCTGTTTGATTTCACATTGCTGAATAAAATGTTCACAATGCAGGCAACTTTGGCGGACATTCTCAAGCAGTTAGGTATGCTTGACAATACTTTTGGGCTTTTAATATTTAGCTGTATGCTCTTAGTAACATTGATCCATATGTTCTTAGTAACATTGATCCGAAGCAGCATCTTATTTCCACTTGACTATCTAATATATTGTCATAATTATTATTTTGTGTGTTATTGTTTTGGAGTTGGTCCAATCATCGCCTTAGCAATGTTTAATTGAAAAAAAAGGTACATAGTTTTTTTACCTTTTACATAGTTCATTAAATCTTCTTTAAAAAAGGGTATAATAAGGTGATCACCTCAGAGAAACAAATAAAAGATTGTAAATGGTTTGTCTTTACACCAGTAATCTATTTTCTATGATTACATATTATTATGTTAAGCATAAATAGATTAATCTCATGAAAAGCATCAAGAACCAAGGATAACCCAACACACTTCAAGAAATTTAACATTTATATAAAGAATAAAGCCATAAAGTAAGTTATATAATAGAAGATAAACACATTATTAATCATTGTTCTAAGAAGCTCAGGAAAGCTCTACTTATTAATTATTATACTCAGTGGATCAGCTGTAGCATTGAGGTCCAGATTCAGGATTTCACACCAACAAAGATATTCAAGATCATACAACTGGACTATTTTTTGGAACAGTTCCTTGTTTCTTAACCGAGGATCCTCAAATTTCTTTGTATTATTTCTACCTTAAAGTGGGTACTTCTAACTACCTTTTGTCCCTGAGAGATCAGGAAGCAGGGTGTGTCAAAATTGACCTACAAAAGGAAGTACTTAATACATGAAATACTTTCAAATTTAATTATGCTATGAACATCAGTATGGATGCATGATTTGTGAAAGATTGACACATTATGTCAATAAAATTTGGTTAATTTGATATGTTGTTATTTGTTAGTCTTGTCAGTGTTTGCAAAAGAATATACACTCATCAGCGGCTAGAGCGGCTAGTGTTGCTGACATGATTTAATCTGTTTAATTATAGTATCTTAAACTGTTCACTAATAGAATCATTTAATCTGTCTAATTAGCCAGATACTGTATCCTCAAACTTTAAATTTATGCCACTGGAAGTAATTTGTAAAGACTGGGAGCTTAAGGAAAAACGTACGGTGTGCTCGCATGTGCAGATTATCAGTTTAAGTAGCCGCACGGTTGCATCTAACATTGTATGGATTGGTTGATGATAAATCACAACAATAATAGTTGGTGGTTTGTGAAGTCTTTATTTATAATCTCAAAAGGGACATCCTTCTTTACAGTTTTAATTATATTTTGCTGTTTAAATATTACTTTTAATCAAAAAACAAAGAAATATTTTCCTGATTGTTTATCTATATATCACCATTAAACCTAATCATGCAAATTTGATAAGCTAAATTTGATTGAACACTTCCTTTTTAAAATACGCCTTAATAAGATAGTGTAAGTGTATGCATACCTTAATCCAGTATCAAGAGTCCTTTCAAAGGTTCTGTAGCTCTTCTAGTGTTAATCCTTGAAGATCCTCACCCTTCATCTTTCTGAAATAGAGAAATACTTTATGTTTCATTTAACATATCTATGATGAACTTGTACAATTCATTAATTACTGAAAAGTGTATGCATACCTCAATTGCCGGCTTGCTTCTTCCACTTGTTCGTTCAATCTTGCATTGCTGCTGTTGCTACCTTCTACCTATAAAAAATTGTTTGAGATTAACTAACGATTTTAATGATGGGCAATTTTTATATCATATGTGATTAAAGTCAATACTTTTACAAAGAAAATAACATCGAGGAGGCCAAACTTGCTTTCAAGGTAAAATCAGCTCATGTTAGTAAACAATTTAGCACTATAATGTTGGTATTTAAGTGCACATAATAAAAAAGAAGATCAAGAACATAAGAGAGGCTTAAAAAGAATTAGAAGACAACTTCAATTGAAACCAAAAATCTCGCACCTCTCTGCTTCTAGAACTTTTATAAAGACATTATATCAGACTCATGCTAAATACAAAACTACGCAAGCACCACACTGAATTCAACCTCAACCTTGGTATATAATTCAACACACTCCTAATAATCTAATCTCAACCCAGAATCCGCAATGTCTATTCCACTCCACCAATTTTGAAGAAACAATGTACATGTACCTCTACTCGGGTAATGACAAATTTATCAAATATTGCATAATACATGCATATCATGTGACTTTTGCATCCCATGTGAAGTCTGGTCCATGCTACTCCCTACTAATTTAAAACATGGATTATAGCTTGTCTTACTTCCTCTAGATTTTTTTTTCATATGCACACTGTACTTTCTGTCCAATTATTATTCATGATTTTGTCTTCTTCTTTATCATCAATTCAAAACTGTGTTGTGTTGTAATAACTCATCTAATGAAGTTGGTGATGAAAATGAAAGTCCACGGGCAAATGAAAATCCACGGGCAAATGAAAATGAAAATCCAGTGTAAAAATAATCCAGTGTATAAATTGAGCAAAATTGAGCATACAAATGAGCAAGAGGTGAAATCCAGTGTAACATCCTAAGGTTGAGCAACGTACATCCAGTGTAAAATCCTAAGGTTGAGCAAAATTGAGCATACAAATGTAACATCCAGTGTAAAATCCAGTGTAACATCCAGTGTAACATCCTAAGGTTGAGCAAAATTGAGCATACAAAATTAACTTCACCCATTTTTGCTTGATTGAGCATACAAATCACCCAATTTTACATCCAGTGTAACATCCAGTGTACAAATCACCCAATTGAGCATCGACATCCAGTGTAAATTTCCTTCCGATACCCAATCAAAAAAAGACAACATCTGTTGTGAGGTGAAATCATACCTGAGAGGTGAAATCAATCAGCTTGGTCTGTGCTTGGCTGTCGATGCAGAGACGGCGGCGGTGGGAAGCGACGATGGCGATCGGGAGGTGGGTTGATCGGGAGGTGGGGGGGCGCTGATCGGAAGGGAGGAAGGAGGGAGAGAGTGAGAGCGGCGATGGCGATCGGCTTGAAGCGACGGGAAATCGAGAGCGGTGAGAGCGGCGATGGCGATCGATGCAGAGACGGCGGCGGTGGGAAGCGACGATCGGGAGTGGGGGGGCGCTGATCGGAAGGGAGGAAGGAGGGAGAGAGTGAGAGCGGCGATGGCGATCGGCTTGAAGCGACGGGAAATCGAGAGCGGTGAGAGCGGCGATGGCGATCGGCTTGTGATGGGTCTGTCGATGGATGTGGGTTCCGATCGGGAGGAAGAGGGAGAGAGTGAGAGAGCAGGAGAAATAGAGAGAGAACGGGGAGATAGGGGATTTTTTTTTGGGTCTGTCGATGGATGTGGGTTCCGATCGGGAGGAAGAGGGAGAGAGTGAGAGAGCAGGAGAAATAGAGAGAGAACGGGGAGATAGGGGATTTTTTTTGTTTTAATGGGAAAGAGAGAGAGAGTGTGTGTATTTGAATTTGGGGAGTTTGAAATTTGGGCGGGAAAATATGTTTTGTGAGAGTAGATCTGGTCCATTGATTTTGGGATAGATTGAATGTGAGCCACCTGATAGCTTTCTTTGTGTTTTATTATATAGATATATATATATAACTTATGTTTTAATTTTAAAATAAAAATAATTTTGTGAAGTGTGTGCATGTGCTAAGCACGTGCACGTGTTTTTACCCATGAAGAGAGGGTGGCCGACTGTCCTTCTTTGGAGTGGAGGGAGAACATAATTTTTGAAATTGAGTAGATGAGTGGGTGGTGTTCATGGGGAGTAGTTATTATAACCATCTACCAATCTCCTACTAATACCCCTAAACCATCCTCACTCTCATCATTCTTCCTCTTTCTTTCTTTCCTCTGTTCACATCCAAAACCAAAGCCAGCGCCATCCCCTGTTGCCTTCCCCACTAAATTCCAACACACATTATGTGTGTGTGTGTGTGTGTGTATGGGTAAAAGGGATATGAGCAACTTGCTCATTTAGTAAATGAGCAATTGATTGTGTGGCATGCATGTGATACATTGGACAACTAACCCTTTTAAGGATTTTCCAATCACATGTATGCCACATCATCAATTGCTTATTTACTAAATGAGCAAGTTACTCATACCCCTTTTCCCATATATATGTGTGTGTGTGTGTGTGTGTGTGTGTGCGCGCGCGCGCGCGCGCGTGTGTGTGTAAGAGAAAAAGTGAAGTTGGAGTGTTTCACTGTGCATGCCGAGAATGAGATGGAGTTGGGGTGCTCTTGCTGTCTTGTTGCTGCCGAAATGGAGGATTGGAGCTTTTTCTTGTACACGGATTTCAAGGATGCAAATCGAAGTTTTGCTACTATGAACTTCTAATTCTAGGAGTTGAATTGAGTGCATCACATTTTGGGAGGGTGATTCTAAAATTCTTTCTAAAATAGGAGTATGATGCATGCTAGATAATATATAATTTAATTGCTAAATTTTGATTGGTATGTTAGTTGTAGATTACTTAATTTTAATTATTTCGTGTCATGATGTGTTGAATTGATGGTGTGATTCGTATAAATGATTAGAATTCTTGTTAAATTAAAAAGTGAAAAATGATGTATCATTTAGAAAATTATTGGAATGAGATTTGATGTATGTTAGAATAGTAGTCATAATAATGCAATATGTATGAAAAATGATTATTTTTTTTAATTCTAATGTGATAAAGAAATGGGGATTTAGTCTCATTAGTTTATTTTATGAGTATAGAAATTTTTATAAAGGAGTTTTGATGAAAGACAACCTTTTATTTGGAAAATTGATTATATATGTTCTTCGATGCAATTTTGAAGAAAGATCTTATTATATTGCAAAAAATGAGAAATTTATGAATTTAAAGACATGTACGATACTGTTTTTTTAAAGAAACACATTCTGGAAAATTATTTATATTTTTGTAGAAGTACAAATCGATTGAAAGATCGAGTTTATTAAAAGAAAATAAATAACAGTTGTGGTATAAACAAAAATTATTTAACCGATCTCGTATCAGTTAGCGTCTTGGACTTACTGGTCTTCAGGTGCGAATTGGGTCGGTTACTGTAGCTCGACGGAGCTATTGGTCTTGGGTTCGAGTCTCTTCAGAGACTTTACTTTTCTGAAATATGATTTTTACTGAAATCCGAAACCCAAGACTTAAGTATAATATAAGTTTTGTATTAGACAGTTAGCCTCTGTGGCCTTTCTGGTCTTCGGTTGTGCCTGAAGGAGGTTACTATTCATTAGGCGGGGATGGTTTGACAGGTTCGAATCTGACCTTGGCCACTTTAATTCCTTTTGTGATTTTTAGTATTTTTTTGAGTTTTTAAGTGAAATAAAAATTGGGAAAAATCCTATTTAATTTTCTAAAATTGTTTAGACTTTATGAAAATTATTTCTATAATATTTGGATATATTTTGTGAGAATTCAAAGGAGATTTTACATTAAACAATTCGAGTTTATCGATTAAAAGAATTAGAAGTGGTTTTTATAATGAAAATTGTGACTCTTGTATAATTAATGAGAGATGAATATTTAGATTGCAATTAGATTTTCTTCTTAATGAGATTTTATGATTATTAATACTTGATTGAGATTATTTGATATTGCATACAATGGTATAAGGGATTAAAATTATAAAAGAGTTGAATTGAATTGTTTTCATGTTATGAGATTATAAAGAAATATTCTCTTTGAGAAAGAGAGATGAATAAAGAAATTGTAAGATTATTTTGAAATTGAATATGACTTATTGTTGATCTCTAGAAAGAGATAGTTGTTGGAATCTAGAGGCTAGGCAAGACCCTAATGACCAACAGTTTTTTTATTAATAATTTTGAGAGCTAACCAGTGTGGGTTGAGCATCTCTTGAGAAGTAGCCAGTTAGGATGACTGTCTCTTTTGTTTGGTTTAAGTCCGGTAGGGTAAGCTAGCTCTAGGTTGTGATGATTTTCTTCTAAAACAAACTGAAATTGTAAGGACTACACTATAGTGGAGATGTGATGAAAGTAAGAGAAAAAACATAAGTATGAGGGCCATTGGATCTGCGGTGTGAGAGTGTTCACAGGATGTCCTCATGCTGCGTCATGTCAGGGCGTGGATACTACTCTAGGATATCATACCAGTGGCGACGCTTGTGGGGTATTTGGTGACTACGGGTGGTGCCATTGTCCATGGCGGAGATGAATTGTCCACAGGATGCGTACATGATACGTCATGTGTTAGTGCATGGGATTCTCTCCAGGATGTCTGGATATGGGCTGGTAACTCATAGAACACCTAGGATACTTATCGTAGTTACCATAGTAGTTTAACTCATGGCAAGGGATTGAACCCTACAAGATGAAGAACGATTAAGGGCTTGCCCTCGGACCTATGTAGTATGGGATGCATATAATCCGAACAAGCGCGCATTAGTGTCATGTAATATAAATAACTACATTAAGGATTAAGTGCACAACACTCACGACATCAATAGGATAGTCCCTCTTTAGCTTGTTTGTGATCAAGTTTGTGGTTTGTTAAAGTATTTAAGAATCGTTATACTTTTCGGCATAGTGAGGATGGCCGTGTATAATATTTCGTCGGTTGTAAGCAACTGACGTGCCCACAGTTTTATATGCAGGACTTGAAGTTTACAAGAAGATATAAAGATGAATTTGATGCTGTTGATCAATTAAATGTTAAAGTTGTTATAATTGTACATTTATCATTGTTGTATTTTATTTATTCCGCTGCGTGTTGATGTAAAAGACTCTGTTGTAATAAAAGTTTAAAATTCCTTATAAAATTGTACGAAGTGAAGTGTAAAGATTCTGTGGAACTTCGAATTCAGTCTTATCTTGAATTCGGGGTGTTACAGGGTATAAGTTTCATCATTTAGGATCGTCTGGCTGCTCACCGACACCGCACCTATGATGATGTTCTCGATGCAGCCTAAATCCAAGAACAGACCCATAGAAGCAGGAGTGCTACCCAGCGGGCTGTTCAGTACCCTACTGCCGCCCGGCCTACTGGAGGACCTATTCGGAGGCCAGCTCCGACCCCTCCAACGAGGGCGTTGCCGTATTCACCTGCTGCTCTAAGAACAGTTCAGACTTGCAACTTCTACCATAAGATTGGACATCTGCAAAAAACAAACTGCAGACTAGCAAATCGCTTGTGCCTTGCATGAGTAGGAAATGATCCTGTGGTCCAGGTCTATCCAAGGAACATGATACTTGCGCCGACTGGAGGTGCAGCTCAGCAGGGAGCACTAGCTCGAGGTCAGGGCCGATCGCCACTCCTGCCGCAAAGGCAAGCCTTCGATCAGAGGAGAACCAGTCCCAAGGGAGGCCAGATTAGGGGCCATGGTTAGGCCTATAACCTGACTGTAGAGGAAGAAGACACGGCTGTTGGTGTGGTTGCAGATATATCACAATAATTGCATTATTTGTATTTCATTTCTACACTATTTGTTCCTCCTTGTACAATTATTCGTGCATACATCCAAATACATCTCCGTTCTTATTCTTTGACTATTTGATTAGGCATCATCTTAGCTCACCCTCTTCCCGCTCATGTTCTGTTTGATTCTGGTGCTACCCACACCTTTGTTTCTTTCTGCTTCGTTGATCGGCACTGTTTGGCAACGATGTTATGCCAGCAGCTTGGAATATCGCCATTGGTGGAGGCGTCATTATCTGTTCTAAGGTGTACAAGCAGGGCCCTTTACTGATAAGTGGCGTGGATTTTAAGGTTGACCTCATTGTGATCCCCAATTCTGGATTTGATGTTATTCTTGAGATGGATTGGCTGGGAGTTACTCATGCTGTGATTGATTGCTGAGTGAGAAGGTAGTATTCAAACTTCCAAGCCACCAAGAGTTCGAATTTCATGCGGGTGAGACATCGTCGTACCAGAAGGCTAGTGTGCTAGAGTCAATGCACACTGATGGTGAAGTTGCACCCATGGTTGTACGGGATTTTCTAGATATTTTTCCAGAAGAATTGTCCGGGTTACTGCCAGACCGAGATGTTGTATTTGTATCGAAGTTCAGCCGAGTATGGCACCAATCTCAAGGAGTTTGTACCGCATAGCACCAGTTGAGTTGGCCGAACTGAAGGTGCAAGTCCAAGAGTTGTTGGATAAGGGTTTTATTAGGCCAAGTGTTTTACCTTGGGGAGCCCCAGTGCTGTTCGTCAATAAGAAGGATGGTATTCGCAGGCTCTGCATTAATTACCGAGAACTGAATAATGTCACCATGGAGAACCGATATCCGCCGCTGAGGATTGACGATCTGTTCGATCAGCTAGGAGGTTCTTCAGTTTTCTCAAAGTTGGATCTTCGCTCTGGTTATCATCAGGTGAAGGTAAAGACTGAGTATATTTTGAAGACGGCGTTCCGCACGAGATAAGGACATTACGAGTTATTAGTAATGCCTTTGGAGTTACAATGCACCAGCGATATTCATGAGTCTGATGAACAGGGTGTTCTTGCTGTTCTTAGACAAATTTTTGATGGTCTTCATCGACGACGTCCTGGTGTATTCTCGAAATAGGGAAGATCATGCAGAGCATCTGAGAGTGGTCTTGCAGACCTTGAGGGAGAATCAGCTTTACAGGAAGCTCAGCAAGTGTGAATTTTGGCTTGACCATGTTTCTTTTCTGGGTCATATCATCTTGGGTGATGGGGTTTCAATTGATTCATCGAAGGTTACTGCAGTCAAGGATTTTCCAGTACCAAAGTCAGCATCAGAAGTGCGAAGTTTTCTCTGATTGGCAGGGTATTATCGGAAGTTCATTCAGGATTTCTCAAAAATTGCTGGACCCCTAACCAATTTGACGAGGAAAGAACATATGTTTGTTTGGGATGGAGCTTGTGATGAAGTTTTCATGGAGTTGAAGAATCGGTTGACATTAGCACTTGTGCTGACTATACCAGACACTTGAGGAGATTTTGTGATCCACTGTGATGATTCGGGTAGAGGGATAGGAGCAGTGCTGATGCAGTGAGGCAGAGTTGTCACTTATGCATCCAGGCAGTTGATGCCATATGAGAAGAACTACCTTAGGCATGATTTCGAACTTGCGGCCGTAATCTTCGCCTTGAAGTTATAGAGGCATTATTTGATTGGGGATAGAATTGAGATCTTCACAGATCACAAGAATCTCAAATATGTGTTCACGCAAAAGGAGCTGAACATGAGGTAGAGAGGATGGTTAGAACTGATGGCAGATTATGACATCGATACCTAGACAAAGTGAATTTGGTAACCGACGTCTTGAGCAGGAGACCAACAGCAATGTTCCTTAGTAAACAGAAGAAAATGCTGGAGGATATGAGAAGACTAGAATTGGATGTGATTTATTCTGGTTCAGCACAGCAATGTATGATGCTGCAGTTGCAATCTTCATTGGTGGAACAGATCAAGGATGACCAAGCAGGTGATCCGCAGTTGCAAGAATTTCGAAGCAAAGTAGAAGACCTAAGGTCCGACTTGGTCATCCATGAAGACGGATCACTTCATTTTGGTGCCAGATTATGTGTACCGAAGGGGGAAGTCATGCAGAAGCTACTTGAAGAAGCACATCGCTCGCTCTATTCTATTCAACCTGAAGGCACAAAGATGTACAGGGACCTGAAGCAAAAATTTTGGTGGCACGGTATGAAGAGAGCAGTGGCAAGATTTGTGTCTCAGTATTTGACCTGTCAGCAAGTGAAGGCGGAACACTAGAGGACCGCTGGTAGGGTTGTAAACGAACCGAGCTACTCGCGAGCTACTCGGATCAAGCTCGGTCAAAGCTCGGCTCATGTCAAGCTCGAGCCAAGCTCGAGCTTGAAAGCGAGCTCAATAACGTAAACGAGCCGAGCCCGAGCCTCAAGGTACGTGGGTTGTTAGGTAGAAGCTCGTGAGTACTCGGCTCAAACTCGGTCAAATCTCAGTCAAAGCTCGGCTCGTGTCGAGCTCGACCCGAGCTCGAGCTTGAAAGTGAGCTCAATAGCATAAACGAGCCGAGCTCGAGCCTCATGATACTCGGCTTGACTCGGCTCATTTGCAGCCCTAACTACTTGACTACTTTAGCCTCTTCCAATCTCGGGCTGGAAATGGGAGAACATTTCCATGGATTTCGTGATGGCATTGCCTACGAGTCCCAAAGGTCATAATGCCATTTGTGTAATTGTAGATCGGTTGATGAAGAGTACTCATTCCATTCTATTTAGAGTGGGCCAGTCTACGGAGAGCCTGAATGAAAGTACATACAGGAAGTTTTGAGACTACATAGAGTTCCTATCAGCATCGTGTCAGACAGAGATATGAGGTTCAAATCTCAGTTTTGGGAGAGTCTTCAGAGGAGTTTGGGAAGTAAGTTGAACTACAGAACTGCATTCCACCCACAGACAGAAGGGTAATCTAAGAGGACGATTCAGACACTAGAGGACATGTTGAGGTCTTGTGTTCTTCAGTTTCGAGGTTCGTGGGAGGATCATCTGCAGTTGGCTGAGTTCTCGTACAACATCACTTATCAGGAAGTCTTAAGGCAGCCCTGTACGAGGCACTCTATGGTCACAAATGTCGATCGCCAGTCTGTTGGGATGACATTGGTGATCACAAAGACAGTTGACGCAGTGACTCGGATTAGGAAGCACTTGCAGGTAGCTCAGGATAAGCTGAAGAAGTAGGCCGAATGTCACCAAAGGCCTTTGGAGTTTGTGGGAGGCGACCATGTTTTCAAAGTGTCACCATGGAGAGGTGTTATCCGCTTTGGTGGTGGGGGTAAGCTAAGTCCTTGATTCATCGGTCCATTCGATATTGTAGAACGAGTGGGCAAGGTGACTTACAGACTTGTATTGCCACCAGCGTTATCTAGAGTCCATGATGTGTTCCATGTCTTCCAGCTCAGGAAGTACATCCGAGACGACAGTCATGTGATCGACTACTCAGAGTTATCCGTCAGGCCAGACTTATCATGCGAGATTCGACCAATCTCTATCTTGGAAAGGCATGAGAGAGTCCTGAAGAATAATGTCATCAAGCTTGTTCAGGTTTCATGGAATCCGCACTCGCCCGGTGAGTCGACTTGAGAATTTGAGAAAGAAATCCGGAGGAAGTTCCCTCATCTCTTCGAGTAGGCTTTTCTCGGGGTTACCCTATGACCAGCTTGAATGAATTTCGAGGACAAAATTCTTCTTGTAAGGTGGATAGGATTGTAACCTGTATTTTCGATTTTATCGGATTTCTTTTGTAATTCTTTTCTCCTCTAAATTCATGTAAACTGATTTATCTAATAATAATCTTGTTGCTTTCTTCAACCCAATTGTATTCCTTTAGTTGATCAATTTCTTTTAGTTGAACCTTGCAATTCTCTTACATCCTACTTAATTTTAGTATGTTGACTATTTCAATTAATCTATTGTATTCTTATTTGACTCCTTATTGAATCTCATCCAAAGCCCACTTTCTAAACCCAAAAGCTGTTAAACCAAGCCCATCTACAAGTCAAACCCCAACTACATACTACCCCCCCCCCCCCAAATATCCACTAACAGCACAATCCACTCTATTTTCTCCTAATCACTTATCTTCACATATCCCCTGTCCCCTGATTTTATCTTATCTCTAACTAATCTCTTAATTTCCTCATTAATTAACTCTAAACCCTAAAATTCTCTCTACAGCCACTTACTCCCCCCGACTCTTCCTCTCCTTCATCTTCTTCTTCCTCACCCACTTTTCACCTGAGCCCCTACCACATCTCACCTCTGCCTCGCAACCACTTGCACCACCTCGCCGCAGCCAGCCCTCACGACCATCGACTCTAGCCCCATCTACCATCCTTGATGCCACCCACCATTGCATCCTCTTGATCGCCTCCCTGTCGCATGCGCGGGCGCTACCGCCAACAGCTGACCATGATGTTGCGCCTGTGTGCAGCCGCACCACCATCGGAGCCTTCCGACCATCCCATCTTCATCACCATCTCGTCGATCATCTCCTCCGCCTAAGTAAGCTATGCATCACCTCAACATAGCCACCCTTCGACACCCTGACTGCAACTCCATCACCTTTCTCTTGCTGTTCCAATCACCGCAACACCCCACTGCTCCTCATTGCTAACTCCACCAGCAGTACCATCGCAGCCAATCACCTTGTCACGGCCTCGTCATCGCCTCCTGCCGAACACAGCAACCCACTGCTGCTCCGCCACTGCGTCGCCGACGATCACCAACTACAACCCCCTCCCTTGTTGTTTCTATCCGTTGCAGCACCGAAGCCGAACTCTACTGTTGCTTCCACTTCTTGTTGTGTGTTGCGTTGCACTTGTAGTCACTGTCGCCGTGTGTTGTCGTCGCTCTTTCCTTTCGTCGTTTGTTACCATTCGAAATAATCCTAAAAAAAGCAAGTCTCTCTTGAACCAACTCTTTGTTTTTGTTCAAGAAATATGTTTGATCTCTGCAAGTTGTTCCTATTTCATTTATCGTATTTATTTGCTTGATACCTTTTAAAGAAACTATTACGAATTCATCGGTGAAACCAAGTAGTAGTTTTCTTTTTGTGCTGTTTCTTAGACTCAATCCTAAGCCGTGTTATCCGTCATCATATGCAAACACTACATGAATAGAAACTAGAAACACATTATAAAGAAGAAATAATGATTTAAATGCATATCGGTTGCATATGATGTTATAACTAGATTCATGAATTTAACGCTACAGTGATGGTAACTTTATCATGTTAACGGTAGAAATCCATCCTAATTATTGTGTACAAATGTTGGTTCATTTCTTGTTACATGCATATGTGGATTGATTATCATGAATGTGTGTAGGAGTACATTTTGTTGTTACTGTTGTGCAATCCAGCTATCTAAATAAATAGATAAACTAGACACAAATTAAAACCACGCAAGTGTATGAATCGTTTATAGAAGCGTAGTGAAAAGCAAGGGTCGATCCCACAGAGATTGTAGTACTTAACTTACTAATCAATAAAACAAAAATAAAGATCATAAAGTGTTGTTCTAAAAGAAATGAAAAGATTAAAAACTAGATCAAGTGGTTCTGAATCACAAATATCTTTTAAAGTAGTTGGGCGTTGATTTCCACCTATAGTCAAGAATGCTAAGTCACCTTCTATACTACTCTAATCACTCATGTTTGTTCATTTAAGGGCATGGTATCTACTCCTTAAAGTTAATGTTTCCCTAGGCCAATAATTAGGCATGGTATCTACTCTAATTCATTTCTTTCCTTAAGTATTTAGCATGGTATCTACTAAGTTGTACTTAAAGAAAGCATAGGAACAATGGAAACGAACAAACACTCGAAGTTCTAGAAATTGGTATCAGATCTAGATCCTTCAAGTTGATTAAACCAAGAACCCCTAAAGGTTCCTGTGTTACAAGTTATGAGCACAAGATACGGGTCGTCTCTATACTCATATAACAGATTCAGTTTTATAATACGCAAACTTGATAATCTCAGGTTCTGTATGTCAGTCGACTTGCTGTCACTCTCAGTCGACTGCTCTAAGAACTTCTGAATCAAGTTTGATTCATATTATAAATCTATACCAATACAATCAGGTTTAATCAATAAGTAATAGAGTAGCGTTGAGAAGAATATAAGCATTACATGACTACGGTTTCAATCTACCCAACTATGAAATTAGTTCCGCATAATAAGACTTTTATTGACTATCAGTTTCGAATACATGATTAAAATAAAAACTAGAAAGAGAAGAAATAACACTGGTGATGTTCAGCCCAAGAAGTCGACTTGCTGTCACTAAGTCGACTGGATCGTTCCCTTCAGCGCACTTGATCTCCTTCCTTCTTCGATGCTGGTAGAATAATGCTCGCTGGTTGATGATTGATGACTCCGAGATTCAGTGATACTCTCAACTCCTTATTCCAGCCTTTTTATAATTTCTTTTGCCCACATCTGCAGATTTCAATTCTATCTCTTTACACATCGGATATAGATCTGAGTCGATCTTCTCACTTGCCAATCCTGGTTCTCTATCTTGATTAATGAAGAGTTGTTATTCGCAGACAACCTGTGTTTGGATAACTTAATCTTGCTTCGGATTTGGATGAGGATGAATCTTCAACTGTTCTTATCTTCTAACTCTGCTGAATACCTGTCAACTGGTTTTGTAATCAGTCGACTGTGCTGAGACATCTGTAGATTCATAATTCATCAGTCAAGTCGACTGTCTTTGGAGTAAGTCGACTGAACTGAGCAGCTTCGGAAACTCAACCTCTCTGTCCAGTCGCCTATTTGAAGAACCAGTCGACTTATGCTCTGCAGTTTCTGTGTATCATCCTCAAAATCCTGAATCTGCTTCGTTTAGCTGTTTTTAGGCTGTTTCCTATGGAAAAGAAAAAAAAAAGAGTAAAATACCACATATAGAGCATTTAAATGTCCAATTGCATTAAGATTATTGCTCCTAAATGTGAATATTATTGGGTTCATCAGTTACCAAACTGTTTATACCATCTTGTAATAAATTTTTGACTCAGTTTCTATTAGAATTAATTTAACCTTTCTAAATGAAAGTCATAGCCCTTTAAATCTAGTTTTCAGAACCTTTTACGGATCTAAATTCCAATTTATAAATGGCAAGTTATCATATTTTTAATACTGGTAGGTTTTAATTCCATATTTCTGTCTGGAGGCTTGTCGACACGATTTAATATTTAAAATAATGTATTTTTAGTAAAATGAGACTTGAGATTAACTAGCTTGTTACTAGACATGATTTGGAGTCACTCTGAAATTTTTATAAGATTAATTGATGAATTTCTAGACCCATTATATATATGAGAACATGACCCTAGGTTGCTGCCCGAATAGTAGTTCTGTTAAGAACCAGAATTTTTGGTCTAGCTGCGGATAATATATTTTAGAACTTATTAAACGAGAGTTGTACCCTCTGTGTCTGGAATCCAGACTATCTGACGGTTTTACAATTCGGCTTACAGATTGCAAGATATGTAGATTCTCATGGTGTAACGTCTGAATTCCAGAATACAATCTGAAAATACATTACCATGTTTAACTAATTAAAATAGTAGATTAAATTAACAATTTAGACCTGAGATTTATCGTGTTGCTACTGAACAATGTTAAAAACAAAATTATGATTTTATAAGATTTTTTAAATTTATTTACATTCAACTTTTATATATAAGAATTTGACCCTGACATGCTGCCTGAACACGAAACCAGTAAAGAATAAAATTTTACACATAGCTACTGTGATTATAATGTATTATGTGAATATGTGTTGGAACGTGCAAGGAGTCTAGTTACTAGAACCCCAGAAGGAACCTGATTTTCTTCCCCGTAGCAACGGAAAATTGGTTTTTGTACATCAATGTCTCACTGTCCAGAATTGCATTTCCATGTTTAATTATAAATCCATTTAATTTTTACATTGCACTACATACCATTCATTGTACAGTCATTGATACCTCTTGTATTTCGTTTCTTGACACCTGTTCCATCGATTGTATATTCATGATTCATGTTAATAAAATAATAACAAGCCGGGGTAATAAGAGTCGACTTGGTAGTGAACAATCGAAGACTGTACTCGGATGAGGGTCCCGTGTTTGCCTATATTTTTCAGTGTTATCGGTTATTATTTTATCGATTGATTATGGACTACTGCTACAATATCCCAATTGTATCATGTATCATATCGTGGACCGATTTTCATTATTGATTGTTGATTGTGGGTTATGGATTATTGATTATTTTTGCCGAGTACATGATCTGTATAGTTCACCACTATAGTCTAAACGTTCACTTGTTTGTATGCACTGAACCTATGGTATGGGATGCAGAATTATGTGCATTAGATAAGATAATAAAACATGATAGACCTAGAATTGATACTTGCATTGAGCATGGTTATTGTTATCGACTTGATTCTAGTTTTATTGTTATTTTTGATCGTTTAATCGTTGCATCGTTGATTATAGACCTTGACTTGTTATCGACATTTCATTAACATATGATATAGTTCTAGTTCCTTGTTCCTTGATATTTATGTATCCTGATTTATTGTTCATTTCTTGTTACTACTTGTTGTTCATGGCTTGCTCTAACGGACATTTTTTCCACTCTAGACCACGAGCTTGCAGGTACACATGGAGAATTGCCCGAAGGACTTTGTGAGAAAAAACTTATAGGGATTGGAGCCGAATTATTGACCTACAATAATTGTTTTGTTCATGTTATTTTAAATTCCAGCATTGTTGTTATTATCATACTTTTTATTCTGGGCTTTGATGATCCGAAGTTTATTTCCTTCTAGACGTTGGTTATTTTGAGACATTTCATGGATTATTTCTGTTATGTGATTTCATTATAGCATGCATAATGGTAACTGTATTTCATATTGTTGAGTTGAATATTACAGCTTATGAATGATGCAAATTATTTGCTGGGCCTTAGTCGCTTGTCCGTACTTCCGTATCTTGGGAAGCGGGGCGTGACAGCACAAGCAGTGGGAGCAGTTAGTCGATACATGGCAAATCCTGGTAGAGGGCATTGGAGCACAGTGAAGATGATTCTGAAATACATCAGAGAAACCATAGATGTTATATTATGTTATGGAGGATCAAAATTAACTGTCAGAGACTATGTGGACTCAGATTTTGTAGGAGATTTCGACAAAATTAAATTCACTATGGGCTATGTGCTTACACTTACAAAAGGAGCTGTAAGATGGGTTTTGAAACTGCAAACTGTTGTGGTTCTATCTATAATGGAAGCAGAATATATGGCGGCTATAGAAGCTTGCAAGGAAGCAATCTGGATTCAAAGGTTATTGGAGGAGTTCGAGCACAAGCAAGAAAATATTGTTCTAAGGGCCTTGTACATCGCAAGGAATCCAACATTTCATTCATGGACAAAGCACATAAGAGTCCAGTATCACTTCGTTCGAGAAGTAGTGGAAGAAGGAAGTGTGGATATGTACAAAATTCACACTGATGAGAACCTAGCTGATGTTATGACCAAGCCAATCAATACTGACAAGTTTGAAAGGTGTAGATCATCGTATGGTCTAGCAATAACATAAGCAGCATGAAAATGGCAAGGAAGAAATGATTTTGTGGAGACATGATTACTCATTAATCAAGTCTCCAAGTGGGAGAATATCGGCAACAATAAGTGGGGTGGGTCCCACCACCACACAAAAAAGGTCAAGGAGGGTTGCACACAAAATGTCAAGAAAAGCTTCACCCGTGCAGAAAAATTTGTTTCCTACCCAATTTGTCAAAGGACGGCATCGAATTCGGTGTCGCCTTTGACAAAATGAATGAGAGAGGAGGAAAGAAAAAATTTGAACCACTTGCATTCCCTCCGCTAAAATGGAGATCAGGGGAAAGGGTTGAGATGCAGTAGCAGAAGTGAGGAAAAGAAAGAAAGATGGATAAGGAAAAATAGAGTATTACAAAAGTGTTCTCAAAAGAGATAAAATTTTGTATCCTTCGAGATAAGTTGTATACTTTGAATTTTCCTCAATATTGTGAGAGAATTGTTTCTTCTATTATAAGAGTGAGTGAATTTGCACTCTCCTTATATTTAGAGAGAAGGTACTGTAAGCCCTACTTTCAAGAGTGAAATTTCACTATATTTGTCCGTCGTTTTTACCCTGTCTTCTTTGGGGGGGGGGGGGGGGGGGGGGTGGGGGGAGGGGGGGGGGGGGGGGGGGTCACGCAAAATATCATGTTCACTTTATTTTTAATTTTTTAATTTTACTTTAGTTATGAGATAGCTTCTGCTCATAACTTTTCTAATACTGAAGTCCAGGCGCTTGTTCTATATGTGGAACATTAATTTCATTGTGTAATATTACAAATTTGAGGCTGACTGTCACCTGTGTTAACCTCACTATTGGATTTTTGATGTTTATGTTTGACAGGCTAACATAGTACAAGAGTGTCTGGATAAATAAAAGGCTGACATAATACAAGTTTGTAGATGTTTATTAGCATATATAGTAGTTATTAACTTTATAAAGGAGGATGGATGGATTTTTATTTTTATTTTATAAGATAATATTAATTGTCAAGGAAGGCCTCTGATTTGAGATCAGGTTACTACGCAGCCCTTAAAAAAAAAGAAATTACAAGCTAATCAGATACATAATATAACAAAAACAACTCTAAAATAAACAAAGCAAAACCAACTCATTACATATTAATGTCAATTAAATCCCCCAACAATCCACAACACCCCAATCATCATAAAAAGAGAAAAGGAAAATAAAAAATTAATTTCATCTGTTCACTCTAAGAACTCAAATATGAATCAATTCATATTCAACCAAGAATAACATGAATTTTTTGCCGTACTGACCCACTGTTTGAAAATATTTGGCGCTCTGACCCACTTTCGAAAATAATTAGCAAACTGACACAGTTTTGGATACGTCAGTAACAAACGTTATTGGAAAAAACGGCATAGGTTATTACCAAGCCATTTTTCCCAATAATGACATCTATTTTACAAAAAAATCTTTCATGCTGTTTTTTGGAGTAACGGCATCTGTTAATTTTAGTTGAAGAAACATATAGTCTCAATTGTGAGATAAAAGTCAAGTGTGAAAATACAATAACAGATGTCATTCTTTGAGAGAACGCCATTCTTTATACTGATGCTGTTATTTTGAATAACGACATCAGTTATTGTATTTTCACACTTGCCTTTAATCAGTGGCCCCCTTTTCTCCTTCCCCTTTATCAATCGATCTCCTTTCTCTCTCTCTTCACTTTCGCAACCCACAAACCCTAGATCCCTAAATCAAAAAATCCCAACTATTGAAGTGCTCTAAAACTTCCAAAACAGAACAATTAAACACCCATACATAAACCCTAATTGTGATTTGCTCATTTCCTTTTCTGCTTTTCCGAAATCCGAAATTGTGGTATGTATTCGAAATCCTTAATTTTTTTAACAATGTTCTATATATATTGGTAGCATAGTACAAGAGATGTAGATTAGATTCATCTAAGTAGTAGATATGTGAAATGTACTTAAGGATTGTTGTTGATGATGTGTGAAATGTTCATTTTGATGAATGAGAGCTATATTGGTAGTATAGTATAATAGATGTAGATTAGATTCATCTTAGTATTAGATATGTGAAATGAGATTCATCTATGTGAGATGTGGATGAGCTATATTACTATTTAAGAATTCTCGTCGTTGATGTAGTCTAAAAATGACAATGTAGTATATTAGACATTGATGGATAAATGGTCATACATTAGAATTGCTATATTTCTAATCATTATATTCATAGTTCGATTTGTATGAATGGATATTGCTATGAGATTTGTTTATATACATAGTGGAGAGGTTGTGGTGGTGATTGTTGTGAGTAGTATTTCGATACGAGTATTGAGAAGTTGTTGTTATCTTCAAACATCGATTATTAATCCTGTTGAAGAAACATGGCTTACAAATTTGATTATCTCCATATATTATCATTTATTAATATTTTTCTTGACACATTATTTTTTATGTTCACAGATAAATGGATCCTATACAACCATCTTCTTCCCATGATGTTGGTGCTTCATCTTCTTCGCATGCACAACAAGGAGGTCCGGGTCCTTTAGACCCGTCCGTACTCTATTTGCAAGAAAATCATAGGCCGCAGGCAGTGTGGAATGGAGATATCGAGAAAATGAGTTTCCGAATGCACACCATATTGCCGATGTACCATCGCATACAAAACTATTTGATAAATTACGGGTTCTATGGAATGTCCATGTTAGCCAAAGTGAAATGCGACCATTCATTACTTACCACTCTTGTGGAGTGATGGAGGCCAGAGATACACACGTTCCACCTACCCGTTGGTGAGATGACGGTCACGCTTCAAGATATAGCCGTCATATCGGGTTTTCCAATCGATGGGGTGGTGATGACTGGGAACCTTATGTTTAATAAAGTAATGTTGGTTAGAGATTACCTTGGGAGGGAGATTGAAGAGGAAGACAAAGGTGTATTCGTCGAGGAATCAATCTGACATTCATGGCTCTTTACAGAATTCAACAATAGTTTGGGAGATGAACCAACCGACTTCAAAATTTAATGTTACACGCGAGCTTATCTTTTGTAGTTGTTCTGAGGTATTCTCTTTCCTAATTCTTCCGGTGATGTAGTCCATTTAATGTACCTTCCTTTGATTGCGGACATACATAGAGTTGGGCGATATAGTTCGGAAAGTGCGGCTTTAGCCCCTCTTTACCGTGCCTTGTGCAATTTTTCCTTGGGGTCGACACAAATAACGGAGCCGATGGGGTTATTACAAATATGGTGTTGGGAACGAGTACACCTCGGCCGGCCCCGAGTAACTATTTTGTCAGATAATTGGAGTGTGCTTAATGAGAATCTGGTGTTTAGGGCTCCTTTAGGTGTGTATTGGATGGGTAAATTCACGTGGAGAGATAACCCACGTGGTTTTTTTACGTATTATAGGGATGAACTCGATCAGCTTAGGGAAGAGTACGTCAATTGAACGCCGTACACGGCCAAAAGGCTACAACGTCTACCCCCACTATGCACCGCCAACATGCAACTTTGGTTGACATGAGCTTCACTTATAAATTTCTCTGTCGTGGAGTTCTATTACGCCGAACGGGTCCTCCGACAATTCAATGCACAATAGCCCATCCCAGAAAAGAAAATGTACGACCGAAGACTTCACAGTATTACTGGTCAAGGTCGTTTGCCAAGTATGGATTGGGCCGATCATCACCGCATTCATGTTGCATGCTGGAATGGGAGGAAATACGATTTGGTGGTAGAAGGGATTGCACCGTACGATAGGTCGATTCAGACAACTTACATGGCGTGGTACCTGCATATTACACGGTTGTATATTGCTCCAAGATCGGACATCCCCGTGGGTATCCAAATGTCGGTTCCTAGGCACCAAGTAGAACCACCACTTGCACATTTCACGTCGCAACCAATGTATCAACCCAAAGCTTCCTCGTACCGACTAATGGTAAAATTTTGTTATGAGTAACAAATATAAATTTATATTTATTTTACACATTTTGCTTTTATTTGTTGAATAAAGTTTGGTTTACTACTAATTTATTTGGTTGGTATTGTAGATTGACAATACATGGGATATTGTGAGGAAATGTGCTCGTGTGTTAAAGAGCAACGCTTCAAAGGCTTGCAAGGAGTTAGTAAGAGAAATCCTCCATCCATGTTGTACCTCACTTGAAAAGGTCGGTGATGGTCCGCGCTTCGCTACTCTTTTACCCGCATCCGAACTTCCCACTCAACTGCCCCGAGTAAGTGTTACCCGAGCTCAACCTCCACCACCACGTACAAGACAAGTTGAACCTCCCGCACAAACAGAGAGACAAGCTCAATCTCCACCTAGGTCATCTACACATTCAGGAGCTTCTCCTTCACAATGGCCACGACAGAGTAAGAGTGTTCATTTTCCTCCTCCGGGAAGTCAATTAGCATCTACAGATATTGAATAAGTACAAGCAGGGCATGAAGAAGATGTTGGGCCAAGTGTACCAGTGACACAAGAAATTGCCGAACGTAGGAGGAAAGTCCCAACTCGGAGAAGGAGGGAGCCCCAACACTATACGTCTAATTAGTGTTGATTGTTCAAATGTGTAATTTTGTAGGCTTTGAATAGCTCAAACACATAAGATACATTTTGAATGTGTAAATTTATTAGATTTTGTTGGCTTATGAAGAACTTGATGAGTCCGAGTATTTGGGCTTCTAACATATGAAGCAAACTTGAAACAATTGATACAATTCGGTTGTTGTACTGTTATGTTATATATATTATCTGGGGTTTGTTATTGCATTGGTTGTTAAATGTAAAATTGAAGTATGAAAGTATTCGATATTGATTTTGTATACACCTGTGCACGTTTGTGCATTTTTTACTTGTAATATGTTAGTAACAGATGTCGTTATTGAAAATAACGGCATCTGTTACCTGTAACGTTATTTACAGTAACGACATAGGTAAAAAACATGCTGCTCTTGTTTTGTACATTAATTTAACTTCATGTCGTTTTTCAGAAAAACGACATCTGTGGAAATGACGCTGTTCTTCTAAAAAAAGGCATCAGTTGAGTTGTTTATTTCGAGGGAAATTAACCTCTGCCAATACCTTCTGTCTTCACAATCGTTTTTCAGAATAATGGCATCTCCTAAGGATGTCGTTGTTCAGAAAAATGGCAAGAGTTGAGTGTCTAATTTCCATGGAAATTAATCTCTGTCATAGTATCTGCCTTCACAGTAGTTTTTCAGAATAACGGCATCTCCTAAGAATTCCGTTATTCTGAATAACGGCATCTCCTAAGGATGTCGTTGTTCTGAAAAATGGCTACAGTTGAGTGTATAATTTCCATGGAAATGAATCTCTGCCATAGTATCTGCCTTCACAGTCGTTTTTAGAATAACAGCATCTCATAAGGATGTCTTTGTTCTGAAAACAGCTACAGTTGAGTGTCTAATTTCCATGGAAATGAATCTCTGCCATAGTATCTGCTTTCACAGTTGTTTTTCAGAAGAACGTCATCTCCTAAGTATGCCATTATTGTAAATAACGACATCTCTTTAGCATGCCGTTATTCTAGAAAACATCATTAATTGAGTGAATTATTTGAAGGGAATTGAATCTCTGCCAAACCATCTACATTCATAGTCGTTTCTCTGAATAACGACATCTCTTAAAGATGCCGTTTTTCAGAATAATGACATATCTTAAGGCTACAGTTGTGCATGTTTTGTGGAGGTACGGTTCATCAAGTTCATTCAAATTCAACAAATGTTCATCCCAAACATATATCTCATACTCAACTAATGACATTACAATATATTACATGAGAGGTTTATCAAATTCAATTTCTCTAATTCGTAATAACTTATAATTCGTAATAACCTATGGATAGATTTTACAACATAAAGCCAACATTGGGATACAGCTTCAAAGATTGGTAGATTGGGATGTGCCCACATTGTGTACATTCTTACATTTCCGCCTATTGTGTCCACTCAATCCGCATTTTGAACAAATTTTGCCGGTGCTCCCACTCTCTCGAGCATCCATATCATTGCGAATACGAGTACTCCTAGGTTGTCCTTTCAACCCACGAAGGCTCGCATCGGCTATGAGTATCAATCCGCTTTGCGTCAGCCAATAAGAT
The DNA here is from genome assembly GCA_017893485.1 of Hemerocallis citrina. Lineage (NCBI taxonomy): Eukaryota > Viridiplantae > Streptophyta > Magnoliopsida > Asparagales > Asphodelaceae > Hemerocallis > Hemerocallis citrina. The sequence continues at coordinate 225,113,931 of CM030364.1, forward strand.
TCGTTTGGAATAAGATTAAAAGTTGGTGCCCAAGTTATGCTAATGAACTTGTAGAATAAAAGACATCAATGTAAGGTTGATAATCAATTGCACGGGAGGCACAGGCGGCTAATACATGAGAACATAGAATGTGATATGGTTGGAATTTTCCACAAGTACAAGTATGCCTCCCGAGGTCTACTGTGTGCCAATGTCCACCCTTTTGATGTCCATTATCCATTCTAATGCCCGTTTTAACCCCAAAAATACCATGCCGATTATTAAACATTATTGCCTCATGTAAATTGGATTTCTCACGGCATAAATGAATAATCTCCTAAACACGTGGTGCCCATAATTTCCCTTCGCTGATAAGGGTCTGCACGGCTTCACGACGGTCATTGAAATATATGTTCAGAAGGGAAAAAAATCATTTCAACAATTGCGGTGACGGGCAAGCTACGCACATCTTTTAAAACCGAATTGAAAACTTCCGATAGATTTATTGTCATTATACCATATCTACGACCTCCATCGGCAGAAAGTGCCCACTTCTCAATCGGTTTCTCCTTCAACCAATTAGCCCCATCAACATTAGTCGCTTCAAGATGTGTCATCTTTTCCTCAAACTTCTTCAACTGATTTTGACACGCGATCACCTTCAGCTTGTTCATCATAAACTTACAATCAAATTTTTATGGAAATTACTAGCAAAATGCCGCATACAATAGCAATGACATGCAAGTGGTTCCTTTAATGTTCCAAACTCATTTTCCATTGCGGATAAAATGCCTGCATGACGATCAGAAATGATACATAGACCTGCACGATCTGTGACAAAGCACCGAATACAGTTCATGAACCATGTCCACATCTCTATGCTCTTACCGTCAACTATTGCAAATGCAAATGGAAACAACCTACCATTTGCATCCGGTGAAACAGCAATCAACAAACAACATTTGTATTTTCCGTACAAATGAGTCCCATCTACACTTATAATAGGTCTGCATGCCTTAAACCCCTCGAAGGAAGGCCCGAATGCCCAAAAACCCCTTAAAGGTTTCTCCAGCCAGACCGGACACAATCTTGGCCCAATGTATGGTCGTACCCAGATTTGAAGCTTGGATTGCATTGAGAAGATATGGAAATTTAGTGTAAGCTTTTTTGAATGAACCATATAATCGCTCAATTACTTTATGTTTTGTCTTCCATGCTTTCCAGTATGAAATTGTGTAATTGAACTGAAGCTTGACTATTTCAATTATGGCTTTTGGTTTTATTCCTAGTTGTGCCTTTACAACATTCAATATGACCGTCGATACAATCGTGGTATCAATTTTCTTGTGATCCTGGGTCAATGTAGGAATCACACATGTGTGCGGACCTTCAAGCTTCCTTACCACGAAATAAGTATGGCTTTTTGGAACAACTGCACGTAAATGCCGAGGACAACCAACAACATTTAGAAGTGCCGAATTTTCTGCAATGTCATCGACTGAATGGTTGATGGGTGCGAATTTACATTTGACATAGTATAGGCCGGGGGTCGATTTTACCGTCACAAATTCTCGGTGGTTCTTTTCGGAGTACATCTTTACTTGATGTTGTATAGAATCTTTAGTTGGAAATCTTTGACCTATGTAGAGTTCATTCGTGTTGAAAGAGTTGACAGAAGACTGTCCATGTTCATGTATGGTCGCACGAGACACCCATTTACTCGATTGAACCTCATGTACAGTTGCACTTATGGACTAATTTGGCAACACCACATTGTTAACCGGCACATCAACGTTGAAATCATCAACCAGAGCTTCATCGGCATTTTCCTCCTCATCAACTTGAAGACCGTGATCCTCATCTTCTTCCTTTCTACCAAATCGTTATTTACCACGGCGTTGTCAAATTCTTGCATTTCCATGTCGGTGCGGACAATATTTTGTTACAAGTTCAATGGATGTATCTGCTCATATTCGGTGGTAATATGTTCCGTTAGAGTTGTTCTAATATCTTCTTCTGCATTTGATATTCCTGCATGTGACACGGCAGATGGTCTCAAACTCGGTGCGGGCCCTAGACTTTCAATAACAACTTGCCTAGTATTTGGAAGCCTCATTTGGTCAGTATATAACTCCAATGCATTCTAACTAAAATTTGAATCAAGTGTCCTACCAATCATGGACCTCAGAGAATTATCATTATCTACGGGAACCACCATGAAATATTGGCTTCCCCTTTACCGGCAGCATAACGAGCTTTGATTTTGACACTCATTTCACCTCTATCCAAATTACTGACTTCAGATATCTTATCTATTAGTTGTGAGTACATAAAGTTATGGGGAGCCCAAATAATGACTGGTCCAACATCGCTATAAAAATATCCAATCTTCGGATCTTTAATTATTTCACCCCCAAAATATAACCAAATAGGGATATCATATTCTATACCTAAACATAAAGATTCAAACATATTCAAGTCATTAACTACTCATAAGCATAACATGAGAATACATATCAAACATATGGTTATAATAATACCTTCAAATTAGACCGTAGTGTGGATAGCTTGAAAATACGTCATGGATGAGGAATGAGATGAGAGTGAGAGTGAGGAGGTAGGATATATGAAGTTTGAGAGCACTCCAATAGTTCGAATTTTTTGATTTAGGGATCTAGGGTTTGTGGGTTGCAGAAGTGAAGAGAGTGAGAAAGGAGATCGATTGATAAAGGGGAAGGAGAAGAGGGGGCCACTGATTAAAGGCAAGTGTGAAAATACAATAACAGATGTCGTTATTCAAAATAACAGCATCAGTATAAAGAATGACGTTCTCTCAAAGAATGACATCTCTTATTGTATTTTCACACTTGACTTTTATCTCACAATTGAGACTATATGCTTCTTCAATTAAAATTAACAGATATCGTTACTCCAAAAAACAGAATGAAAGATTTTTTTTGTAAAATAGATGTCATTATTGGGAAAAACGGCTTGGTAATAACCTATGCCGTTTTTTCCAATAACGTTTGTTGCTGACGTGTCCAAAACTGGGTCAGTTCGCTAATTGTTTTCGAAAGTGGGTCAGAGCACCAAATATTTTCAAAAAGTGGGTCGGTACGGCAAAAAATTCGAATAACATTACTCAGAACTAAAATGACCACCGCACTTTACAAACTAGAAACAACAAAATCATAAAAGTGATTAGACAATAAAAATATAGCTCTTCTATTTTGGTAAGAGATTTTCTAACATACTAATCAAATGAGAACCCTTCATCATTATATTAACTTAATTCTTCCATTTTTTCCCTTCTTTCCATTAAAGCTAAAGCAATTCAAACAAAGAAACAAATCGATATTCTCAATTCAATCAATCAAGGATCCTAGCACACCTAGTGATAATGTTGCATCCGCGTCTTCAAGGATTCACCTGGATGTGATGCTGACAATTGTAATCAGACTGCTGCTACCTGCTCCCTCCCACCCTCCCCCGTCCCTCCGGCACCATACCCCTGATCTCTTCACCTCTCCCTCCCCCTCCCCCTTCTCCCCCTCCTACCACCAAACTCTTCCTTTTTCTGCTGCTACTTGTCTCTCCCTCCCCGCACCCTCCACCCTCATCTCTCTCTCTCTCTCTCTCTGTAATCCCTGTTTTTCATTTTCTGTATTTTGAATGTATTTTTTTTACTTGTATTTGATTCTTATTGTATCTCTTTTTTGACCGTATAATGGATTTTTTTTTCTATATATTATTTGATTGTGTTCTCTTTTATCGATCCTCTTGGTTCTTTTGTCAGTCTTTTGTTCTATTTCCTTTTGATCGAGTTATTATTTTGATTCTCTTTATTTTATTTGTTCATACCCTATTTTATTTATCCATTTGTGTCATCTCTTTTTATTTTGAGCTATTATTTTTTTCTTTCCATCATCTTAACTCATCTTAACCCATTTATTTATTCATACCCAAATCCATTTAACTTATACCTATTGGTTATCCATTAGCAACTATTAAGCCCACAACCATGCCCCAAACCCATTCTAAATTTACCCTAAACCCGTTCTAATTTACCCCAACCCGAAACCCACTTACCATCCGTTACCCATCAGATCAAACCCTAATATATTCATACCTTATATATATCCCAATGCTGTGTTTCCCCCTTCATCCTCTACCACCTGGTCGCAAGCTCCTTTTCACCCTTCTCTCCCACTCTTGATGTCCGAGAACCCACCTCCACCTTCAGCTTTGCACCCCTGTCCCCGTCCTCGCCCTCTCGCGACCCCAGCACTCGTGACCTAGCCTGGTTTCCCTATCGCGCCTGCACCCGTGCTCCTCGACGCCGACAACCAGGAGCAGCAGCACCTTCCCTGGTGCTGTGCTCCGACGTCAGGCCAGCCCACGGTCGGCTTTCGTCCTCTCTCTTCCTCTCTTCATCGTATTCTCGGTGTTGGTTGTGTGGATATCATGTGAGCTCGAGTCTTGGTTCGTGGGTTCGTTAGTTGTTCATGGGTTTTGCTTGTTTTTTTTGTGTGTTCGTTGAGTTCATTGTCCGAAAATCTATTCCCGTTATTCTTGCTTTGCACCGTTTTCGTCATCGGTTATAAGGTAAGTAACTTGTATTCTTTTCTTTGTGTAATACAAGTACTAAATACCATCTGTATTGTTGTTGGGTTCTAAAGACAATTTGTGTGCGAATTTCTTTGTTGAACTTGTCTCTATTGTGTTGATTCGACCATGGTTGCCTCACGACATACATGACATGAAATAACCTAGGGTTGACCACTTCTTGTTGTATATATGCATTTTATTTATGTGACATCATGTGCTCGTTTAGTGTTATTCGTGGTAGACTTGTTGTGGACTTATGAAATATCCTATACCATATTGTTTGGACATCTAGTACACTATATTTCATGTTTGGTTATGATTTGGATGAGTTTTATGTGAACTAGTTGATTTTGTGCATGGAGGATATTTTCAGTTTTTGCTGGTTTACCCGTTTTGATCAGTATTTTAGACCCTATTAAGGTCAGTATTTGAAAATATTTTGTGAACATGATTTGTAGAGAATTCTTTCTATTTTCTAAATCTTTTGACGGATCACAGTTTTGATTTACGAATTATGAGTTATGTCTATTTTACTACAAAGGTGTAGAAAGGTTTTCAGATTTTGTTTTCTATGAATTCTGAAGAGTAATCTATTTTTATCATGATGTTAAAAGTATTATTTTGATCAAATATTTTGCACAATACTACTAGACTTGATTGGGATTAATCCTAAATTTTTGTGGATTTATTTGATGATGTTTACAAATCGTTCTCTAATTCCAAACAACTACTATATTAGCAGATTTTTCTTGCTGTTCAGTAAAGAACCTGATTTTCGACCTATTTCTACTTACTGTTTGTAAAAAATTTGTGAATATGAAAGTTAGCCTACTGTATCTATTTTAACACACTTTTGACAGATTTGGATTTCGATTTATGGTTTTCGAGATATTGCTGTTTTCGTACTGCAGTGTTTGTGATTTCAGATTTACAAAATTGTCGTGTCTTGCTATTTTCTAATTTTACTAAACTACTTGATTTATATTGGAAAATTATGAAATTTGATTTTCTGTTACTATACATATAAGGGAATACCCCAGATTTTTCGTAGATTTAATTATGGAGTTTTCATGCTGTTTTCCTGACTGTGAATACAATCTTCTGATTTCTGACTGAACATGTTTTCTGGTTTCAATTCAGTTTTGACTCTTGTTTTTGTGAAATCCTATATGGCATATATATATTTTCTGGATTCGGCCGGGAGTCTATTTTCCAGATTCTTTGACGGATCTAGGTTTGCATGTTTGTAGCAACGGTAATCCTTGTTTTAGTGCAGCAATTTCTTGCTGTCCTGAACTAGAATTCTCGTTATTCTAATCTTTTATGAGTTGTCTTTCACCCGTGGATATTTATTCTTAATCCTAAACTTGTTACTTGATCATGCCATATTATTCTTGCAATGTTTTGTACATGCACATGCCTGTTTGATAATAATAATAAATAACCAAGCCGGGGTTAAAGGAAAAGATCTAATAGTGAAAAATATAGAAATGCATACTCGAAAGGGGATTCACAGATCCTACGTGATGACTTGATACATGATACTTGACATGTGATTACTTGACACTTGCACGCTTGACATGTGATTACTTGCCACTTGCACAACTTGACACGTGATTACTTGCCACTTGCACAACTTGACACGTGATACACGATATACGATACATGATACATGATACTTGGAGCTTGGAGCTCGATTACTTGATACATGTCCCTGAGTACACTGCCCTCTATGATCCACTATGAAATCTAAATGAAACTATTAGACTAGCAACCATATAGTAAAAACCGGGATGCATGAAGTGCTACCTAGATAGTAATAACTACAAGACTTAAACATGATACTTGAACATGACACGTGATTACATGATACTTGTTACTTGATACTTGTTCACTTGACACTCGATACATGTTACTTGCACTTGTTCATCTTGCCATGCTAGTTGTTCTATTTTGTTATCATGTCTATTCCATGTTATTAATTATCTTTCCCATGTACTTGTATCCTACACTACAAGCGGTCCGTAACTTGCATTAACGAGAGTTTCTTTTCTTTTTTCTATTCCTGGAATTTATTTAATTGCAGACCAGGATGATCAGCAGCCAGATAGAGTTGGCGATATGAGGTATTAGTTCTTATTGCTTATTTTGAACAATTATACTTGATTACTTGGATTTATTTTGTATTTAGGCAATGTGACCCAGGATATTGACTTATTCAGATCTAGATTATTTGAAATTATAATATTTTAGTTTCAAGTATTCTTGTTGGCATTTTGATTCATTTGTGCAAGCTTGATTGATTCTTTTGCTTCCGACTCTGATTATTCTTGTAAGATATTGTAAAGATTTCGAACAGCTTATGGATGATGAAAATCATTCGCTGGGCTTAGTCACGTATCCGTATTCCATATTCTCTTTTGGAAAGCGGAGCGTGACTCTCTCTCTCTTTCTTGCTCTTTCAATGGATATTTTTGAATTAGAACTGCGCGGTTGTGGGCCTAATGAGTTGGTTCGCTACCATGCCCCCCTTCGCACCCTTTGTCCCCCCCACCTTGGATGAAAGTCGGTAGTAGCACTCCTCATCCTTGTCGAAGTGCAAAAGAGGGCTCAGCATGTCGCCTGTGCATGATCAGTATAATGATCGGTGTTGAACTGGCTTTAGCAGCCGTCATCAGTGCTCCCTTTCACCTCATCGACGTGGATGGGCTCTGCGAGGGGGTCCTCCTATGAGCCAATAATGGTGTAAAAAGCCACCACCCCCCCTCTCCCGCGCGCACACTCGATCAGACCAATGGAAGTCACTAACTCCACCAAAAGGATTCAAAAAACCAAGGAGATCAGATGCGAGTACTTACAAGCACGGAGATAGGGACCAGCCGATCTCACCATCATCATTAATGCCTCAACTTTACCACTCATCACCCCCCCCCCCCCCCGCGCGCTCATCCTCTTCATCTCAATCCCATCCTCATCCTCCACTTCATCCTCAACTAAAATTAACTTATAAAACAAACTCCAATAGCATCCTACCCAGACCCTGTGCTTTCCCATCACCCATACCTGCTCCTCCCATCCAAATCTCCCATATCCCCACTCACCATCCTTCGATCCCCAAACCCCATCCCCTCTATCTACAGACCCCCCCCCCCCCCCCCCTTTCAATCTGAGTTTGCCAAGGCTCCAGAAGGGAGTCCAGTGAATGTGTGTGAGGAGGCGGGAGGGGAAATGCAGACAGATGAGTATGAAAGACCATGGATCACAGTTGTGAGCAAGTGCTCCAAAAAGGAACAACATTGGTATCAAATAATAACAATAACAGAGCAAGGAAGAACTGCAAACTCAAACTAATCTCATGCTTTAACTGTGGCGATGTTGGCCATGTTCGTGTTGATTTCACGAAATACGTTCGGTAACTCCTGTTCCCATATATATGTATTTTTTCGTATATTTGCTGCATTTAAAAATTTTATAACTTTCTTCTCGCTTTTAAATTCTTTTTCAGCAATTACAGTTTTAATTGATCGAGTTTTAACAAAATATTATTCTGGTTTCTAAGATATCTTCTATTTCATTTTATTATTCAAAAATTATATTTATTTTGAATAACGGTGTATTTTAATTTTATTTTATATTCCTAATTGATCGACTATTTACATTTTAGCCCAACCAATTATATTATTGCTATTTGGATTTTAGTAAAATTGTTAAACTCGAATTCCATTTTGGTATGTATGTATATAATCATTATTGTTATTATTATTATTTTTGAATGCTTATTAAAATTCATCTTTCATTTTTATTAAATTGTCAAAGTCTATTTATCTAAATCTATATTTTATGATTATTAGAGCATGGATTTTGTATACTATTTGATTTATTTATACCATGGTATTATTATTGATTTATTATTTTTAAACTAAACCCCTATAATGCTTATCATTTTTTCCTTATTGGATTTAAACCTATTTGTTGATTTATAACCCAAAACTCCAAACCCATTTCCTTAATGGATCCTACCCACTTACCCTTTAACCCAATATCACCCTAACCCTAATTCTAATACCCTATAAATACTAATCATCTCCTAGTCTATCTTAACCCTAATTACCTTCTTAATCCCTGCCGCCTAAACACCCTCATCATCTTCCTCCTCAAGCTCTACCAACCCGCCTATGCTCTCAACCCATCCCTGCTCGTCATCCAGCCGCCAGCCCTCCATCCCCTACACCCGACCTCCTCATCCTCTTCCCCAGTCTTCAATCCCGTCAGCCTTGTTGTCCTGCCCTTCTCCCCGAGCCTAACCATCCCGTCAGCTCCGTCATCAGCCAGTGCAACCCCCTGTTCATTGCCAGCATCGCCTCAGTCGACCCCCGTGCCAGCATCTCCTCGACTGCACCCCAGTGCCACCGTAAGCCTCGCCTGCATCACCTCACTACCACTCATCGCTACTCCTCCCTAGTTTTCCCATCGAAATAGAGCACTTCGCCCTGTGCCCCTGTGTCGATCGCTGTCGCCATCTAGTCGTGCCCCTGCGCTTCGCCCTCGTACTCCGCAACCACAGTTGAAGCTGCCATCAGTCTCCTCCCCTCGCTATCGTCGATCTTCCCCAGTGTAGCAACTCCTCCATCTTTGCAATTTGAATCTGAGCCGTCGATTGTCCTGATCTTGATCATCATCAAGATCTTGATTTTCAGATCTCCATCATCATCAACTAGATCTGGACCGTTCGATCTGATCTAATCTGATCGTGATCATCATCAGCTCTTGGATCTCAGCCATCTATTATCTTGATCTTGATCTTCATCAAGATCCGTACATTGTGTTCGTTGTTCGGGAATCTATTCCCGTTATTCTCTTTTTCTCGTCAGATTCATCGTCAATTATAAGGCAAGTAACTTGTATTCTTTTGTTGTACATACAAGTACTAAATACCGCATGTATTGTAGCTTTTGTGTCTAGATTCATTCTCATGAAAACCCTTATTAGATCTTGTCTCTATTTGTTGATCCATCTGTAGTCGTCATTTGTCGCACACACGACATGAAATTAACTTAGATCTGATTAGATTCTTGATGTCTGCATGTATGTTGTTTCGTGATCCATGATGTGTTATATATTTCTTGCATGCTTAATGTGTTAGTTGTAGTATCTCGTGGTAGACTTGTTAAAATACCCATACCATGTTGTTTTAGACATCTATTATACCATATTATGTTTGTGATAATCGGATTTGTTGCATATGAACTATTTGATTTGATGAAGATTTATGTTTTTGTTGCTACCCCGTTTTGTTTCAGTATTTTAGACCCTGTTAATGTCAGAAAATAAAATAAATTTGTGAATATAAATTGTCGACCCCGCTGTCTGTTTTCCAGAATTTTTGACAGATCACAGTTTCGATTTGTAAGGTATGAGTTATTGTTGTTTTACTACAGATGTGTAGAAAATTCCAGATTCTGTTTTACGTGAATTTTGTATAATTATTTATTTTAATACTGATGTTTAAGATAGGATTTGGAACTAATATTTTTCTGAGTACGATCAGACCTGATTGGGATTAATCCAAAATTTTTGTAGATTTATTTGATGACATTTATAAACTATTCTATGCTTGTGAACAAACTATTATATTTTCAGAACTGCACGTTGTTCAGTAAATAACCATGTTTTCAACCTGATTCTAGTTGCTTTTGGTAAAAACTTTGTAAATAAAAAATATAGCCTGTTGTATCTATTTTACTAACCGTTTGACGGATTTGGATTTCGAGTTATACTTTGTAATCTATCACTGTTTTAGTACTACTGTGTCTAAAGTTATAAATTTACAAACCTGCTATATATTTCTGTTTATGATTTTGTTTGACTATACTACATGAGTTGAAATATTATGAAACTTTATTTGCTGATACTATACATACTAGGTAATACCTCAGAATTTTCTTAGATTTAATTAGTAAGTTTTTATGCCATTTTCATGTTTATGAACACAACCTTGAGTTTTCTGGCTGAACATGATTTCTGTATATAATGTTGTTTTGAGCTCTGTTTCTGTAATTAGTGTATGACTTATATATATGTGCTGGATTCAGCCGAGAGTCTATTTTCTAGATTTTCTGATAGATCCTAATTTGCACTCTTTTGGCAACGGGAATCTCAGATTTAGTATAGTAGTGTCTTGTTGTCAAGAACTGAAAGTTTCGTTGCCCTAGTCTATAATGAGTTGTTTGTCATCAATGTATGTCTTCTACCTGACCTGAACCTGTCTCTTGTTCTTGCTATGCTATTCTTGCCATGTTTTGTGCACATATATGCATGTTTGATAATAATAACAAATAACCAAACTGGGGTTAAGGGAAAGATCTAATAGTGGAAAATATAGAAATGTGTACTTGGAAGGGGGGCCATGTTTTCCACCTGTTACATGTCATATGATTACATGGCATATGATTCTGATTATCTGTTTACATAATTCCTGACTACATACTTCCCTATGAGAAGGTGTACTCAGAATGGGCCCGTGTTTCCCACCTGTTACCCGACTACATACTACCCTATGGGAGGGTGTACTCGGAGGGGACCGTAGATCCTACCTGATGTATGATTACCTGTTACATGATATGTGATTCTGATCACCTGTTTACCTGATACCTGAGTACACGCCCTATATAATCCACTACAAAATCTAAACACAACTTGTTTGAATGTAGCAACCATGTGGTAAAATTTGGGAAGCATGAAGTGCTACCTAGATAGGACTAAATATAGGACTTGAAATAATATGATTACATGCATATTCCTGATACCTGTACATGCTACCTGACATTTGTTATATATTTACTTGCTTGCAAGATACCTGTTACCTGTCACATGTCACATGCACCATATTATCTCATCACATTCTTGATTCTGTTTTCTGATTAGTGTTAATCATTCTGTTTTCTGTCACATTCTTTCCATGCTTATTCTTTACTTGCTTCCGCTGTTACTCTATACTTGTTCATGTTTTTTTGTACTTGTTACCTGCACTACAGGCGGCCCGTAACTTGCATTGACGGACGTTTTATTTTTTTCCTCTTCCTGCAATTTGTTAAAATTGCAGACTTAGGTGACCAGCTTCCCGATGGAGTAGGTGACCTGACATTCTAGTTGGCTGGAGTTCTTGCTACTATTATTTTCATGTTGCTTATTTTGAAAATGTAATTGTTACATGGATTATTTGTATTGGGCAGTTTGTCCCAGATTTGTGACTTCTTTCCAGATCTGGTTTATCTGAGATTTATTTATTCTGTTTTAAGTAAATTCTATTGGTTATATTAATTTATTCATGCATGCGTGGTTGACTATTTCCTGCTTATTCCTTGTTTATTCCTGTGAAATGTTGAAAAGATCCTTACAACTTATGAATGGTGAAAACCATTCGCTGGACTTAGTCGCGTATCCGTATTCCGTATTCCTTTTTAGGAAGCGGGGCGTGACACGTTCGCTGTATCAAATATTTGAAATGGGGCAACATGTCATATGTATGCACCAATATTGTTGAGAACTTTGAAGACACCAATTGGGAAGTAATAAGGGGAAGATCACCGGGTAAACCTATCCATATCAGGTTGGCCAGTTGCCTATCCAGTATCAAAAAGGAAGAAATTTGTCTTAGAGCCTGGTGTGCCACTGCCAAAATCAAGAAGGGTCGACCATTGATGAATCAACTCCTCAAAGAACTCAACAAATGGTGGCCAATGAGAGGTCATTGTGAATGGGTGGTCAAAAAAATGTGCCATGTTCAGTTCCTTATCTCGTTCCCCTCCCCTGAGAAAATGGAAGAAGTATTAAGGATGGGCCTTCTGGATTTTGGTTTTTCTCTGTGGAGTTCAAGCCATGGAATTTGAGCTTCGGGGCTGAGATACCGAAAGGGGATGCCTTTTGGATATGGATACATAACGTCCCATTAAGACTGTTGGAAAAAGAGGTGTTGGAGGAACTGATCTCCGACTTTGGAACTGTAATCGACATTGAACCCAAAACCATCAGGAAATCGTACTTGATTTCATCCAGAGTACTGATTTAGAGCCCTAACATCGGTAGGATGTTGAGGTTTGCCAAAGTCTTCACTTATGATGATGCATACATCATCCACTTAGTGCTTGAAGCTAAGGTGAAACCAAAGGGGTCCCATGTAGAATCAAGGCACGGATCTTCAACTTCTTACCACAATTTAGCCCTATTCGCCGAATGGATCCTTGATTCTACTATTGATGTGGCTCACGAGATTGAACGAGCTCATAGGGAGTTGATTCGGGCTGTAAAGGATTTTGAGCACCGTAGGCGATCTCCGGAGAAGACAGCCCCTCAAGGCATGTTGGAAGGCCTAGATCCTTCGATCAGACCTTCATCCAAAGGCTCGGATGGGTCCGCAAAAGTGAGTCAACTAAAAATGGCATCAACTCAGAAACTACCAGATCTAGAGTTGGATAAAGCTGATTATTTTTTTATCAAAAGTGACAGGGTTGGGGTTGTTATTACCAATAGCCCATGGAATAGTTTGGTCCAAGCTGAAAAAGAGAAAAGGGGTCTGGTGGAGCTCAGAGGACCTAGGGTTTGGAGATCAGAGTTGGTGGTGTGGGAAAGGAAAAAGAAAAAGAAGGGAGAGGAAAGGTTCTGAGCGAGATGAGGAAGATGAAGAAGTCTGAAGATAAAGGAGATATGAATAGGATATTACCTTTTTACCCCTTTGCCCCCTTGTTATCTTCACCCGACCCACGTGCCTCTGCTGCCTCTTTGATTCCTCTGCCCAAACCACATGGCTTTCTCTGTGTGGTGCCACCTGTCCAAGACCACGTGCACTCCTCTATAGCCTCACCTCAGTTCGCGCTATGTCCTAACCCTAATATGGGCATTGTACATGTCTTCGATGTGGGCCTCAAAGTTGGGCTTGGGCTTATAAGGGGGCTAGCTAAATTCTTGGGGCTTCTATTAATGGGAATTGTATCTCTGAAGTGCCCTCTCTTGTCGAGCGGAGTTGCAGCTATGTTTCCACCATTGGGCCAAAGATGGGGTCTATTGTGGAGTCTCTTCCCCTTGATGAAGATGAGGGAGCGTGTCTTGATCTAGAAGATGATGATCCTTATACGGAGGATGAGTCTGACTTTGAGGAGGATAAGGTAGTTGATACTTAGCTAGTTTCGGTCATGGAACTGACTTTGGCTCCCTCCCTGTCTCTACAAATGGTTCCATCCACTTTTCCTGAGTCCCAGATTAGTCTTGAGGGACAACGTCAAGCAACGAGGTTCAGGACTCAGTCAGTGCACAAGAGATCCATTACAGAGTCTTTGAATGATCTCCTAGAGATCGCAGTCGCTTCTAAAGTGCCTAAATCCGATGATGGAGGTACGCGAATATGGTTATCGTCTATCTTTAATTTTATATCCAATAATGATGTTTTCTGTCTAGCCAAAACCGTGGCCTTGATGTAAATGATACGGACCGTAACGCTTAGGGGATGGGAGCTAGATAGGGTAGATCCTAGTCCCTCACCCCCACGTAATGCTTTATCAGTCAATAATGATGACTGATGTGGAATGTTAGGGGCCTTGGGGGTCATGGGAAATGAGAGATAGTCAGGGATGTTCTCTTCATCCAAAGTAGACATTACGGGTCTGTATGAGACCAAACTCTCATGTTTCTAGATTAAGGAGAATCGGTAGGAACCAGATCACTGATTGGAAAATTCTACCATTAGCCGGGGTGTCTGGGGGTATTGTCGTGGGCTTTAATGGAAACCTATTCTTGTGCCTGGAAGACTTTAAGGGGGATTTCTCTCTATCACTAGTCTGGAGCTTATTGACATCCCTATTTCAGATAGACTTTTCACTTGTCCAATATGCAAGCTAATCCGATCATGGCTAAGCTTGACAGAATTCATGTCTCATTGGATTAGGAGGCAAAATTCCCACTGGCTAGTGCCAATTCCCTTCCTAAACCAACTTTTGATCATGTACCCTTTTTCCTATCGTTGGGTGAACGCAACACGAAAAGGACACCAAAATTCAAGTTTAAGAAAGCATGGCTGGAAATTCAGGGCTGTCATCACATGATCATGGAAAATTGGGCTCTCCCAACTCGGAACTCTGAAGCTGCAGCTATTTGGAGTGAAAAAATCTACAGGTTACGGTCCAAGCTTAGAAAATGGATCCGCACCAGATTTTCCACTATCTTGCATGTAACGCCCCGAATTCCAAATACATGTAATTCATAGCATAAACAGGATCGTTTACTTCAATTCGTAAAAATGTATAAGGAGTTTAAAACTTTTTCATCACACATTGTGTAACCCCTGTTACCGTAAATACATATTTTCTGAATATTTTCTGTATTTTGATTATTTATCAATTCATTTTGTTTTAATTCGATTTTGACATTCTATTAAAATCTTTTCTATTCGAAAATCAAACTTATTTCGAACAATGGTATGTTTTAACTTTATTCTCTATTCCTGATTGATCGATTACTACTGCTACTACTACTACTACTATTATTATGTTTTAACTTTATTCTCTATTCCTGATTGATCGATTACTACTACTACTACTATTATTATGTTTTAACTTTATTCTCTATTCCTGATTGATCGATTACTACTACTACTACTACTACTACTACTACTACTACTACTACTACTACTACTACTACTATTAATAACTTTATTCTCTCCTCCTCCTCCTCCTCCTCCTCCTCCTCCTCCTCCTCCTACTACTACTACTATTATCTCTCCTACTACTACTACTACTACTACTATTATTATTAATAACTTTATTCTCTCCTCCTCCTCCTCCTCCTCCTCCTCCTCCTCCTCCTACTACTACTACTACTACTATGTTTTAACTTTATTCTCTATTCCTGATTGATCTACTACTACTACTACTATTATGTTTTAACTTTATTCTCTATTCCTGATTGATCTACTACTACTACTACTACTATGATTTATTCATGATTTATTCTCTATTCTCTATTCTCTATGTATCTCATTACTTGATTTAATGTATATGTATATGTATATTTTATAAACCCTATGATGCTAATTATTTTTTCCCTATTGGATTTATACCCACTAATTGATTTATAACCCAAAACCCAAGCCCATTCTCCTATTGGATCCTACCCAAATCCAATATATTAATTAACCCTATATATAAACCCTACTATAACCTATCCTAACCCTATTTACCCTTCACACATGCAGCCGCCAACCAACCCCCCCCCCCCCCCCCCCCCCCATCCCACCGCCCAGTCGAAACCCCGACGCCTTTCCCGGTCGACCCCAACCCCGATGCCCTATTTCGATCGACGACAGACCCCCCTCCAGCCACTGTCGATCGACCACACCTTCGACATGCCGCCGCCCAGCCAGTCGATGCCCTGTCCTTCCAGTTGCACCCTCACCGCCGTCAGCCCGTCGCCGCCCATCACCTCTAGTGTCAACAACAACCTTGCTGTCGTTGCTCTTGGTTGTTGCTTCCTTTATTATTGCTGTTGTTGCTGGTCTTCCTTTTGCTATTGATGCTATTGTCTCTATTGCATGTAGTATACACGTGTTAATTCTTGTGTTCATGGGTTCATTGCTTCGGGATTCTCATCCCGTTATTCTTGGTATTCAAATTTATCGTTTATAAGGCAAGTCACTTTCCTCTTTAATTGTTATTGAATAAAATTCAAGTTTTTTTTTTTTTGAAATTTCGCCTAATCGTTTATCGTATCGTTGCATTAACTATCTTTCGTTGGGTCTATTGGGGGTTTACACAAGTTAACCCCAATATTCTTGACTTCGTGCCAATTTTGACTCCAAGATTGAATCTTTCTTGCACTCAAATAGTATCGTTAATAGGGTTATGCATATAATCATCGCACAAATAATCTATCGTAGTTTTTATTGCTAGGTTGTATGTTTGAATGAAGGATTGATGTTGGTTGTCATTAAAATAGTTAACATGTGTGTTTTTAATTCTATCTATCATGCTATTACACCCTCCATGCTGATTATATGATTTATTAACTATAGAATTGATGCCCATCATGCTAACAATAGAATAACGGTTTCGCTTTAGATTTCACTACTTACTGTCCATGTTTAAGGAGAAAATTAACCCATGTGAAATTGCATGAAATAAGTAGTAAAATTGATTGAATGATGTGAATAGAAATATTGTTGTGATAACTTGATAATATACTTGTTTGCTAATTAAGAAAATATGAATCTTTATGTTGAGATATTCATGAATGTGGAAAAAAGCAATATGAAGGAATTTGTGGTTTATATGATGTGAACTATGATAAAATCTCCATGTTATGAAAATAGATTGTGTAACAAATTATACATGTTTATTGTTAATAAGATTGATACAAAAATCCCCAAACTTTACATGTTGTTTTGTTGGAAAGAAAGAAGAAATGAACATTTTGTAGTTAGGGCTAAGTTATGAGAAAGATTAGATTTTTATTGATAAAAGAAGAAAAGGAGGAAATTATTAGTTTAATAAAGAGTAATCCACTTGAGAATTATAAAATTAGAATATTCTCTTTGAAAAGAGGCAAATTAAGAGGACATGCAGCGTTTTGTGACCAATTTTGTACAAATAAAAGAATTGACTTTTATATTAAAAAAAGAGAGTTAAATGGTTTTTAAAATCTTAAGTTACTGTATAAATATCAAAGAAATTCAGTCAGGAAAATTTTTATACTTATAAAGGAACAAATCGTATTTTGAAAGAAATGAACTATTTTATGAACTAGAATTGCCACAGTCGTATACAAAACTATTTGTGATTATTTTTCCTACGGGTTAGCAACTCCGTCCATTCTTGTCAGTGGGTGCAAAATAAAAACATTACTATAGCAAGTGGTCATGAGTTCGAGTCTCTGTATAGACTCTTTATTTTTCCATTTTGTGAAATAAGCTTAATACCGAGCCCCAAAGTACAAAGGGTTAATAAGTGCTTCACTTATCGCTTGGCGCTGTTGGCCTTTCTGGTCAGTAGCTGCGCCACAGTAATGTTACTGTAGCGCAGCGGCTGTGTGTGTGGGGGTTCGAAACCTGGCTTTGGCCACGGTTTATTTTTATTCCGATTTTTTTAGAAAAATGATTTTTTAAAAATGGTTTTAAGTGAAATAAATTCATAAAAATTATTATAATTATCCTGAAATTAATTAGATCTCATGGAAAATTTCTATAGCTTAATTGAAAATTATAGACCAAGTTAGAGGAATTTTAAGAGTATTTTTATGAGATAAACAAAGCAATAATTAGTCTCTTTTAAGAAATTTTGTGCGAAGTTTTCTAAGAATAAGAAATTCATATTTTGATGCAAATGTGAATAATTTTGCTTGGTCTAAATAAATGAGATTTTAGACTTATGAATGCAAAGAAAAATTGTGAGATTAGATTTGTAATTTGAGAAATTGTGAAAATGGAATAATCTTGTCTCTTTATTGTGGAAAATAATGCATGAATTGAAACGAAAAAAAACATGATAACTTATGAAGATATTGATGAGTGTGCATACTCAATTTATGAACATGAAATGAGATTTTGAACTAAAGGGTAGCGAAGTCCTACTACCGGCAATTGAATAAATTATTTTTTTGAGATGAAGTATTGAGATGAAAGACCAAGTTTGGTCATATTGTTGATTGATGTTTAAGACCGGTATAGAGGAAAGAGCTAACTGTAGTGGTTGATTTTATTCATGATTCAAATAATTAAGGACTAGAAACATAGTGGTGATGTGAAAGTAAAAGAAAAACACAAGTATGAGGGCCATCGATTGGCGGGGTGAGACTGATTCATAGATTGCCTGCTTGATGTGTCATGGAATTAATTTCTAGGGTTCCAATAATATTTTAGAATATTTTCTATAAAATTTTCTCAATTCTAAGACCTGAAAACTCCTAAAATAAAATAAAAAGCACAATCTGTGCAAGGCCGGGATCGAACACAGGGTCAACAGACAGCTAACCGCAAGCCCAACCAGTGAGCCAACTCACGTTGGTGATAAAGAGTCCACTGAGTTGTTTTTGTACCTAGAAACGCCAATTTATAAATTTCCAAAAAATTACCAAAGCCAGAGCCTCCCCTGGCTCGAACCCGCACGCAACCAGAGCGCCCAAGCCCTTCACTCACGCGCTAACTACAAAGTCCAAGTGCTTCTCTGACTATATATAGATTAAATTCCTTTAATTTTAATTCTCTGTTTAAAACTTCGTTTAACCCAATTTTGATTTCTAATTTCTTATTTATTAAAATTTTGATTACTTCCATATTTCACTTTCCCCAATAATCAGAGTATTAGTACGAGATTAATCTTATAAATTTTTTGGACAATATAATGAAATTTCTCCCCAAAATTTGTATTAATCTACTAATACTTCTATAATTTTGAATTGCATAAACTATTATTCCTCATCTAATTATATCTTAGGAAAATCTACACTAATATAATGCATATAATGAAAATTAATACCAATGAGTTTCTTTTCATGAAATTTTCACCAAACTAGAATTATTAGGATTTTCTTCACATACAATACATGATTTTTTTTGCATGCACCAATTTAGAATATTAGAAATTTTCATTCATATAACACACTAATTCCTACTCCCACATTCTTTCTAATTAGAAACTTCTGATCTCCTTCACTGATGTGGGCCTTGGCCAATCCTTCACTGCCTTTATCTTTTGCGGATCAGTGGCCACTCCCTCCTTAGAAAGAATATGACCCAGGAACGCAACTTCGGACTTCTAGAAGTCAGACTTGGATAATTTGGCATATAGCTTCTATTCCTGCAGCTTCTTCAATACCTCTACTAAATGCCCAGCATGCTCTTCTTCAGACTTGGAATATACCAGAATGTCGTCGATAAACACCACGACGAAGGAGTCGATGAATGGTTGCAGGACCCTCTTCATCATGTCCATGAATATAGCCGGTATATTCGTCACTCAAAATGGCATAACTAGAATTCGTAATGCCTATGTCGAGTTTGGAATGCAGTCTTATCCACATCTGCTTCCTTAACACGAACTTGGTGATAACCTGACCGAAGATCTATCTTGGAGAAAACTGCTGCTCCTTGAAGTCGATCAAACAAATCATCGATTCATGGAATTAGATACTTATACTAAACGGTCACCTTGTTCAATTCCCTGTAATCGATGCACATCCTCATCGATCCATCCTTTTTCTTTACCAATAAAACTGGCGCTCCCCAAGGCAATGCACTCGGTCTGATAAAACCCTTGTGCAAATGCTCTTCAATCTGCTTCTTGACCTCATCCTGTTCCACTGGTGCCATTCTATAAGGTGTCGTGGATATGGGTGCACTTCCTAGCTGAATGGAAATGCTAAATTCCATATCCCGATGTGGTGGTAGTCCAGGTAGATCCCCCAAGAATACTGTCGGGAAGTTCTGGACTACAGGAATCTTCTTCTTGGTCATAGCTGCCATCAATTCCTTGCACTTTCTCTTCCTCTGAAATGTTACTGTTGGTCTTCCTGGTGCCTTCACCATAACTTCCTTGCTCTTGCATTCGATACTAGCATTGTAGATCGACATCCAGTCTATGCCAATGATTATATCGACTCCCAAAAATGCCAACTCTATGAGCTCGATTCCAAAAACTCGTCCTCTGATCTCGAGGTCACAACCAACATAGTACCGATCAGTAGTCAATTTTTCTCCTGAAGGGGTAGCTACTGCTAGAACCTTATTGGGGAGATTGTTTGGCGCAACCCCCAATTCTTTTGCAAATTTAGGAGACACAAAGGTGTGGGATGATCCAATATCAAACAAAACAGTAGCTTTTATTTCATTTATTAGAATTTCCCCTGTTACATAATGAATACTCTCTTTCAGTACATAACACTCTTCTAATACAAAACTAGAAACAACAGTAGTAAAACTTTATTCAGATGCTCCCATACCGGTGATGATATTGTTGGCATCCTCAGCGTCTTCTTCAGTCAGAGCGAATACTCGCCCCTTCAAGTATGGTTTCTTTCCTGGATCAGCCTGCTTCAGATTATGCCCTCCCTGCAGGAATTGTGGGCAGTCTGGCTTGATATGGCCCTCTTTGCCACAGTGGTAGCAGGTCCTTACCTTCTGCGGTTTAGGACACCCAGTTTCTATGTGGCCCGTCTCTCAACATCTGTAGCAAGTTCCTAACCGTCCGGTCACAACAACAGCATTTGCCCCGGTAAGTTTGATCCTCTGTGCTGAGGGCTGTCCCATGAAGTTGCTTGATGCTGTGGGCCTCTTGCCTGCACTCCAGTTGTTCTTCTTGTTCTGTGCCAGCTGATACTGCTCCATATCGGCTTCTGTGGCTGCAGCTCTCCGTACCAGATTATCAAATTTCTTGATACCGAGGGGTATCATTCGAGACCTCAGACTTGGCCTCAGCCCCTGCTTAACTCTAGTGCAGATCTCGAGAGCTGAGTGAACTTCGTGTCATACTCCCTAACTGAAAATCTCCCCTGTTGCAGGCTCAAGAACTCCATTGCATTTTTCTCCTGCACATCCATCGGGAAGTAGTGGCTGCGGAACTCTTCGAGAAAGTCTTCCCAGGTAATAGGCTCATCTCCCAGGGTTGGCTTCATGGATTGCCACCAGACTGCGACATCCTTTTCCAACTGAATGGTGGCCAGCTTCACCTTGCTAGCCTCTAGAGTCTCCAAGACCTCGAACACTGTTTCTATCTGCTGGATCCAATCGTCTGCTGCATCGGGATCTGCCTAACTCTAAAAAATAGGCAGTTTCATCTGCTTCAATGATTCCACCAATTTAATAGCCTCTGGGACTTGCACTGCTTGCCCCACCATGGTGTTTCGGTTCACACTTGCGGCAAAGGTGTTGAGTGTTTGGTACACCCAGACCAGTTCTGTCTCCAGTTCAAGGCGGTTGCCTTCACCGCTGGATCCTTCACCATTTCGAGTTCTTCGTCCGGCCATTTCTAGGTCATAAAACTTCATTAATCACCAAAAGCAGCAATAACATAGACTTTTCTTCCAATATAATTTTTTTTTATTTCCAAAAAATAAACTTTATACATTCAGAAATAAAACTTGCCCATACATCTATGTAATAAATTACAAAGAAAGCTATCAAGTGGCCCCCATTCAATCTTCGCTAAAATCAATGGCCTAGATTGAATTTTACAAAACATATTTTTCCGCCCAAAATTTTAAACCCCAAAATTAAAATTTTCCCCCCAAAACTAAAAAACTCATTACTTTATTACTATCTCTCTCTTCTCTCTTCAATTTTTCATGTTTTTCTCTTTCTCTCTCTCCTTCTCTCTCTCCCATTCTTTCTTTATTTACTTACAAACTTACAATTTTTCATGTTTTTCTCTTTCTCTCCTCTCTCTCTCCCATTCTTTCTTTATTTACTTACAAACTTACAAATTTAGATTTTAATATTTTAGGTTTGTAAAATTTTCAGAATTTTTATGTTTTTTTATTGCACATGTTATATTGAAAATAACAAATATCTCTTCAACAGTTAAATTTCATCATTTTCCATCCTTGAAATTCTGTGAAGTTGGATTTTACACCCTCATTTATAATTATTTTTCAACATATACTAATAGAAACATGGACTTTTATTTACTTACAAATTTACAAATTTAGATTTTAAGATTTCAGGTTTGTAAAATTTTCAGAATTTTTATGTTTTTTTATTGCACATGTTATATTGAAAATAGCAAATATCTCTTCAACAGTTAAATTTCATCATTTTCCTTCCTTGAAATTCTGTGAAGTTGGATTTTACACCCTCATTTATAATTATTTTTCAACATATACTAATAGAAACATGGACTTTTATTTACAACTAATTATTGTCATACTATTCAAACTTGAACTACATAATTGTTGTTTCACTGTTTACAGGGCTTTTCGTGTGTTGTATCATTCCGAAGACGTGCCGTAGGCACGTGCCACGGGCAAATCTAGTCCATACATAAAACACCAGAGATTTCCAAATATAAAGCAGTCTATATTCTACGGTTCATCTTGGCTTCTCTGAGCTCTCCCCGTAGTCCATCTTTTTCCTTCTGCATCTCCTCGCATCTTTGACGGCATTCTTGCTTTCCCCAACGAGTTTTGTTTTCTAGCTGTGTGAAATGCCGAACATTCCTGTGTCGAATCTTCTCCAGTTCCCACACTCACTGACTCAGAGCTGCGATGTTCTGCTTGTCCTCCGCATGATGAGTTCCAAGTGGTTTACTCTCCACTAATGGATGATCAATTGCTCCCGGAGAGAAGCGATAATTTGGTCCTTCTTGTCTCAAACTGGTTCTTCGTTCGAGGATTCATCTGGGGAATCAGATGGAGGTAGAGTGATCTCCCGAGATTTGGGATGTTCCCCTTCTTCCTCTTCTGGGTCTTCTTCTTCTTAGGGTTTTCTTCTACTTCGGGTTCTTCAAAGAACCATTCTACTTCATCCACTGGGGCTTGGTTATCAGCGATCTTATAGGGAAAGGAAGGAGAAGACATCAGTGTATAGAGCAACACAAATGTAAATCAACTTACATTTAAATCTCTATAAACTGAACACACACTTCTAATGTCCATCCTAATGTGTCGTCCTTGTAATTTTGTACTACATGTTGAGGTCGGATCTGATACCACCTTGTAATGCCCCGAAGTTCAAATACATGTAATTCATAGCATAAACAGGATATTTTACTCCAATTCGTACAAATTTACAAGGAATTAAAAAATTTTCCATTACACATTGTCTGTTACAAAATACACATCGAAAGTCACAACAAAATATACAACTTTAATATTCAAAGACTTTAATCTGGAAGTAATCATCAGTATCAAATCATCTTTATGCCTTTCCTAATCCAAGTCCTGCACTGGAAAACTGTGGGCACGTCAATTGCATACAACTGACGCAATGCTATGATACAACGATCTCATTATCTTAGCAATCACAAACTTGAATGCACAAAAAAGTGGAAAAAGTGACTAACCTAAACATGCCAGTGTATGATATGAACTTAATGCCTAATGCAGATATTACACTACGATGATACTAATGCATACTTGTTCAGATTCTATGCATATTATACTACATAGGTCCGAGGGCAAGCCCTTAACGTACTCCATAATATATGGTTTAATCCCTTGCCATTCAAAACCTAATACGGTAACAAAAGTAAGGTTTAGACAATCCACGAGTATGGATTCCAGTCCCGGAGTCCACCGTCAAACTATACAGAATCCTCGTCGTGCAAACATCCGGCAAGTGCCCCTCTAGCCACGGTATACGTATTTACATTGGAGATCGACCTCACATCTGCCCGACTATTCATGATCCTGGAGTCCACTGTCAAATGAATCGTATTCCTGGATTTAATTAAGGCTCGTCTCACATTGCAAGAAACCACAATCCCGAAGTCCGCCGTCAAACTGGGTCTATAGTCCTGGAGTCCACCGTCAGACTATAAAGAGCCGTCCCACTTACGTTTGCCCAAGTTTCATCACATCTTCTCTTAGTGCCTATCCTTAGGTTTAATTATAATTATCACAACCTAGAGCTAGCTTACCCTACCAGACTAAAATCAACACACGAGAATATTAGCCTACACTGGCTACTTCTCAAATTTCTTCATTCATAAATTGCCGGTTAATACAGGTTTCGCTTACCCTCTAGATTCCAACAAACATCTCAAATATAAAGATCACTCAGGTTACATCTAACCTCATCACAAATATTCCATTCTTTATTCATTTGGTTTTCTTTAACCGTTTTCTTTATGTTTTTAAAATCATAAAGCATTCAACATTCAATAATTATTTATTAATCAAATTGTTGTAGACAAATTTCCGGTTAACGAACCAACTATTCACTTTAAATAAATTTTCATGCTCTTTTGGTCAATAAACCATTTTCATAACTTTCTATTCTTCAAATATATTTCATGATACCAAATTTTTATTGATTAAAATCAATTAGAGAAATTCTGTATTTTCATACCACCATTTCATTATAAATATCAACTATTCACTTAATACAATAGATTAATTTCCATGTAATTCTACATATGATTTTCAAATTGCATTTCTACCCTCAACTCTTAAATATTTTCTTTCATTTGTAATTCTCTTTAATTTTGAATTCAAAATCCATTTAATACACTTTTTAATGTGAATACAACTTTAAATTCACCAAATATATTTTAGAATAGTGTGGAATTAATATCTAGGGTTCCAATAATATTTTAGAATATTTTCTATAAAATTTTCCCAATTCTAAGACTTGAAAAACTACAAAAATAAAATAAAAAGCACAAATCTGTGAGAGTCCAGGATCAAACCCAGGGCCAACAGACAGCCAACCGCAGGCCCAACCAGTGAGCCAACTCACTTTGGTGATAAAGAGCCCACTGAGTTGTTTTTGTACCCAGAAACGCCAATTTATAAATTTCCAAAAAATTACAAAAGGCAGAGCCTCCCCTGGCTTAAACCCGCGCGTGCAACCAGAGCGCCCAAGCCCCTCACTCACATGCTAACCACAAAGTCCAAGTGCTTCTCTGACTATATATAGATTAAAATCCTTTTATTTTAATTCTCTATTTAAAACTTCGTTTAACCCAATTTTGATTACTTCCATATTTCACTTACCCCAATAATCTGAGTATTAGTATGAGATTAATCTTACAAAAATTTTATTTTAACAATATAAAGAAATTTCTCTTGAAAATTTGTATTAATGTACTAATACTTCGATAATTTTGAATTGCATAAACTATTATTCCTCGTCTAATTATATCTTGGGAAAATCTACACTAATATAATGCATATAATGTAAATTAATAGCAATGAGTTTCTTTTCATAAAATTTTCGCCAAACTATAATTATTAGGATTCTATTCACATACAATACATGATTTTTCTAGCATGCACCAATTTAGAAGATTAGAAATTTTCATACATATAACACACTAATTCCTACTCCCACGTTCTTTCTAGCTAACATGAATATTGGTAATCAAATTGGAACACAAAAGCATCTACATAAAATCACACCATAATTATACTAATAATGTACAATCTACATTCTAGATAGTTTCTACATTCAACACACCAGCTAAAATAGCAACTACTCATGTAAAAATATTAAGCATGCATAAATTCTTCTAAATTAGAAGGTAAAGGGAACACCCACCTCTTTCTTGATGCAATTAGGAAGTAGAACTCCTAAAAAATTCTCCAAAACTCCAACACAAAATTGCCTTCTCCTCCTCTTAGCAAAAACCAAAACCTCCCCTTTCTTCTCTTTTAATTTTGATTCTTAGTTTGTGTTGTTTCATGTTAAAGGAGGGGGGTATTTATAGGAATACTGTGTGGTTGAGATGAGTCCCACTACCCAAAATAACTCCCCACTTTCTCACGCACACCCCCACTCTCTCCACTCCAAGCCAATGGCCGGCCAATCTCTCTTTAATGCACAAACACGTGCACGTGCACCCTATGTGCACACTACTTCTCATATAAAATCTATTATTAACTGTTATTAAATTAAATGTAGGTGTATGTTACACATGACAAGTGAACTAGAATTCAAAAAAATTTATTTAAGTGTAGAAATAATCATGGGCCTCATTTTGTAATTAATTTTTATTGGGCTTCAAAATAGATTTTGGCCTATTGGATTTAATTTTAAAAAAATTATAGAATTGTGACAAAATGAGAAGGAAAAATATGTTCATGACTAGAGAAATTTTTTGGAATCAAAGTGCACAAAATTTTACGTGCAAAATATAAAAATTAACTTTTCTGGAATATTACATGGCATGCGATAGAAGCTATCCTAGAGGACATTGAGGCTCTAGAGAGACTGGAAGAGACTAGAGACCTTACGCAAGAAGATCGTAACTGTTTGTTAAAGCTGCAGGAGGACATCTCCCAACTATACAGGATTGAAGAAATCAAATGGCAACAAAGATCCAGAATTTCGTGGCTCAAAGAGGGAGACGCAAACACAGCTTTTTTCCACCGCACGGCTAGTGCTCGGAAAAGAGCTAATCTCATATCCTCGGTTCAAAAAAGATTTAGGGGTGGTAGTAGAAGATCAACAAGTTAGACATGTCTTCCAGTCACATTTTAAAAACCTTTAAGAACGTAAAGCGGAGTTTAGAGTTCCACTCAACTCAACATTCTGGCAAGACAAGACCCCTAGCATAGATGCCGCTCTGTTGGCAATGGAAAGACCATTCACGATGGAGAAGGTTAGAGAGGTGACATCACAAATGGGAAGTGATAAAGCCCCGAGCCCAGATGGGTTCCCCATTTTGTTCTATCAGACATTCTAGGAAGATATTAAAGATGACATCATGATATTCATATCTGAATTCTATGAGCACAGACTCAAACTCGTCAGGCTCAACTCAGCAGAAGTAGTTCTGATCCCTAACAAGGAGAATTCTCATAGGGTGGGGGACCATCGAACCACCAGTCTTCTTAACTATTTGGTCAAAATTATCACCAAGGTTCTTGCAAACAGCTTGGATAAGGTGATGGATGGTTGATCAGTTGTGAACCATCCGAATCAAAGGCAGATGTATTCTTGACTGTGTAGCTACGATTGAAGAAATTATCCATCATTGCCTTATTTCTAATACCATGAGCTATCTCAATTTCGAGAAAGCTTATGATTGTAGATTAGGATTGTCTGCTAAAGGCGCTCAGGGGAGGGTTCGAGGATAGATGGATAAATATGTACACCATTGTCTGACCATAAGTAGGACATCAATGATGGTCAACAGTATAGCTGGCTCGACGAACTCTTGTAGCAGATGTTTGAGACAGTGAGACCCCCCCTCTCCTCTTCTGTTTACTATTATGGCGGATGTCCTTAAAAGTATGACTGATAACTGCAGAATATCTCGATGGATCGTCTTGGTGGCTTGCGGCCGTAACCATTTGGGCTGCACAATTCTCCAATATGCTAATGACACCCTTCTCGATGGTAATGGGGACTTGGGGAAAATTATTTCCTTTAAAGGTGCTCTGTATTGTTTTGAGGCATGGTCTGGCCTGCAGGTGAATTTCCATAAGAGTGCCCTTGTCCCTATCGTCTTGCCCAATGAGGAGGCGCTTATGCATGCATCCATCCTCAACTGCCACCTTGATCGATTCCCACTTAAATACCTGGGCCTGCCTATTCGTCCAGGTCATCTGAACAAATTGGACTAGTTACCGATCATCGACAGAGTTGAATCTAAATTTTCTAGTTGGTAAGGCAAATCGCTTTCACTTGGCAGTAGAGTCACTTTAATCAATTCGGTCTGATCCAATCTCCCAACCTACTACATGTAATTTTTTAAACTTCCAAAATGGGTGATCCAAATGATTGATCGCGTCCGGAAGAGATTCCTCTAAAGAGGTGCTGACGTTGACAGAAACGGATACCATCTTGTCAGGTGGAAAAGATGTATGTATGAAGAAGATTCATGGTGGCTTGTGTGTTATTGATCTAAAAGATATGAATTTGGCCATCCTGGGTAAATGGTGGTGGAAAGCTTATCACCCAAATGGTGAAGGTTGGCAAGACTTCGTGCAATCGTATTTCCAAGGAAAGTGCTCATGTCTTAGGGGCTTTAGGATTGGTCCCAGGGTCTCCTGGTTTTGGAGAAGCATCTCAAAAGCCCACGATTCTTTCAAATTTGGAGTTACATCCTTTAGTAGGAATGGTATGTCGACTAAATTCTGGTGGGATAATTAGTGTGGAGCACATGCCCTACGAGACATGTTCCCGGATCTCTATGATATTACCTCTCTACTCCATGCTTTGGTGGGTAAGACGTGGAAAAAGGGTTCGTGGAGACATTCTTTTAGACACCGCCTAGCGCAAGAGTCTCAATTGAGACTTGCAATGCTGAATGAATTCATCAATCAATCGGGGGGTATGGTGTTCACAAGGCCCGGATAAGAAAGCATGGGGTTTGGAGACATTTGGTGCTTTCGCGGTCCGCTCACTCTATAACCGCATCCAATATCGGGGTTGTCGACTGAGCTGTTTTCTATTCTGTGAAAAGTGAAGTCCCATCTGAAAGTCAGAGTCTTTTTGTGGTGGTACTTGACGATGCTATTCTTACTAGAGAAAATCTAGTGAAACGTCAACCATTTATTGCAACCAACTGTGGTTTTTGCAATGCTACACTGGAGATGTGTAACCATCTTTTCCTTAACTATCACAAGAGCAAATCGGTTCTGAGTGAGGTCCCCCGTGCGCTAGGCACCACGAGGTACCCCTTATCTTATGAGGAGCTATGGGTTGGCTCAAGATTTAGATCTGAACGTAATGTAATGAAATAAGCGTGGTGTATCGCTATCACCGCAATGACCTATACTTTTTGGCTAGACATAAATAACTTTTACTTTTGTGGGACTTGTAATAGTATTTCTAGTAATCTTACTCATATCATGCATCTTATTTCATGTTGGGCTGCAGCTGCTGCGTCAGGTCCTAAAGGGAGGATCGCTAGAACATTCCGGGTGGAGAAGTACGACGAGGAGGATGTTGAGTTTGGCCCTATTATCAACTGAATACCCATCCTCCACGGTTTTGTTGAAGGGACCCCCCGCTCTTTTTTTCTTTTCTGTACTCCTTTTTGTTGCGTAATGTTGACTTTATCTTTGGATTTGTTCCACCCTCTAGAGATTTGTTGGAGGCATTATGTTTTATTTTCTGTTCAGTAGTTCTTGTATTTGAGCCCAGAGCCCAGTACTCTAGGTTTATTTTGTCAAATTCTCTTTAATGAAAAAAGGTGTCTATATTTCACCTTTTCTTTAAAAAAAATTATAATAAGACTGCCCTTGTATGATGCATGGTACCTCGTCCTTTTTCAGGCCCCATAGCTTATAAACTTCTGCTCTTGCCCGTAAGCTTTTCGCCGATAAGTCTTGGAATCGAAGCTCAATCCTTCACGGTAAAACTTGTTGGCAATGCTATAGCTGAATAAGCACAATAACAACATTAGGGTGAATGATATGTTTAATCAATGTATTAAAAATCCCGTTAAGCTATGCGCTATAGCGCGCTATGAAGCAGAACCATCCCCTCTGCGCTACGTAGCACGCGTGTATAGCGCACTGCATGCATAACGGTGAGCTAAACGTGCATAGCGCACGCTATAGAGATCACGCTACGTAGCGGTGCACTACGTGCATTACACGTGCTGCTGTTGAGTTCGGTTTTTCCCCTTTTCTTTCCCAGCCCGATTGAAAGACCTATTTTTTTACCGCTTTTCTGTTTAGGTTTTCACAAGAAGGCGGCGATTGGAGCAACGATCGGCGACTGGAGCAGCAAGCGGCGACGTCAAGGGATTCCGACGACTGTAGCGGCGATGCAAGGGGTTCAGGCAACGGCTACAGCGACAACAGTAAAGGTATTTAGATCTATTTTCCTGAGTTTTTTTTCCTCTAATATGTGTTGTTTTGTTTTTGGTTTTGAGTTTCTTCTTCCTCTAGACATTATTCTTCCCCCCTAAATTGTTTTATTTATTAATTTTATTTATTTATTTATTTATTTTGGGGGGGGGGGGGGGGGGGGGGTTGAGGAAGCTATGTTTTGTTCACTTATGGAGTTTTTTTTTCTTTTCTGTTTCATTCCTTTTTAAGAGCTAATTATAGTTTGTTACTTTGTTTAAATGTAGAATTTTAGTAATTTTAAAGGAATAATCATGATTTGTTTATATGTCGATGTAACCCCTGTTTCCCCAAATATGTATTTTCCGTGTATTTTCTGTATTTAGAAATTTTCGTAAATTATTTTTTACCGCTTTCAAATTTTTTTGTCAAATTGTACTCTTGGATCTCCTATTAAAATCTGTTTTCGATCAATAATTTTATTGTAACTAATTTCTATGATTTTTATATTGTAACATAATTCGTATTTTTTTTAATATTATTACTCTTATTATTATTATTACTGTTATTATTATTAGCATTATTATTTTATCATTTTCTTATTATTATTATTGTTATTAGTATTATCGTTATTATTGATATTTTGACTGGTTATTAAAAATCCATTTTTATCTACTCACTATAATTGTAGTTATTTTAAATAAAGTCTACATTTTAAATTACAATATTTACAAATTATGTTTTATTGGTTATTTTATGTTTTCTTAATGGATTTTAATACGCTTTAAACCCATTTTAACCCAAAACCCCTAACCCAAATATCCACAACCCGTTTAACACCCAAACCCAATAAACACCCTATCCAATACCTTATTCTACCCATACCCGTTTGCAACTCAAATACCCTACCCGTCTTCCCCACCTAACCCATCCCTGTTCTATATATATACCCCGATCAGCCTGTTCACCTTTAACCCTCAGCCGCCTTCTCAACTTCTCACCTTCCTCTCGATCCTCCAACCTTCTCTTCAACCACGTCCTCTCGACGATCCCCTCGGCGGCTTCGTGACACAATGTGATTCCTGCCTATGTTCCTCTGCCGTCGCTTTGCTGTCGCGACCTCAGCGACAGCAGCAAATAGACCACCCCGGCTCCTCCTTGTGCCCTCGCCTCGACGCGACTCCTCCCCTAGCGCCAGCCCCGTCTCTCAGCTACTCGATGCCTTGCGACCCACTTCAGCCGACACTGAGCAGCAACGCCGGCAGCCGTTCCTGTCGTCCTCCCGCCCGTGCACCATGCGCACAGTTGCACCACCCTAGGTGCAGTCCTCGTCTCCCCGTGCTCTCTTCCTTCCGCCTCCCTCTGCGTCTGTCTCCCCTTCGACGACAGTCAGCGCCGGCAGCACCAGTGTTGCCATCGTCGTCGTTCCCTAACTCCCTCTTGCTTTCTTGCTCTATTGATGGTTGTGTGTGAGTGCGGGAGTAACCCCTGTTTTCCTAAAAATGTATTTTTGTATATTTTCTGTATTTTAAAAATTTTTGTAAATTATTTTTATCGCTTTCAATTTCTTTTGTCGAATTTTACTACTGGATCTACTATTAAAATCTATTTTCGATCAAAAATTGTATTTGTAACTATTTTGTATGATTTTGTATTTTAATGCAAAACTTATTATTATTATTACTGTTATTGTTATTATTATTATTGTTATTGTTATTATTTTTATTATTATTAGTAATAAATTTTATAAAATTCAAATTTTATATTTTTATTTGTTATTTCATTTAGTCATTTCATTTCATTTCATTTATTTATTTATTTATTTATTTATTTATTTATTATTTACTAATACCTATTAATTACCTATTACTCTATCCTAATACCCCCAGATCTTCATAATCCGTATGCACCCTTTATTGCTACCTATTATAAATCCCCCCCCCCCCCCCCCCCCCACACACACACACAAAGTTTCATACCTGATCAAACACCTACCTTTTAAATCCCCATTACCTAATTACTATACCTTTTTATCCACCCCCCCCCCCCCCCCCACACACACACACACAAAGTTTCATACCTGATCAAACACCTACCTTTTAAATCCCCATTACCTAATTACTATACCTTTTTATCCACCTATTATAATACCATACCCTAACTAAACTACACCTCCCAAAATCACTAAACCAAATTCCTACCGTGAGCTATGCTACACACACCCGGATTCTACCCAAGTGCAACCCGGCCCATTACTTTCTTATTTTTTCTCCTCCTCCTGTAGCCGCCATTGTGCACTCCCATCCTTCTTCATATCCTTATATATATACAGAGTAAGTCTATTAAGAGCTCAGAAGCTGAATGCCTTATCGGGAGCTGGGAAGCTCAGCCATCCGATCGATCTTGATCGCGATCGGACGGCTGAGTTCCCTCTCCGCTTTTCTTCAGATTGGGTGAGGTGTAAAAGGGGTATACTCAATCGATTGAGTATACCCCTTATCTCTAATCTTCTTTATCGATTAAGCCTTCCTCTCTTCTCTCCCGCTCTCTCTCGTTCCAAACCCTAATCGCCTCTCCTGCGATCTCTCCCGCTCTCGAAGATCAAAGACGCTCTCTTTGGATTCCTCTCTTCTCTTCTCACCCTATCTGAAGAGAGCGGCATCTTCGAAGCCCTAATCGAAGATCTCTTCGAAACCCTAATCGATAAGGAAGTGAAGTCGAGCGCTATCCTCTCCCGCTCTATTTCTTCCTCACCTGTGTAAACCCCTATCTCTACCATCGACTGGATCTAGACTTCGCTTATCTTCAGATTTGTCGAGGGGTAAAAGTGGTATACGCGATCAATTGAGATGCCATCGGGAGCTGCACCTTAGAAGAGCACTTACAAGTTCGTTCTCTCCTTCCGACGGAGAACCCAAACTGCGACAAGGGTTTCGATTTCTCATCTCGAATTCAAATTTTATTTCCTTTATAAATGCTTCTAGGTTGTTGTTATATTTTTAGCGCTTAAATTATGCTCTGATAATATTCGCACTAGTATTCGGACTAGTACATTTAGAATAGCAAATAATATTCGTACTGGTATATGGAATTTTAAGATGTGGACATGACACATGCATATAAGCACACAAAATCCATGTAATATGCAGTCTAGTTTTTGTTTCTTTCGAAATTTGCTTCAATCACTGCTAATAGGACATGACACATGCATATAAGCACCCAAATTCCATGTAAAATCCATGTAAGAAGCTGTAGGTTGTTTGCCATTTAAATGTTTCTCCCATAAAAGAAAAAAATTTGGACTTGTAGATCAAGAATGTATTATGTTGGACTTTTTTCGTTTGTGCTAATTTAAAGTTGTAGCTTTATTTTTAATTTTTGTTGTCTCATTCTCCTATGAAGGATGGAGGTTGAAAATGAGGAATTACTAAGCCAAGATGTTCAGTCCAGTTGGAGGGACGTTGATGATGCTTCTAAACCATTTGTTGGTTTAGTATTTGCAACATTAGAAGACGGATATGAATTTTATAAAACATATGCAAAATTAGTTTGTTTTTCAGTACGCAAGTTTGCAACGATGGTTGATACTACCACAAAGGAGAGATATTCACAACAATTTGTTTGCTCAAAGCAAGGCAAGCCGGTTGATACAACTGTTGTGAATGTTGCCAATAATGAAGAATCTTCTTCTTCAAATTTGATCAAGAGAAGGAAAAGGGCTGTGACAAAAGAAGAGTGTATGGCTCAAATACGAATACAAAGGAATGATGACAGGAGATGGTCAATCCGTAGGTTTGTTGAGGAGCACAGCCATATTTGTGTCACACCTAGAAAGCAACAATTTCTAAGATGTAATAGAACTGTCTCTGAAGCGCAAAAAAGTTTACTTAGTATTTTCAAAGAGGCTAACATACGAACTTCAGAGTTTATGTCCTTCATGGAAATAGAAAATGAAGGTTTCAGTAACATTAATTGTAATGAAAAAGACATTAGAAATTCCTTGCAAAGAGATAAGGATGGTATGAGACCTTATGATGTTGATATATTGCTGGAGCACTTCCAAGAGGAAAAAGATATGAATCCTTCTTTCTGTTTTCATTACAAGGTTGATGAAGACAACAAATTAACCCATGTATTATGGGTTGATGCTATTGCCAGGAAGGCTTACAAGCATTTTGGTGAAGTGCTAATTTTTGATACCACATATGATACCAACGAATACAAGTTGGTTTTTGCTCCGTTTACTGGAGTTAATCATCATGTCCAATCTGTAAATTTTGGTGCGGCTTTTATAAATAAAGAGACCACCGATTCTTTTGTTTGGTTGTTTCAAAAATGGGGTGAAACAATGGGTGGGTCTCCACCAAAAGTGATCATCACAGACCAAGATCCTGCAATGGATAATACAATTCGCATGTGTTTTCCTGGTTCGAGCCACAAGCTTTGCATGTGACACATTCTTAAAAAGTTTCCCGATAAGCTTGGTGGCCCGGGCTTGAATAGTGATTTTAGTATTCCATTCCATAGTTGCATCTGGGAATCTGAGACCCCAGAAGGGTTTGAGATGAGATGGAATGACGTAATGCACGCTAATGTGCAAATTGCAGATATTACTTATTTTAATAAATTATTCTTATGTTTGAACCTTTTTTTGTACTATTAGTATTTGATACATATTACAATAACAGGTAATCCTTGACTTTCTGACATTTATTTGCTTCGTGAGAAGTGGATACCGGCTTATGCTAAGCATATTTTTACTGCTGGAATTCGCACAACTCAGAGATCAGAAAGCATGAATGCTTTTGTAGATAAATATGTTAATAGCAAAAATTCTTTACATGAATTTATGACGAGATTTGAAAGGGCAATAAGGAAACAAAGACAGAATCAGTTAGCAGCTGACTACACCACTCTGCATACCAAACCAAAGCTGCAAACAGATTTTGAAATTGAATCTCAAATGTCTGAACTGTACACTAGATTGAAATTTCATATATTTCAGGCTGAACTAGTTGAAAGCTTGAATTATGCATCTTTAATGAAAACTAACGATGGTAGTGTGCGACACTATATTGTCAGGAGAATGGGAAAGTCGGTACAATCTGATAAAACAAGAGATGTGTTCTACAAGGGGATGGATATTGCTGGCACTTGCACATGTAGTAAATTTGAAGTAGAGGAAATTCCTTGTAGACACATCCTTGTGGTATTGAGGAATGAGTCTGTTGATTCCCTGCCTCAATGTTATATTTTAAAGAGGTGGACCGCTTCTGTAACTACCGAGATTGTATATGATGATGCTGGTGATGAAATAATGGGTAGTTACGGTAGTCCACAAGATTTGAACATGGTGGAATTGTCTAATGAAATCAAAAAAGTGATGAGGATTGCTCGCTCATCAAAGGAGATACGCCAAAAGGCTAAAACATTACTAGTTGGTGTTGTTGCAGAATTGCAACAAGATATGCCCCAAGAATTACAACAAGCAACAACTAGTTCACTACCTAGAACAGTCCATATTCAAGTATCCGATATCGCAAAAACCAAAGGTAGTGAGAAGCGCATCAAAGGGGGTAAGGAGAAAGCATTGGAGAAGGCTGCGAAACTACTGAGAAAGTGTCGCTTGTGCAAGAAGCTTGTTAATCATGACAGTCGTACTTGTCCTTTAAAGGAAAGGTTAGTAATTAAATACAAAGTTTATATTTTATTTTCTTTGTATATAGTATAATCTTAATTTTATTTTGTGAACATTATTCGTGTAGCTCTACTATAAATGAGTCACAAGCTTCTACTACAGTTTCAACAATGCAACCTATAACAGAGGATGCTCCGAATATAGCATGAACTCTGTTGATTTATTTCTGTGGCTTTTGCAAGGTAAGTGTCATACATATCTGCCGTTATATTAGTTTAATACATTATAATACATTTGTTAACTTAACGCTTTTGTCTTGTTTGTTTGCAAGTAAATTATTGATGGAAAAAAATTGATGCTCGATAAGCAATTTAGTTCCTGAAAAGTTGGTAAAAAAATTTGGGTTTATAGTTTATATTTCCACTTTTAGTAGGCAATGATGAAAAGTATATGCAACTTGAATTTTGTTCTTGGCCACTAGCCGGTGTGCCTTAATAAAGCGGCCCTAGTGACAAATTCAAAATTTCAAATTTGACTCATTTATACTTGATTTAATATGCGGCAGTGATGAAAAGTTTATGCATGATTTCATACTTCATGATTATTGGATGGTGTTCAAGTTCATGTTCATTTTTGGGTTTGTTTTGAGTCGGCAAGCTGAAATTATTTGCCACTTCATGCTCTGTTTGTGTTGGTTATGAGCTTACAAATTTTCATTTTCATTTTGAAAATGCATCTGTAATAATGGTTTTACCGGATATTAAAGTTGATGGTGGTGTTTTTCTGAGCCGGCATGATTTTTTTATTCCGAGTGAAAGACATAATATTTTCTGTTGCACTTGTTCTGAGCCTACAAGTTTTAACCAAGTTCAACATACACTCTCCAGGAACATTCCACATACGTACTTGAATTTTCTTCTATTTGATGAATCATTTGGTGCAGGAATCGAAGAGAAAGAACGAGATGTTCGTTAGCGACGAACCGGAGATACTTCAAGTTTTGTTTCTGTTTGTTTTGGGCTTACTCCAAGCTGACAAAAATTGGATACTTCATGATCTGCACTCGACAAGATTTGATTCTTCAAGTTCTGTTTGAGTTTGTTCTGAGATTACACAATTTGATACTTCATGATCTGTATATGATTGTTGTGAGCTAAGATAATTTGTGTACTTCATGCTCTGTTTGTGTTAGCTCTGGGCTGGAAAAAAATTGATACTTCATGTTATGTCTGTGTTGGTTCTCAACTTACAAATTTTTCATACTACATGCTCTGACTGTGTTGGTTCTGAGCTTACAAATTTTGTTCACTTCATGATATGTCTGTGTTTGTTCTGGTCTGGTAAAATTTTTATACTTCATGCTCTGTCTGTGTTAGCTCTGGGCTGGAAAAAAATTGATACTTCATGTTATGTCTGTGTTGGTTATGATCTTACAAATTTTGCATACTACATGCTCGGTCTGTGTTGGTTCCCAGCTTACAAGTTTTGCTTACTTCATGATCTGTCTGTGTTTGTACTGGGCTGGTAAAATTTTTAGACTTCATGCTCTATTTGTGTTTGATCTGGACTGGCAAAAATTGATACTTCATGCTCTGTCTGTGTTGTTTCTGAGCATACAAATTTTGCATAGTACATGCTCTGTTTGTGTTGCTTCTCAGCTTACAAATTTTGCATACATCATGATCTGCCTGTGTTTGTTCTGGGCTGATAAAATTTTTAGACTTCATGCTCTATTTGTGTTTGATCTGGACTGGCAAAAATTGACACTTCATGTTCTCTCTGTGTTGGTTCTGAGCATACAAATTTTGCTCTGTCTGTGTTGCTTCTCAGCTTACAAATTTTGCATACTTCATGATCTGCCTGTGTTTGTTCTGGGCTGATAAAATTTTTAGACTTCATGCTCTATTTGTGTTTGATCTGGACTGACAAAAATTGACACTTCATGTTCTCTCTGTATTGGTTCTGAGCATACAAATTTTGCATACTACATGCTCTGTCTGTGTTGCTACTCAGCTTACAAATTTTGCATACTTCATGATTTGCCTGTTTTTGTTCTGGGCTGATAAAATTTTTAGACTTCATGCTCTATTTGTGTTTGATCTGGACTGGCAAAAATTGACACTTCATGTTCTCTCTGTGTTGGTTATGATCTTACAAATTTTGCATACTACATGCTCTGTCTGTGTTGCTTCTCAGTTTACAAATTTTGCATACTTCATGATCTGCCTGTGTTTGTACTGAGCTTTACAAAATTTGTTACTTCATGCTCTGTCTGTCTTAGTTCAGAGCTTACAAAATTTTGGTACATGATTCTCGGCATGTGGTACTTCTGAGCATTAAAATCAATTGGATACACCATGCTGCGTAATACGCCCAAAAAATACACAGAATTTCAATCATTACATCAAGACAATAATGAACTGAATATTTGGAAAAAATTGGATCTTCATAGAATTGCAAAGTAATAGTTCACAAAAACTTTACAGCATAAGAAATGTACTTGACATCTGTCACTATACAAAGAACTGAAACATAAATAATATTTTACAGCATAGTACATTGTTTAATAAATTTCAAGTACATGAAAAAATTTAGATAATTTGCTCCAAATATCAAATTTTCCCGTACTGCAGTCTTCAATGGCTCCAAAATGCACTTCATGCTGAAATCAACCTGAAATCAAAAGTAAAATGAAATTATTGAACCTGGAAAAGACAAAATAAATCAAAACAGATAGTCGGTTCAGAACGCAAAAAATCTTCAAGTAAATATGGTAGGCTCAGGAAAACAGAGGCTGAACATGAAGTTCAAAATTCATGAAGTGTTAAATTTTTCCCTTGATCAGAACCAACACCAAAAAAGCATGAACTATCAAAATTTGCCACCACAGAAACAACACAAACAGAATATGAAGTATCAATTTTTGCCGGTACAGAGTAAACACAAAGAGAGCATGAGGTATAGAAATTTTGCCAGCCCAGAACTGACACAGACAGATCATGAAGTATGCAAAATTTATAAGCTGAGAAGCAACACAGACAGAGCATGTAGTATGCAAAATTTGTATGCTCAGAACCAACACAGAGAGAACATGAAGTGTCAATTTTTGCCAGTCCAGATCAAACACAAATAGAGCATGAAGTCTAAAAATTTTATCAGCCCAGAACAAACACAGGCAGATCATGAAGTATGCAAAATTTGTAAGCCGAGAAGCAACACAGACAGAGCATGTAGTATGCAAAATTTGTATGCTCAGAAACAACACAGACAGAGCACGAAATATGACAAAATTTGTATGCTTAGAGCTAACACAAACAGAACATGAAGTATCAAATTTTGCCATTCCAGATCAAACACAAATAGAGCATGAAGTATACAAATTTTACCAGCCTAGAACAAACACAGACAGATTATGAAGTATCAATTTTTGCCGGTCCAGAACTAACAGAAACATAGCATGAAGTATACAAATGTTGTTAGCTCAGAACAATCAGATACAGATCATGAAGTATCAAAATTTCTAATCTCAGAACAAACAAAAACAGAACTTGAAGTATCCAAGTTTGTCGAGTGCAGATCATGAAGTATCCAATTTTGTCAACTTGAAGTAAGCCCAGAACAAACAGAAACATATTGATGAAGTATCAAATTTTGTTCACTCAGAACAAACATAAAATGAACTCTTTGAACATGGACACGAAGTATCAAAATTTGTGTGCTCAAGACTAACAGAAGCTTGCCATGAAGTTTCAAATTTGGTATAGTGTCATAACAACAGAAACTGAACATGTGGTTTAAATAAAACTAGTAGGCTCAGAACACACTATTCATACCTAGGGCTGCATTGGGGTGCCGTGCCAACTATGATATGATAGATATATAATCAAGAATAAATACAACAATCATGAAGTAAATATTCAGATCATAAACTGTTTTGCATCACGGCCTACACCAACAAAGCATTTGAGAGACTCAAAGACCAAAAGGCTTAGATGAGTACCCAACACATACACATCCAACGTCAGTTACTATAAAATCTAGTTTTCTGTTGTTTGGAGCTTACAAATTTTGCATACTTCATGCTCTGTTTCTACAGTTTTGAACTTATTATCAACTGTCTTTCAGAAACAAATAAAAAAATAATAGGCTCAGAACACACTATCCATAACTAGGGCTGCATTGGGGTGTTGTGCCAACTAGGATATGATAGATATATAATCAAGAATAAATACAACAAATTGAAATAATTATTCAGATCATAAAGTGTTTAGCATCACTGCCTAATATACAGTTTTTTTGTATACTTCATGATCTGTTTGTGTTTGTTCTGGACTGACAAAATTTGATACTTCATGTTCTGTCTGTGTTGGATGCAGCTTATCATCAATTGTGTTATATATATAGAGTAAGTCTATTAAGAGCTTGGGAACTGAATGCCTTATCGGGAGCGGGGTGGTTTTAGCCATTCCTTCGCGATTGATTGTGATGGAACGACTCATATTTGATACTGCTTATCTTCAGAATGTTCGGGGGTAAAAGGGGTAAAATCAAATACCCCTATCTCTTATCTTCTAACAATCAATCGGCCAAGCTCACATAATAGACTTACTCATGAATATATATAGAATAAAGAAAACCAATAGGCTCAGAAAACACTAATCATAAGTAGGGCTGCATTGGAGTGCCGTGCCAACTAGGATATGATAGATATATAATCAAGAATACTTAAAACATGATTGAAATAATTATTCAGATCATAAAGTGTTTAGCATCACTGCCTAAACCATTGTGAGTCATCGGTGCCAAAAATTTTGGTGAATTGAGCTAGTCTCAAAACTCATAAATGTAAAGTTAGTGTTGAGGGCATTGGACATTCAAACACCATACTTTCATTTCTTCACCATCTACTCTCCCGCTCATACCCCAGATATGTATTCAACTTTGAATAATTATCATGGCACACAATGAAATACCCTTCAAAACAATAATTTCAATTCCCCAAAATTTTGTAACCAACTAATATCAAAATAAATCTCATCATTGCGTACAAACAAAACCGAAAGAAAATGCAAGAAATTAAACAGATATCATTAAAGCATTTATGAGAGTCAAACACTTCCCTCCGGAGTATGAGAGAGGAACAACCCAATGAGTCGAGAAATCCAAACCGGTAGCCGAGAAATCGATCGCGTATACCACTTTTACCCCTCGACAGATCTGAAGATAAGCGAAGTCTAGATCTAGTCGATGGTAGAGATAGGGGTTTACACAGGTGAGGAAGAAATAGAGCGGGAGAGAAGAGCGCTCGACTTCACTTCCTTATCGATTAGGGTTTCGAAGAGATCTTCGATTAGAGTTTCGAACATGCCACTCTCTTCAGATAGGGTGAGAAGAGAAGAGAGGAATCCAAAGAGAGCATCTTTGATCTTCGAGAGCGGGAGAGATCGCGAGAGAGGCGATTAGGGTTTGGAACGAGAGAGAGCAGGAGAGAAGAGAGGAAGGCTTAATCGATAAGGAAGATTAGAGATAAGGGGTATACTCAATCGATTGAGTATACCCCTTTTACCCCTCACCTAATCTGAAGAAAAGCGGAGAGGGAACTCAGCCGTCCGATCGCTATCAAGATCGATCGGATGGCTGAGCTTCCCAGCTCCTGATAAGACATTCAGCTTCCGAGCTCTTAATAGACTTACTCTACATATCTATATATATTTTTACAAACCGCAAACTGCATATTCTTTTTTTTTCCAAACCCTATTTTCCATGCTTCATCTCTCCCGCTTCCTCTCCATCTACCATCTCGCACTCTCTTGCTCTTGGGATTTTACTGCGCGTGCTCGAGTGCGCGTGTGGATCGTTCGTGGATTTTCGTTCATGGGATTTGCTCCCACTTTTGATTTGCATCGTTCTTCATCTCCAAACTAAGGAAGTAACTTGTACTACAATTCATTGGGTTGATACAGAGTCAAAAAATTCACATATAGTGTAGTTGGGTCTAGAGACAACCAAAAATTGTATTTTTCTTGATGGGTTTGGTCTCTATAGTGATTATTTGGCCATAGATGACTTATGACACCAATTTTGATAGGAAATAAACTAGGTTATGCCCAAAACTTGATTTTGATGCATGTATGTGATTATTGCATGAATTGTGTTTGATTGAATGCCCATGTGAAAATAATAGGTGTCGACATGTTAGAAACCCTTAAATATGATTTTTAGATGTTTGGTAGGTTGTATTTCAAGTTTGGTTATGTTTGGATCAATATTGTGAAAGTTATGATGTGTTTAATTAGAGGTGTGAAATCTGTATTTGCGGCTTGTTCTGTGTTGTTTGCTGTTTTCACCCATGCTACACTCCGAATCTTAACTTTGAAATAAAAGATGGATTTTAGGTAATTGTGTCTATTTTCAAAACCCACTTTTTTTACTTGATTTGGATTTCGTATGACTGAGATATGTATGTTTTGGTACAGACGTGTCGATAGATTCCAGATTCTGTTTTGGGTTAATTTTGTTAACAAATTATTTTCAAGATCTATTCTATACATAATATCTTGGTATAATATTTTGCTCAGTGTTTTCTTATGATATTAGGGACTTCCCAGATTTTTGATGGATTTTAAAGATAAGTTTTATGTGATGTTTCATATTCCTTTCTACAATCATCTTGTGCTGTAAATTGCGTGTTGTTCTATATTGAATGCTGTTTTCACTATAACTCCTTATACTATATGAAAATCTTTTGTGAAATATGAAAGTTAGAAAATTTCATCTATTTTTATGTCATTTTGGCGGAATTGGATTTTGATTCACTGATTACGAGATATCCTAGTTTTCGTACAACAGTATTGAGAATTCCAGATTCGTCAAAACTATGTTTTCGTGTTGCTTCTTATTTTTTATGGCTGATCTATACTTACTGGAATATTATGAAACTTATTATTTTGAGTCTATACCTATAGAAGAATACCCTATATTTTTCGTAGAATTATTTGATGTGTTTTCGTGCTGTTTTCAGGCTTTTGAATTTGTTCCCCTGTTTTCTGGCTGAACCTAAATTATGTATTCAAATCAGTTTTGAGTTGAGTTGTTGTGAACTAGTATGTGACTTAATTATACTCGTTGGATGCGTGTGGATGTCTAGTTTCCAGATTCTTTGACGGATCTAGGTTTGCATGTCTGTAGCTCTTAGAATCCCCGTTTTAGTACTGCTTGGTCTTCCTGTCCTGATTATGAACCTAGACAATTTTGCTCGTATATGTGAACGTATATCATCCATGCATGCTGATTTGTTAACCTGAACCTAAACCTGATCATACCATGTTTATTTGACACTATTTCGCACACATTCATGTCCGTTGGATAACAATAATAAAAGTAATCAAGCCGGGATTTAAGGGAAAGATCGATTAGTGGATAATTCAGAAACGTATACTCGGAAGGGGGCCCATGTTTTCCATACTTGTTGCCACCTATTCATGACTACATGACTCGTGCTTGATATTTGTTGCCACATGTTCATGACTACATGACTCGTGCTTGATACTTGCTGCCACTTGTTCACGATTACGTGACTTGTACTTGATACTGGTTACTTTACTTGTTCCTGAGTATACTGTCCTCTATGGTCCACTATGAAATCTAAAGCGAAACTGTTGTGTTGTAGCAACCATGTGGTGTGGGCGGCATGTCGTGCTACCTAGATAGTAATCACAAAAGACTTGAACTTAATACTCGAACATGATACTTGAATATGATACCTGGACATGATACTTGCTTGGTTGATGCTTGACCACATGATACCTGAGACTTGATACATAAGACTTGATTGCGTGAGACTTGAAACATGATACTTGATACATGATTACACGACACTTGACACTTGATGCATGTTATAGGATACTTGTTTGCTTAACACTTGATTTATGCCGTGTACACTTGACACTTTTACCATGCTAGTTTGTCTAGGTTGACATCATACCTATACCATGTGCTAGTTAGTTTTCTCCATTCCATGTGCTTGTATCCTACTCTATTTGTGACCCGCGATTTGCAATTGACGGGTACTTGTGTTTTCTCTTTTTCTCTTTCCTGCATTCGTTGTATTGCAGATTTTGGAGGGCAGGTTCCTGATGGTATTGGAGAGATGATGTTTTAGATGCTGGAGATTCTGTTTTATTATTATTATTAGTTGTTGCAGAACTTGAATAAAGTGTATTTTGTTATTTTGGATATTATTTGTATTTGGGTGATGTGACCCAGGATATTTGTTTTTCTCCAGACTCTGATTTATTTTAGAATAATGTATTTGGTTTCAAGTAAATTTTCTGTTGGTAATTTGTTTCAATATTGCATGTTGGTTCCACCTTTTGCTTCCAACTCTGATAAATTCTGTGATGTGTTGCAAAGATTCTGAAACAGCTTAAGGATGATGAAAATTATTTGCTGGGCTTTTGTTACTTATCCGTATTCCGTATTCCTTTTTGGAAAGCGGGGCGTGACAGCGGGTGATCTTGGTTTTGTTTGTGGTTCGTTGCCGTGTTTGTTTTCGTGAGTTGTGTTTGTTTTGGGTTCGTGGATCGTGTGGTTGTCGTTGTTCGTGGTTCGAGTTTTGTTCGTGTTGAGATCGTTGCCCGGGAATCTGTTCTCGTTATTTTTGTTTTTGCTTCGTCGGTTTCGTCGTCTCTCACGCAAGTAACTTGTATTTAATTTCTTTGTAAATAGAAGTACTAAATACCGCCTGTAGTATAGTTGGGTTCTAGAGACAATTTGTGTGTGAATCTCCTTCTTGATATTGTCTCTATAGTGATGGTTTGACCATATATGCCTCACGACATACATGACATGATATAACCTAGGATTGACCACATCTTGTTGCATATATGCGTGTTGCTCATATGATATCATGTGCTCGTTCGTGTTATTCGTAGTAGAATTGTTACGGACTTGTGAAATTCCCTACATCATATTGCTTGGACACCTAGTATACTCTATTTAGTGTTTGGTTACGATTTGGATGAGTTCTATGTGAAGTAGTGGATTTTTGTACATGAGAGATATTTTCTGTTTTGTTGGCTTTTCAGTTTTGATCAGTATTTTAGACCCCATTAAGGTCAGTATTTGAAAATATTTTATGAACATGATCTGTGGAGAATTCTGTCTATTTTCTAACACTTTTGACGGATCTCAGTTTCGATTTTTGGTTTGCGAGTTATGTCATT
This sequence comes from Hemerocallis citrina, assembly GCA_017893485.1. NCBI lineage: Eukaryota > Viridiplantae > Streptophyta > Magnoliopsida > Asparagales > Asphodelaceae > Hemerocallis > Hemerocallis citrina. Next base: position 225,158,817 of record CM030364.1, read on the forward strand.
TTACTACAGTAGTGGCGAAAGATTTCCAGATTGTGTTTTCTATGAATTCTGAAGAGTAATCTATTCTTATTTTGATGTTAAAATTATTATTTTGATCTAAAATTTTGCTCAGTGCTTATAGACTTGATTGGGATTAACTTAGAATTTTTATGGATTTAACTGATCGGTTTTACAATCCGTTCTATGTTTCCAAACAACTACTATTCTAGCAGATTTTTACTACTTTACTACTGTTCAGTAAAGAACCTGATTTTTGACCTATTTCTACTTGCTTTTTCTAAAATATTTCTAAATATGAAAGTTAGCCTACTGTATCTATTTTATTACCGTTTTGGCAGATTTGAATTTCGATTTATGGTTTGTGAGATATTCCTATTTTTGTACTACAGTGTTTATGAATTCAGATTTACAAAACTATTGTTTCTTGTTGTTTTCTGATTTTACTTGACTACTCTATTTTTGTTGAAAAATTATGAAACTTGATTTTCTGTTACTAAAAATACTAGGGAATACCCAGATTGTTTTTTGGATTTAATTTGTGAGTTTTCATGCTGTTTTCCTGTTCTTGAATACAATCTTCTGATTTCTTGTAACGCCCCTCCCTAATACTCAGACAAATTATAAATACTATGTAGTACAACTGCCCACCACAGGCTGCCTCTCAAAAGGTGGTTAACCGGATTGGTGACTCTTGATAATTGGCTAATAGTATTTATACTCAAATTACTTCTTGTAAACCTCCCATGTGGGACTAAATTCTCAAATTCTTCTCAATTTTCTCAAATCCTACGCATACCAGTCGACTGCTACGCATACCAGTCGACTGTTCGCTCTTTAGAAATCTGGGGTATTACATACACCCCACCTTTAGAAATCAGCGTCCTCGCTGAGTACAGGACACACATCTAGTGTAGAACCGCCCTTTCTAGCACCCTACCTACTTCCGTGAATACTCCACGAAGCAAATTCCGGAGACTCATCTCCCTGCCGTGTATCAAATACACCCGGTGTGTCGAAAGTCGGCTCTGATACCATTTGTAACGCCCCGCCCCAATACTCAGACAAATTATAAATACTATGTAGTACAACTGCCCACCACAGGCTGCCTCTCAAAAGGTGGTTAACCGGATTGGTGACTCTTGATCATTGGCTAATAGTATTTATACTCAAATTAGTTCTTGTAAACCTCCCATGTGGGACTAAATTCTCAAATTCTTCTCAATTTTCTCAAATCCTGTGCATACCAGTCGACTGCTACGCATACCAGTCGACTGTTCGCTCTTTAAAAATCTGGGGTATTACATTTCTGGCTGAACGTATTTTTTGGATTCAAATCAGTTTTGAGTTATGTTTTTGTGAACTACTATATGACTTATATATGTTTGCTGGATTCGACCGGGAGTCTATTTTCTAGACCTTTTGACGGATTCAGATTTGCAATTTTGTAACAATGGGAATCTCAGTTTTACTGCAGTTTGGTCTTACTGTCCTGAATTAAAATTTTGGTTATTTTATCCTTTTGTGTGTTATCTTTCACCCGTATATGTTTATCTTGCAACCTGAACTTTTTACTTGATCATAATATGATATACTTGTCCTATTTGTGACACATACTTGCTTGTTTGACATTAATAATAAAATAACCACGTCGGGGTTAAAGGAACAGGACTAATAGTGGAAAATACAAAAACGTGTACTCGGAAGAAGATCTATTGATCCTATGTGATACTTGAGACTTGACTTGTTACTTAATACTTGAGACTTGGCTTGATACTTGAGACTTGGCTTGATACTTAATACTTGTTACTTGAGGCATGATATTTCACTACTTGAGGCTTGATACTTCACTCTTGAGGCTTGTTTACTTGATAATTGAGGCTTGATACTTGATACTTAATTTCTTGAGGGTTGTCCCTGAGTACACTGCCCTCTATGATCAATTATGAAATCTAAAGCGAAACTGTTTGAATATAGCAACCATGTAATATAAGGATGGATGCATGAAGTGCTACTTAGATAGTAATAAATACAAGACTTGAACATGATTACTTGACACTTGCTACTTGATACTTGTACTTGACTACTTGACACTTGTTACTTGTTACTTGATTACGTGATACTTAACTTGTGACACTTGCTACTTGATACTTGTTACTTGTTTACATGATACTTGTTCACTTGACACTTGATACATACCACTTACACATGTTCATCTTGCCATACTAGTATTCTATTTTGTTATCATGTATATTCCATGTTATTAGCTAGTTTTTCCCATGTACCTGTATCATGCACTACAAGCGGCCCGTAACTTGTATTGACAGAAGTTTGTTTTCTTTTTCCTATTCCTACAATTGTTAAATTGCAGATTTTGGAGAACAGGTACCAGATGGTGTTGGTGATATGAGATATTAGTGCTGGATTTTGCTATTATTATTTCTTATTGCTTGCTTTGAACAATTGTAATTGTACTTGGATTTATTTGTATTTGGGCAATGTGATCCAGGATATTTGACTTATTCAGATCTGAATTATTTCAGATTAATATATTTTGGTTTTAAGTATTCTTGTTGGTATTTTGATTCATATAGGCATACTTGGTTGACTTTTCTTGCTTCCGACTCTGATTATTCTTGTGAAATGTTGTAAAGATTCTTGAACAGCTTATGGATGATGAAAATCATTTACTGGGCTTAGTCACGTATCCGTATTCTGTATTCTCAATAGGGAAGCGGGGCGTGACAGTAGAATTTGAGCAAGAGGGGGTTAAATTAGTGGTACATTTTGAGTGAGTTTATTGTAGAATATGATGGCCTACTCAATTACTTACTTGTAGAAGTCGGAGAGGGTAGTCGGGAGGATTAAGTTCACACTTCACACTTCACACACAGTTCATATGCATTTCAGAATGATATAAGTATAAATTCAAATAGTAACTCAGATTGGTGGATGTTTGGCCAAGTTGTTTCTATAACATGTTTACATACAGAATAACATTTATCAGTATCCTTATTATTTTTCTTCATTTCAATATGCAAATTTCAATATTTTACACATTTATCTTCTCCTTCATAAGCAGTGTCGTATAATCCTTTTATTTCAACCTGCAAATTTACAAAAATTAATTAGAGAAGCAATCAAGCAATGAACCAAAATCAACACTATTTTATTTGCATGTTATAAAATTGTATGTATAGAATTAAGTTAATTAACGATAAAATTATTTTGTTTGTTGTATGTTATATGTGTAGAATTATAAAAGATGGCACAAGCTCTTGATCCAGTAAGAGAATGGGCATTTAAAAAGAAAGAAGAACATCCGAATTACTTCTATTGTAAATTTTGTAACCATCATATCACTTCCGGGGTAATAAGATGAAAACATCATTTAGCGGGCATTAGTAAGGGTGTGCGTAGATGTGATAAAGTTCCCCACTTGTCAAAATAACATGCAAGGAAAGTCTTCGACAGATGGACATTAAGCGCACAAAATCAAAGATTCTAGACCGTGAAATAGGAAGAATGGGAGATCCCGGATTTGATGAGGTTGGGGAGAATGTTAGCCAAGAATTAGAGAGTGGTCATGCAAGAAATAATCAAAGGAGAACATTTGGTCCTCTTGATAGATTTGTTAATGTTAAAGCTTTTTCAATGACTCAAACTACAATAGAGAATAGATACAAGAAAGAGCAAAGGGTGATGGTGTCTCAAAAGATTGGTCGCTTTATTTATGCAAAGGATTTGTCATTTTATCTTGCAAATTTTTCATATTTCAAGGAGATGAATTATGGGAGAGGCATGAAACCACCATCGGCTTATGAGTTAAGAGCGTTCATTCTTAAGAATGAGGTCGAAGGAATTGATGCAATTAAAGCAACTCATAGGAAATTTTGGGAGGAATATGGGTGCACATTGATGTCAGATGGATGGACGGACAAGAAAAATCGAAGCTTGATAAAATTTCTTGTAAACTCGCCCGAAGGAACTTTCTTCTACAAGTCTATTGATGCATCAACTCATATTAAAACGGGAGATTTTTTTTTGGGTGCATTAATGAGATAATTAAGAAGATTGGAAAAAAGAATGTAATTCAAGTTATCACCGACAATCATGCTTCATATGTGAATGCCGGAAAGAAGATTATTGAGAAGATAAAATCATTGTATTGGACACCGTGCACGGCTCATTGTATCGATCTTATGCTTGAAGATATTGGAGAAATGAAGATACACAAAGAGACTTGAGTTGTCGAATGTTGTTATACAATTTATTTAGAACTATAGTTAGGTGCTTAGAAGAATGAGAATTCACACAAAGGGTAAAGAACTATTAAGGTCGGTTGTAACCCGTTTCGCTACATCATTTTTGACTTTGCAACGGTTGTACAACTTGAAGCAATCTTTAAGAAACTTGTTTTCTTTCGATGAGTTTTGAAGGAGTTCATGGGGAAAGAAGCCAAGGGAATTGAAGGTAAAAGATACGGTTCTTTATTGTAAGGGCTTTTGGGGTCGTGTGTATTTTTGTTTTACAACCACTCTTCCTTTGGTTAGTGTTCTTCGTTAGGTTGATTCGGATGTGAGGCTTTCTATGCCGTATTTAAATGAAATGATGAACACTGCAAAAAAGAAGATTGAGGAAGCTTGTAATGGAATTGAAAGATCATACAAGCCTTATTGGAGGTTGATTGATAGTAGGTGGGCAGATATGTTGCATAGATTTCTACATGCCACGACTTACTTTCTTAATCCAAAGTTTTTCTTTGGAAATAAATTTAGCAAGCATCCAGAGGTGAGAAAAGGTCTTCATGAGTGTGTGGCTCGTTTGATTCCCGATATTCAAGAAAGGGCAACTACGGATGTCGAGTTGGATTCTTATCAAGAGAGAGATGGACAGTTTGAAACGGAGTCAGACGTAAGAACTATTAGTGCACGTACTCCAGACATTATTTTCATAATTTCATATGTTATGTTACTAGTTTGATTTCATATTATTTTTAATCATCTTAATAATGTAATGAAATTATTTTAGCTAATTGGTGTTAAAGATTTGGAAGCGAGACTCCCGCTCTCCAAAAGTTTGCGATATGGGTTCTTTCACTTACTACTAGTGCCTCCGATTGTGAACGTAATTGGATCAAATTTGAGCAAGTAAGGAATTCCTTTACAAATGATACTTGATATAATATTTATAAATCATAATATTATACAATATAATAATTGAATATACATATACAAAGTTGTGTTATAGGTCCACTCAAAGAAGAGATGCCGCTTAAAGCAAGAGCAAATGAAATCTCTTGTCTATGTGATGTATAACATTAAGTTACGTGAGAGAATCATGAGGAGAAAGCAACGCAAACTGGACCCTATTGTTCTAGATAAGGTTCCTTCCGATGCTGATTGGATTGTGGAAAGAGAAGAACCATGTCTTCCTACCGATGATGCATCGTTAGACGAGTTTGTCCTCGAGGATGTAGAGAAAATGGATAATGAAGGGTATTTAGATGTTACGAAAATAATCAAAATGTAGAAGATATTGAAGCTTCTGCTCCTCCTCCAAAGCGAGCAAGGGTTGACGATTCTTCATGTAAATCAATATTGGTTTAATTCATGCATACTACGGTGATACTTGATAATTGATATTATAAAAGTTTTAGAGTATAACTAATTCAATGAAATAAATTTTAATGTGTAGCATCGTCCACTCAACAAGGCGAAGCAAGGGCAAGTGAAGACAATGAGGGTGGGGCACGTAGAGATATGCTCGAATCGGAGGATGCTAATATAATCCTAGAGGAAGATGATCTAGAGAGTGTGATCGTACATTTGCATTTTGCACTTTTCTATTTGAATTTGTAGTTTTCACTTGACTATATTTCCTTTATTGTTCTTTAAACTTTGTGTCCATTTCGCTTCTGTGAGTTGAATATGAATTATGAAATATGAACTTCTCATTTTGGTGAAATATTCATTATTTGTTATTATTTGTCTTCAATTTTTTTCTATGTTCTAATGAACTATTTAGAATTTATAATTATTTTTAGATAATTTATTTTAATTTTTTAAATAAAAAATTCAAAAATCTTCATAGCTTACGCTATTTGAGCTAAACGCTAACGAGACCTAACACTACGCTATACGCTATCGCTATTTTTAACATTAGGTTTGATGCCATTTTTCCCCCACTTTATCGGTATAGATGTTGGATGATTAGGTCAAGGAAGAGTGAAGTTTCAATGAAGAGCCGGTTCATAATGCTTGTTTGTAGTTGGGTGAGTGTTTGTTCACTGATACAGTGTAATACCCTAAACTTTCATTCTAATAAGATATTGATTTTTCACGTGTTGTGCACGTGCAAATTTCATGTATATATTATTTATCTATTTTATATATAAAAAATTTCTTTTTGTAATATGAACAATTATTTTTCCTTTCCTTTATTTTTATAAAAGCCAAATTCTAAAGCCTAAAACATTATTTTATTTGTGTTAGCCCACTTTAATTAATTATTAATTTGTTGTTTTGGCCCACAAGCCTAAGCCCACATTTATGAAGCCCACTAATTTAATTAATCAATTAAATGGCCACACTTGTCATGTAGAGACAAAATGTGAATAATTTGATTTATTAAAATTGTACAAACTTCTACATAGGGGACTAGGTGGCACGTGCATGCACGTAGTGTGCAATGCACACCTTTTGGGCCGGTTTGTGATGGGAGTGATGGGAGTATGGGTGAGTGTGGATGGGTGGTTACTTAGTGTATGGGTAGTTGCTATAACTCCTGCTCCTATCCTAGCCATTCATCCTACAACTATCTAATAAATCCTAGCCCTCTAATCTATCCTAGGATTAGTATAAATACACCCCCCCCACCTATCTACTTGTATTCTACACTAATAATCTATTGAAAGAAGAAAGCATTATATAGGAGATATATATTAGTGTGTGAGGGTCAGTGTATGTGTGTGTGTTCCCCATTGGAGGCCGGCCATCATCCATCACTTGGTGCTCTCGGTTTGTGGTAAGGAGCAAGGAGGAGAAGTTCGTGCATTGCAATCTAGGAGGATAAGGCACTCGCTTGCAATCTAGGAGGCTCTAGGGGATTTTCTTAATTGGTTTTTCTTCAAAAAGGTGGGTGTTTCTCATGACTTCTAAAGTAGAAATCATGCTAGGGAGTGAAATTGAATTGTTATTATGAATTACTAGTTGAAATGAAATGCATGCTTGCCTAAATAGAAGGGAATTGAGAAATTAGCAAATATGTGTTGATTGATTACTATATTTATTAATTATGAGTAAAGTGATTGTTCTCGTTATTTCTAATATTAGTATGCAAAATATGTCCTAAATGTGAACTATGTGGTTTAACTAGTAAAAGACTAGCATCATGTTTATGGATTAAAGTGCTAAAGTAGAACGGTGTGTTAAAGATGAATTGATAGAATAAATTATTAAGAAATAATTGGTAATAGATGTCATGAAATTACCCATTGCTATTTATGCCATTAGAATAAATGAAAAAGAATGCATTTTTGCGAACAAATGATTGAATGTATCATATGTAATTAATTAATAAAACAGAAGTTCTTATAAAGCACATGATTATGGGTTTACGGTAAATTTTTAAGTAGATTGTAAACTGTAAAGTTATGTTTCAAAAAGAGAAGAAAATATATTTTTAGACTTGAAAAATTCCGCAGCACAGCCGACTGACTATATGTAACAGTCGACTGTCCTGATCATTTTGATTTCGAGTTGAAAAACATCGCAGAGCAGCCGACTGGTCACATTTAACAGTGACTGGCCTGATCATTATTTTTGAGTTAAAAATCATAGCAGAACAGCCGACTGTCCATATGAGACAGTCGACTCCTCTGATTATTTTATTCTCGAGCTTTAGAAACTCGCAGAACAGCCGACTGGTCAGAGTTATCAGTCGACTGCCCTGAAGTTTCAAATAATATCTGTATTGTGGGAGAAAATCTCTATGACCTGAGGCTTTGTATAAGTGAGACTGTTTTTACAAAAGGAACTCTTTTGATTATTAACTTAATTTGTTTCTTTAAGAAATTTCGAATGGATTGTTTAAGAAGTAAAAATGAAATTTTGGGTAATGAGAAATTTGAAAGGTGTGAATTGTGAGACAATTGAAATTGTGAACTGTGGAATTAGAATGGATTGAAATAGAATTATGTGAGTTTATAAACTAGTGAATGTGACATGTTTGAAGAATTTCAGTTTTTCAAGTATCTATGCATTAAATTAGTGATTGTGATGAGTTATGAAAGATGTGAATACATGAACACTATGCTTTTGAAACATGAACTGTGATTAATCATGAAAGGATCTTATGAGCGTGACATTGTAATTATGAGTTGAAATTGAGAATTAGGGTATAGCCAAGCCTTATACCAGTAATGAAAGAATTGTGAAATGATATTTTGAAATGAGAAGACCAAGGTTGGGTCATGTGAAATTGAATGAATAAGACCGGTATAGTGGGAGTGCTACACTCTAAGAGTTGATTTTATTCATGATTCAATTAAACTAAGGATTAGATACATAGTGAAGATGTGATGAAAGTAAGAGAAAAACATTGAGTATGAGGGCCATTGGATTGGCCGCGTGAGAGCATTCACAGGATGTCCCATGATGAGTCATGATAGGGCGTGGATACTGCTCCAGAGTACCGTCCCGGTGGCGACGCACGTGGGGTATTTGACGACTGCGGGTGGTGTCATGTCTATGGTAGGAGCTGAATTACCACAGGATGCCTGCATGATGAGTCATGTGTCAGTGCGTTGGGATTCCCTCTAGGGTGCCTAGACATGAGTTCGTAGGTCAGAAAACATCTAGGATACTTACCGTAGTTACAGTAGTAGATTAAGTCATGGCGAGTGATTGAACCCTACAAGATGAAGAATGATTAAGGTCTTGCCCTCGGACCTATGTAGTATGGGATGTATAAAATCCGAACAAGTGCGCATTAGTGTCATATAATATAAATAATTGCATTAAGGACTAAGTGCACATTCACAACACGACAACAATAGGATAGTCCCTTTAACTTTGTTTGTGACAAGTTTGTGTTTGTTAAGAAATGAGAATCGTTATACTGTTTCCGGCATAGAGAGGATGGCCGTGTATAATATTTTGTTAGTTGAATGAACTGACGCGCCCACAGTTTTATATGCAGGGTAAAGATGCTTGACTATTGAAGCATACATGCTGCGCAGGATTGAGTTAAATATTGTTTCATGTAATTTATTGTAATGTTGCTTCCGCTGTGATAATGTACAAGTGTAAATATAACTCTGATGAAGGAAAAGTTTTTATTTCCTTGTAAAAATATACGAAAGAAGTGTAAAGATCCTGTGGAATCTCGAATTCAGTTGTATTTTGGAATTCGGGGTGTTACAGAGTGGTATCAGAGCACGCTTCTAAGTAGTACAAATTTATAAGGAACGACACCCTAGAAGTGGACATTAGAGTATGTGTTGAGTCTAGAGATTTAAATGTAAGCCACTTACATTTGTGTTGCTCTATGACTTGTGCTTCTCCCTCCCTATCTTTAAAATGACAGACCACTTCGACCCAGCTGGAGATGACCACTGGCACATCATTGAGGAAGATTACTACCCTGGGCAAGCTGATTCAGACGAGGAAGATCCCGAAGAAGTGGAAGAGGAATGGCCTGAGTCCCGAGAGATCACCCCACCTCCGGATTCATCTGATGATTCTTCTGACGAAGAGGAACCAGTTCCGGGTAATCTCATTGTGTCTCTTCAGAGGCAGGTAGAGACTCTGCAGGAGAGAGTTGGGCTACTAGAGGCTCAGTTGGCAAAGCACAAGGATGATTTTGCATTTCTCAGTCATCGTGTTTGGGAAGTCGAGAAGAGGAAAAACATTACCGATGTACTGAAGGAGGAAGTGAAGGAACTATGGGGAGAGCTTCGTGAAGCCAAGAGGAACCGTAGAAATTAGACCGTTGTATCATCTACTGCTTTCATTTTGATGTCAGAAATGTTTTAAATTCGAATGTATAAAGTTTGAAATTCAATGAAATGAAAAGTTGATTTAAAGTTCATGTTTCATACTTCGAATTTAATGGATGTTTTGCATCAGAATATGGCTGGAAGATGAGCTCGTAACGATGAAGGTCTGGACTTGGAAACGGAACTAGCGAGGGTCTATCAGACACTCAATGCCGTTGCCATGAATCAGAATCAAGGAAGGGTATCTGTGAATCCAGTACCCGAAGCAATCAAACTTGTGGAATCATTTAAACGGATGAAACCACCGGTGTTTGAGGGGAAGTAAGACCCTAACACGGCTGACAATTGGATCCGTCTGGTAGAGACTATCTTCGAAGTCCTGGAGACCCCGGAAGGTAGCAAGGTGAGGTTGGCGACTCTGCAATTTGAGAAGGATGCGGCTGTGTGGTGGCAGTCGATGAAGCGGACGATGGGAGGCTTGGCTCTTGGCTGGGAGAAATTCTTAGAGGAATTCCGCAGTCATTACTTTCCTTCAGACGTCCAGGAGAAGAAGGCCATGGAGTTTCTGTCACTGCAGCAGGGTGGCATGTCGGTTAGGGAGTATGAGACCAGATTTACTCAACTCTCAAGTTATGCTCCCGAATTAGTGATGGATGAGGCAAAGAAGGCTCGTAAGTTCGAGCATGGTTTGAGGCCGAGCTTGAGGTCCAGGATGATACCCCTCGGTATCAGGAGGTTTGACAAGCTGGTCAAACGAGCGGCAGCCACAAAGGCGGACATGGAGAAATTCCACGCTGTTCAGAATAGGAGGAACAACTGAATGCGGGGAAGAGGCCCGCAGTTGCTGGCAATGTCAGGGGACAGCCACCGGCTCAAAGGTTCAAGCCTACGGGTGCGAATGCTGTTCAAGTGGCAGGAAAGCCCGGGAATACTTGGACGAGACCTCCAGTGACTTGTTTCAATTGTGGAGAGACAAGCCACTACAAGTCTCATTACCCCAAACTGCAAGATGTCGTCTGCAATGCACCAACTCAGCAGACCGGGAAGAAGCCGTACCAGCAAGGACGAGTATTTGCCTTGACTGAAGCTGATGCTGATGAGGTAGATCACATCATCACTGGTACGAGGGAGGATGTTTAGGAGTGTTTTCTATTGATTCTCTTTTCCCATTATTTGGTGAACTGTTATGTAACGAGTATATATTGTGTAACAGGAGAACTTATTTTGAATGGAAAGAAAGCTGTTATTTTGTTCGATACTGGGTCCTCTCATACTTTTGTATCACCTAAATTTGCTAAAGTGTTGGGAGTCGAACCGAAGATTTTTCCAAGCAAGGTTTTAGCGGTAGCTACTCCGTCAGGGGAGACTCTAACCACTGATCGGTACTATGCTGACTGCAAGATTGTGATTGGAGATCGAATTTTCGGGATCGATCTGATCGAGCTGAATATTTTGGGAGTCGATGTTATCATTGGCATTGATTGGATGTCAGTGTACAGTGCGAATATTGAGTGCAAGACCAAGACAGTAACAGTGAAGGCTCCAGGAGGACCTGAAATCACTTTCTAAGGGAAGAGAACATGTTCAGATTTGGTTGCTGCTATCAGCCAGAAGAGAGGGATTCCTGCAGAGGTGCAGCAGATTTCTGTGGTTCGGGATTATCCGACCGTGTTCTTGGAAGATTTGCCTGGGTTACCCCCGCATCATGATGTGGAGTTCAGGATCACTATTCAGCCAGGGAGTGCACCTATTTCCAAGGCACCATATAGGATGGCATCTGTGGAACAGGATGAGATCAAATGGCAGATTGAGGAACTGTTGGAGAAGGGCTTTATTCAATCGAGAGCGTCACCTTGGAGAGTGCCGGTGCTTTTGGTAAAGAAGAAGGATGGTTCGATGAGGATGTGTATCGATTACCGAGAGCTGAACAAGGTCACTGTTCAGAATAAGTATCCTATTCCAAGAATTGATGACTTGTTCGATCGTCTACAAGGAGCTGCAGTTTTCTCCAAAATAGATCTTCGATCAGGATATCATCAAGTTCGAGTGAAAGTTGAAGATGTGCATAAGATTGTGTTCAGAACTCGACATGGGCATTACGAATTCTTAGTTATGCCGTTTAGAGTGACGAATGCGCCTGCAAACTTCATGGACATGATGAACAGAGTTCTGAGGCCGTTCATTGATTCTTTCGTCGTGGTATTTATTGACGATATTCTCGTGTACTCCAAGTCGGAGGAGGAGCACACGGAGCATTTGGCAGCAGTTTTGAGGAAGCTTCAGGGGCATGAGTTGTATGCCAAGTTGTCTAAGTGTGATTTCTGGAAATCTGAAGTGGCATTCCTAGGTCACATTCTTTCTAAGGAGGGAGTGGCAATTGATCCTCAGAAGATAGAGGCAGTGAGAGATTGGGCAAGGCCTACTACAGTGAAGGAAATCAGGAGTTTTCTTGGGCTAACTGGATATTATAAGAGGTTTATCCAGGGCTATGCTCAGATAGCCGTGCCGCTCACTGGTTTGACCAAGAAGAATGTGAACTTCAAGTGGACTGAGCAGTGCGAAGCAAGCTTTCAGGAGTTGAAAGAGAGACTGACTACTACACCCATTTTGGCTTTGCCTAGAGCAGGTGTTGAATATGATGTCTACAGTGATGCTTCACATCGTGGGCTTGGTTGTGTCTTAATGCAAGAAGGAAAAGTAATCGCTTATGGGTCTAGGCAACTAAGACCGCATGAGAAGAATTATCCGACTCATGATCTGGAGTTGGCTGCGATTATCTTTGCCTTAAAGCAATGGAGGCATTATGTTTATGGCGAGAAGCTGAACATGTACACAGACCACAAAAGCTTGAAATATATCTATCAGCAGAAGGATCTGAACCCGAGGCAAAGGAGATGGCTGGAGGTACTAGAGGACATTCGTCCGGAGATTAAGTATCATCCTGGGAAGGCTAATGTTGTTGCTGATGCACTTAGCCGCAAGAGCAGTCTGGCGAGTTTGATTACAACTCAAATGCAGTTGGCAGAGGAGTTAGATCGGGCTGGAATTGAGGTTGTTCTGCAAGGCTTAGGATCATATTTAGCTTAGTTGAGGCTTCAAACGATGCTGAATGATAGGATTATTGCAAGTCAGAAGGAAGATGCAGAGATTCAGAAGATGATGGAGCAAGTTGCAGGCAAGTTGCCCGGATTTCAAATCAGGGATGAAGTGTTGTGGTTTGGTGAGAGGCTGTGTGTTCCGGATCAATCGGACTTGAAAGAAAGTCTTCTTCAGGAGACACATGCTACTCTTTTGTCAGTACATCCTAGAAGTACCAAGATGTATAAGAACATTAAGCAGCATTTCTGGTGGTCAGGTTTGAAGCGGGATGTGGCTGAATTTGTGTCGAGGTGTGAGATTTGTCAACAAGTCAAAGCCGAGAATCAGAAATCTGGAGGTCTATTGCAACCGTTACCTATTCCAGAATGGAAGTGGGATAACATCAGTATGGATTTCATCACGGGTTTGCCTAAGAGTCCTAAGGGCAATGATGCGATTTGGGTCATAGTCGATCGATTAACCAAGTCCACTCACTTCTTGGCGATGAAACTCACTGCTTCGATGGACAAATTGGCTGAGATGTATGTTGGTGATATCGTCAGGCTTTATGGCATTCCGTTGACCATTGTGTCTGATCGAGATGCACGGTTTCATTTCTGGAGGAGTCTTCAGACAGCTTTAGGTACCAAGACAGATTTCGGCACTGTTTTTCACCCCCAGACCGATGGGCAGACCGAGAGAGTCAACCGTATTCTTGAGGATATGCTTCGGTGTTGTGTACTAGACTTTGGAGGCAGTTGGAAAAGGTATTTACCTTTGGTGGAGTTTACCTATAACAACAATTTTTAGACTAGCATTGGGATGGTGCCGTACGAAGCTCTGTATGGCAAGAAGTGCAGGACGTCTGTCTGTTGGTTCGAAGTTGGGAAGTGTCAGATGTTTGGGCCTAAGATTGTGCAGCAGACCTCTGAAAAGATTGATCTGATCAGGAAGAGGTTGGTGGATACTCAGAGTAGGCAGAAGAGCTATGCAGATAACCAGAGGAGGGACCTTGAGTTTGAGGTTGGTGACTTTATCTTTTTGAAGGTATCGCCCAGTAAAGGTGTGATTCGATTTGGCAAAGGCAGGAAGTTAGCTCCGAGGTTCATAGGACCGTATAAGATATTGAAAAGGATCGCGAAAACTACTTACCGGCTTGAGTTACAAGAAGAGTTGTTTCAGGTGCACAATGTCTTTCACGTGTCTATGCTGAGAGGTTATATTCCAGATCCTAGTTACCATTTGCCCGAAGTGCCAGAGGGTTTGCAGTTGGATCTTAATTACATTGAGCTTCCAGTTGAGATTGTTGATCGTCGGGAGAAAGTCTTGAAGAATAAGACAATACCGATGGTCAATGTAGTCTGGAGAAACCAATTGGTTGAAGAGGCTACTTAGGAATCCGAGGAGAGGATGATGAAGGATCATCCTGAGCTGTTTGCTTGATTGTATTTTTCTTCTTGTGTTTTGTTTTCTCACTCTTTAATTGTAGTTCCGGGGACTAAACTATTCTAATGAGGGAGTGTTGTAATACCCTAAACTTTCATTCTAATAAGATATTGATTTTTCACGTGTTGTGCACGTGAAAATTTCATGTGTATATTATTTATCTATTTTATATATACAAAATTTCTTTTGATAGTATGAACAATTATTTTTCCTTTCCTTTATTTTTATAAAATCCAAATTCTAAAGCCTAAAACACTATTTTATTTATGTTAGCCCACTTTAATTAATTATTAATTTGTTGTTTTGGCCCACAAGCCTAAGCCCACTATTTATGAAGCCCACTAATTTAATTAATCAATTAAATTGCCACACTTGTCATGTAGAGACAAAATGTGAATAATTTGATTTATTAAAATTGTACAAACTTCTACATAGGAGACTAGGTGGCACGTGCATGCACGTAGTGTGCAATGCACACCTTTTGGGCCGGTTTGTGATGGGAGTGATGGGAGTGATGGGAGTGTCGGTGAGTGTGCATGGGTGGTTAATTAATGTATGGGTAGTTGCTATAACTCCTACTCCTATCCTAGCCATTCATCCTACAACTATCCAATAAATGCTAGCCCTCCAATCTATCCTAGGATTAGTATAAATACCCCCCCCCCCTCCCCCTATCTACTTGTATTCTACACTAATAATCTATTGAAAGAAGAAAGCATTATATAGGAGATATATATTAGTGTGTGAGGGTCAGTGTATGTGTGTGTGTTCCCCATTGGAGGCCGTTCATCATCCATCACTTGGTGCTCTCGGTTTGTGGTAAGGAGCAAGGAGGAGAAGTTTGTGCATTGCAATCTAGGAGGATAAGGCACTCGCTTGCAATCTAGGAGGCTCTAGGGGATTTTCTTAATTGGTTTTTCTTCAAAAAGGTGGGTGTTTCTCATGACTTCTAAAGTAGAAATCATGCTAGGGAGTGAAATTGAATTGTTATTATGAATTACTAGTTGAAATGAAATGCATGCTTGCCTAAATAGAAGGGAATTGAGAAATTAGCAAATATGTGTTGATTGATTACTATATTTATTAATTATGAGTAAAGTGAATGTTCTCGTTATTTCTAATGTTAGTATGCAAAATATGTCCTAAATGTGAACTATGTGGTTTAACTAGTAAAAGACTAGCATCATGTTTATGGATTAAAGTGCTAAAGTAGAACGGTGTGTTAAAGATGAATTGATAGAATACATTATTAAGAAATGAGTGGTAATAGATGTCATGAAATTACCCATTGCTATTTATGCCATTAGAATAAATGAAAAAGAATGCATTTTTGCGAACAAATGATTGAATGCATCATGTGTAATTAATTAATAAAACAGAAGTTCTTATAAAGCAAATGATTACGGGTTTACGGTAAATTTTTAAGTAGATTGTAAACTGTAAAGTTATGTTTCAAAAAGAGAAGAAATTATATTTTTAGACTTGAAAAATTCCGCAGCACAGCCGACTGACTATATGTAACAGTCGACTGTCCTGGTCATTTTGATTTCGAGTTGAAAAACATCGCAGAGTAGCCGACTAATCACATTTAACAGTGACTGGCCCGATCTTTATTTTTGAGTTAAAAATCATAGCGAAACAGCCGACTGTCCATATGCGACAGTCGACTCCTCTGATTATTTTATTCTCGAGCTTTAGAAACTCGCAGAACAGCCGACTGGTCAGAGTTATCAGTCGACTGCCCTGAAGTTTCAAATAATATCTGTATTGTGGGAGAAAATCTCTATGACCTGAGGCTTTGTATAAGTGGGACTGTTTTTACAAAAGGAACTCTTTTGATTATTAACTTAATTTGTTTCTTTAAGAAATTTCGAATGGATTGTTTAAGAAGTAAAAATGAGATTTTGGGTAATGAGAAATTTGAAAGGTGTGAATTGTGAGACAATTGAAATTGTGAACCGTGGAATTAGAATGGATTGAAATAGAATTATGTGAGTTTATAAACTAGTGAATGTGACATGTTTGAAGAATTTCAGTTTTTCAAGTATCTATGCATTAAATTATTGATTGTGATGAGTTATGAAATATGTGAATACATGAATACTATGCTTTTGAAACATGAACTGTGATTAATCATGAAAGGACCTTATGAGCATGACATTGTAATTATGAGTTGAAATTGAGAATTAGGGTATAGCCAAGCCTTTTATCGGCAATGAAAGAATTGTGAAATGATATTTTGAAATGAGAAGACCAAGGTTGGGTCATGTGAAATTGAATGAATAAGACCGGTATAGTGGGAGTGCTACACTCTAAGAGTTGATTTTATTCATGATTCAATTAAACTAAGGATTAGATACATAGTGAAGATGTGATGAAAGTAAGAGAAAAACATTGAGTATGAGGGCCATTGGATTGTCCGCATTAGAGCATTCACAGGGTGTCCCATGATGAGTCATGATAGGGCGTGGATACTGCTCCAAGTACCGTCCCGGTGGCGACGCTCGTGGGGTGTTTGACGACTGCGGGTGGTGTCATGTCTATGGTAGGAGCTGAATTACCACAGGATGCCTGCATGATGAGTCATGTGTCAATGCATTGGGATTCCCTCCAGGGCGCCTAGACATGAGTTCATAGGTTAGAAAACATCTAGAATACTTACCGTAGTTACAGTAGTAGATTAAGTCATGGCGAGGGATTGAACCCTACAAGATGAAGAACGATTAAGGGCTTGCCCACGGACCTATGTAGTTTGGGATGCATCGAATCCGAACATGTGCGCATTAGTGTCATATAATATAAATAATTGCATTAAGGACTAAGTGCACATTCACAACACGACAACAATAGAATAGTCCCTTTAGCTTTGTTTGTGACAAGTTTGTGTTTGTTAAGAAATGAGAATCGTTATACTGTTTCCGGCATAGAGAGGATGGCCGTGTATAATATTTTGTCAGTTGAATGAACTGACGCGCCCACAGTTTTATATATAGGGTAAAGATGCTTGACTATTGAAGCATACATGCTGCGCAGGATTGAGTTAAATATTGTTTCATGTAATTTATTGTAATATTGCTTCCGCTGTGATAATGTACAAGTGTAAATGTAACTCTGATGAAGGAAAAGTTTTTATTTCCTTGTAAAAATGTACGAAAGAAGTGTAAAGATCCTGTGGAATCTCGAATTCAGTTGTATTTTGGAATTCGGGGTGTTACATACAGAATATGAGTTTGCTATAGGTACAACTAATTTGAGTTTTGACTTTTGAGTAGATATTTGGATTTTATTTTAGGGAGGGTAGTTGGGAGGGATTTTAATGGAGGGGAGGGGACGGGAGGTAATGGGAGGGGAGGGATTTTAATCATATTTTATGTTTGGTTCGAGGAGAGAAGGGAAGAGGAGGGGATGGAAAATAATTATCTTCTTGTTTGCTTCACTTGGGGAGGGAAGGGGTTTTATAATTAAATTACTTTTATACCCTTTTACATTTTAGGAGAGCCTATGCATTACTATTTCTAATTCCAACTTGGTATTCTTTATTTTACTTCTTGTTAACTTAACTTAGCAAAATAATACATGCAGGACTATAAGAAGATAAAATTAGTCCCAGTAAAAATTCTTCACAAGATTTGGATTGGAAAAATTACTATGGAGAGGAAAAATTAACAAGAATTGTTTGAAACACATTTGGAACTAATAGATGCTTCCAAAACAAAAACACTAACATAACACTAAACAAAAATCGTCGCATGCAATTTAACAAACCCTAAGATAACTGTCTGCCCCTCAGTTTTCGATATCACAACCATCTTCAAAACCCCATCAGTTACATCATCCAAATATTTGGGATGAGATATCAGCTTGCTCACAAGCAATCCGTGTAACGCCCCATAACTTTTAATACAATATCTTGGATTAATAAATTATTTTTAAATCAATTTATTTAATTATTTTGAATTTTTGTAAAATTGACATTTTCACACGTGCTAAACACGTGCAACTATTTTCGAAGTGTGAATTTAGAATTTTTAGTTGATGAACAAATTCTATTATTTTTTATTGGGTATATTTGATGTAACCCCTATTTTCCCAATTCCGTATTTTCTGTGTATTTTTGGTATTTTAAATTTTTGTAAATTATTTTCCCGCTTTCAAATTCTTTTTCTTAAAATGTATTTTTGGATCTCCTATTAAAGTTTATTTTTAATCTATAATTTTATTTGTAACTATTTCCATGATTTTTATACAAATCTTATTTTTGTTATTATTACTTTGATTTCTATTATTATTACTATTACTGTTATTATTATTACTATTATTATTTTTATTATTTTTATTATTATTATTATTGTTATTAGTATTATTGTTATTATTATTATTAATTTTGATTGTTTATTTAAAAATTCATTTCTAATGTTAATTGTGTCTGTAGTTATTTCAAATAATTTTCATATTATAGTACAATTATATTTGGTTATATAAACCTACATTTTATTGATTATTTTATTTTCTATTACATTTATAAACCCTATTTCTCCTATTGGATTTTACCCATTAAACCCCTAAACCATTTAATACCCAAATACCCATCTATTTTAACCCAAACCCTTTACCAGACCCGTTAAGCACCCACACTCATTAACCCGTCACCTAAACACCTAACCCTAATTTTTCCCTACCTATATATACCCCCCTGCATTGTCTCCCTGTGTAAACCCATCCGCCGCTTCATCTCCCTCACCCCTACCCCGTTCTCCTCTCGTCTCCCTCCCTGCCCATCTTCTAACCCATTCACCTTCTCCCCCACCCCATCGTCTGCCGCTCCTCCGCCGCCTCCCTCTGCTCCTGTTCTCCCTCTCCCCTGCTCTCCCCCCGTCCTCCAGCCTCCTCTACATGTCCCGTCCCGACCTCCAACCCATCCCTCCTTCATCCTCCCATGCACCCCCACATCGGCATCCCCTCTCTTTCCCTTCTCCTCTCCCGCTGTGTCAACCGCTAGCAGCGACCCCGTGACAGCAAACCCTAATCGCTGTCCCCTGGCCACCACATCGCTACCGCGATGTCCAGTGCACCCTGCTGCCGCCAGCCTGTCCTTCCTCTGACGACTGCAGCAACAAAAATCACCTCAGCCCAGTCACAGCACCCTGTCCCTGTCGCACTGCCTCTTTCTGAGCACCAGGCACCCATAGCAGAGCACCCCCC
The DNA here is from genome assembly GCA_017893485.1 of Hemerocallis citrina. Classification (NCBI taxonomy): domain Eukaryota; kingdom Viridiplantae; phylum Streptophyta; class Magnoliopsida; order Asparagales; family Asphodelaceae; genus Hemerocallis; species Hemerocallis citrina. The sequence continues at coordinate 225,178,540 of CM030364.1, forward strand.
AATGTTGTTCATTCGCATCGCTGGCTGCACCTCTGTTGCCGCTCTGCCTCCTCTCGACGATGCCACAGCCGACGGCAGCTCCGACAACGAGCTGCTGCCGTTGCCATTGTCTCTCCCTCTTTCTCTTTCTCGTTGTTGCTTGTGCATGAGAATGCACGTGTGGGGTGTTCGTGAGTGTTCGTTGTGTGCGTTTGCTCGCAGTTGGGATCGTGCGGTTATTGAGTTCTTTGTTCGTGAGTTCGTTTCGTGATTCGTTCGTTGTGTTCGTTGCCCGGGAATTCGTTCCCGTTATTCTTGCTCTTGCTTCATTTTCGTCGTCATCTCCAGGCAAGTAACTTGTATTTTCTTTTCTTTGTATAATACAAGTACTAAATACCGCATGTAGTGTAGTTGGGTTCTAGAGACAATTCGTGTGTGAATCCTCTGTTATGTATTGTCTCTATTGTGTTGATTCGACCATAGTTGCCTCACGACATACATGACATGAAACAACTAAGGATGACCACTTTTTGGATGTATATATGCATGCTATTTTGTTATATAGTGTGCTTGATGTGTTATTCGTGCTATAACTTGTTGTGGTCTTGCAAAATACCTTATACCATATTGTTTGGACATCTAGTACACTATATTTTATGTTTGGGTAGATTTGGATGAGTTTTACATGAACTAGACAATTTTATATTCAAAGAGTAATTCTGTATTTTCTGTTACCTTCCTTTTGATCAGTATTTTAGACCCTATTAAGGTCAGTATATGAAAATATTTTGTGAACATGAACTGTAAAGAATTCTGTCTGTTTTCTAACCCTTCTGACTTATCTCAGTTTCGATTTATGGATTGTGAGTTATGTCTATTTTACTACAGAGGTGTAGAGAGATTTCTAGATTTTGATTTCTATGAATTCTGAAAAGTAATCTATTTTTATCATGATGTTAAAAGTATTATTTTGATCCAATATTTTGCACAATACAACTAGACTTGATGGGGATTAACCCTGAATATTTTTGGATTTATTTGATTAGTTTTACAAACCGTTCTATGTTTCCAAATAATTACTATGCATGCAGAATTTTCATACTGTTCAGTAAAGAACCTGATTTTCGACCTAATTCTACTTATTGTTTGTAAAATATTTGTGAATATGAAAGTTAGCCTACTGTATTTATTTTGTCACCCTTTTGGCGAATTTTAATTTCGATTTATGGTTTGTGAGATATTGCTGTTTTCGTACTGTAGTGTTTATAATTCCAGATTTACAAAACTATCGTATCTTGTTGTTTTCTGATTTTACTTGACTACTCTATTTATGTTGAAAAATTATGAAACTTTATTTTTTGTTACTAAACATACTAGGGAATACCCCAGATTTTTTGTGGATTCAATTATTAAGTTTTCATGCTGTTTTCTTGATTATGAATACAAGTTTCTGATTTCTAGCTGAACACGTTTTCTGGATTCAAACCCATTTTGAGACTTGTTTTTTTGAAATATCAAATGACTTATATATATTTGCTGGATTCGGCCGGGAGTCTATTTTCTTGATCTTCTGACGGATCCAGATTTGCATGTTGTGGCAAAAAAAATTTCAGATTTAGTGTAGTACTGTCTTGCTTTCCTGAACTAGAATTCTCGTTGTCCCAATCTTTTATGTTGTCTATCACCTGTACATGTTTATCTTTCAACCTGAACTTGTTACTTGTTTATACCATGTTATACTTACCCTGTTTGTGACACATACATGCCTGTTTGATTAATAATAACAAAATAACCAAGCCGGGGTTAAGGGAAAGATCTAGAAGTGTAAAATATAAAAATGTGTACTTAGAAGGGGAAACGTATTTCCCATTTTGATTCATGTTGAAACATGAACCTATTGATGCATGGACCTGTTGGTTCGTGTACCTGTTACCTGTTGATGCATGGACCTATTACCTGTTGATGCATGGACCTGTTGGTTCGTATACCTGTTACCTGTTGATGCATGGACCTATTGGTTCGTGTACATGTTACCTGTTGATTTATGAACCTGTTGATGCATGAATCGGATGATTCGTGTACCTATTTTGATTCATGAACATGTTCCTATTCCTGTTTTCCTTATTCCTGAGTACACGGCCCTATGGACTCTACTACGAAATCTAATTGTAACTTGTTTGAATGTAGCAACCATGTGGTAAAAGGATGGACACATGAAGTGCTACCTAGATAGTAATAAACACAAGACTTGACAAGACATAACTTGACATACATGAATACCTGATACATGAATACCTGTTACATGCTTACCTGTTACTTGATACCTATACTTGCTACCTATATACCTGTTTACATATTTTCCTGTTTACCTGCTTGCTTGACACTTGATACATGTTTTCCTCTACCTGTTAGTATATCATGTTACTTGATTCTGTTTTCTGATTCATGTTAGTTATCCTATTTTATTGCCATGTATATTCCATGCTATTTATTTATCTTTTCCATATACTTGTATCCTGCACTGCAAGCGGTCCGTAACTTGCATTGACGGGAGTTTATTATCTTTCTCATCTTCCTGCAATTTGTTAAATTGTAGGTCGTCGAGATCAGCTGCCTGATGGAGCTGGTAACATGAGATACTAGTTGCTGGAGTTTTGGTATTATTATTTCTTTTTATTATTATTATTATTTCCTGTTGCTACTTGGATAGATGTATCTTGTACTTGGATTATTTTGTATTGGGCAATGTGACCCAGGAATTTTGACTTGTTCAGATCTGGTTTATTTGAGATTAATATATATTGTTTCAAGTATTCATATTGGTATTTTGATTCATATATGCATGCGTGGTTGACTTCTCTTGCTTCCGACTCTGATTATTCTTGTGAAATGTTGTAAAGATCCGGACAGCTTATGGATAATGAAAATTATTCGATGGGCTTTGTACGTATCTGTATTCCGTATTCTCTTTTTGTGAAGTGGGGTGTGACATTTGAATTTTTGGGATTTTTCTGAATAAATAAAACCACTTCTGTAAATTTTTGAAAGAAAGGGGTTTTTTGTAAAAAGTCGTTTAGGGGTGAAAACTAAACTTTAAAATTGTTTGGCTGCAATTACTGCTAGCTATTCAGTAAAAGGATCTAAGGAACTATATTATTTCCATATTTGGTTAATTTTTGTTGATTTAATTGAATAAATATATAATTACGCAATTTTTGAATTGTTAGGGACTTTATTGAAAATATTCTTTTTGGAGAGTAAAACTCAAAAAATTTGTTTGTAAAATCTAATCTTTATTTTTAGATAATAATTATAATTTTTATGGATTTTTACGAATATTTTATGACATATTTAAAAATACTCAAAAATGAAGGGCTTTTGTGCAAAATTGCCACTTGGAGTAAAAACTCCAGATTTTGAATTTTCTGGGCTGCAAATTTTGGTCGGCCAAATCAGGAGAGTTAGGGGATTTAATTTCTATTTTTATTAATTTTATTTGATTAACTAATAATTGGAAAGATCCATATATGTAAATAAATATTTTCTTGAGGAGTAATTTGTGAACTCTTCTAAAACCCTAAACTCCAAATCCCGACCTATATGTACAAAAGACACCCTCTTCTTTCGTAAACTAAAACAAATATATTATTTTTCTTTATTATTCTTGGAGTTTTGAAGCTTGGATTTTGGACTTTCGCAACGATGAGGAGTCTTCTTTCTTGATTATTATTATTCTTCATTGATCTTCTTTGAGGTGAGTGATACTTCTAGTTTTTTTGTAATACCCCAGATTTTTAAATAATAATTTTAAGATGAATAAATGAATTAATATGATATTTGGTGATTTAATAAATATTTTTTCTGAAATTTATTTTTTTACACGTGCAAAACACGTACAAATATTTTCTTGGGAAATTTAAAGTCAAAATTTATTTTGGAGAAACCCATTATTTATTATTTGATATTATTTTTGAATTTTTTGGATTTTTCTGATAATTATTTGACCTATTTGCAAATATTACAAAAAGAGGACTTTTGTGCAAAATTACCACTTGGAGTGAAAATTCCATATTTTCAAATTTTTGGGCTAGAAATGATGCCTAGTCAACTCAGTGGTAAATAGTTTAGTTTTTTTTTAATAAATTTGGTTTATTTTGCGAGGGTTCTTTTTGCAAAATTGTCACTTAGAGGGGCAAAAGTGCAATTTTATTTTTTTGGGTTTTCAAAATAGTGCCGGCTGATAATAGAGAGGTTATTCCTATTTTTAAATCTCAATTAAGATGATTTTATTTAATTTCTAAGTAGGGGGATCTATATATGTAAAGATATATTTAAAAGATGTATTTTGCAAATCTATTCAAAACCCTAAATTACTTGGATTTCTGACCTATAAAGGGTGGGGTGCAGTCGTCTCTTTGCTGCACAACACAAAGGAATTTCTTATTATTATTTTCTGGGAGTTTTAAAGCGAGGATCTTGGTTTTCTTGCGAAATGAGGGTTTTTCTTATTTCTTTATTTTCTTCGGTTGATTCTTCAATAAGGTGAGTGACATATGTTTGTTTTCTTATTGTTCTAAGCATGTTGTATGTAATGATTTATCTATTAGAGAGCATGCTAGATGATAGTATGTAGATATAATGAATTTTGATGAGTAGGTGAATTAAAAATTGAATCTTTTCATAAAACTACACTATTGATGTTTGAAACCCTAATTTAATAGGTTGAGATTTGTTAAAGAACCTAATAGAAATCATGAGTAGGATGTTTCCAATCATATTGTTGCTGATTTAAATACATAAATGTTGAGTGGTATGATATTATTGCATAAAGGTAAAGAAAATTGATTTGAAATGAACATACTGTGTGTATGCATATGTTGATTTGGTTCTTGATGTTTCAATGAATAAAACTTAATTATTTGCATGTTGTGAGTGCATATGTTCATGAGTAACTAGTGTAATCAGTTGGGGTGTTTGTATTGCAAGTTATGGAAGGGTTTATTGAATCAAAAGAATCAAATTTGAAGTGGGGGTTAAGTATTTAGAATTTCGGGTCTGATGCTTATGGCCAAAATTGGGTTTTGTGATTTTTATGAAGTTTTCCGTTGAGATTTGATTTGTTTTGATACTGAGTTGATTTGAACATTTTACTACGTCATATTGATGGAGTTTTGATGCTTTGACTGATGAAAAACACACCCAAATACACATATATGTATCTATATTCACTATTTTGAATATTTCGATGAAATTTGCTCTTTTATGGATTTGATATGGTTTTGATTTGTTTTATAAACTCCTATATGTTATAAAAGTTATATTTGATCATCTCAGAAAGTTTAATTTTGATTTTACAAAGTTTTATCATCGTATCAGTTTAAAACATGTACAGATTTTCAAACTGCAACCTATTATAATTGACAAACGACCGAACTTAAGTCTACAGTCGGCTGTCAGTTATTGAATTTTGGATTCTGTTTGCAATAACAGTCGACTGCTTCGTCTTTGAACTGAAGTCGACAGTCGACTGTAGGTTTTCTTGAGTTTTGGATTTTCAGGACAGTCGATTGACTATGTTCAATAGTCGACTGTCACTATCTTGGTTGATGAGTTATTGAATTTCGAGTTTTCAGAGGACAGTCGACTGTCACTGTCCTTGCTGATGGGTTTTCTTGAGTTTTCAGATTTTCGCAGGACAGGCCATTTGCGACGGTCGACTATCATTGCTCTAGCTGATGGATTTCTTGAGTTTTCTGATGTTTTCTTTAAACGATTGGTTCTTTGATATTGTAGGTTATTAATCTATTATTTAAAATGACGTTTTGCTACAGATTACAATATTTACAGAGAGTTGTATTTTGTTTATAATAGAATTTAAACTTGTATTTCTATAACTTCATGTAGTAAAATAAATATGTTTTCTTTGAAGTAATTGATGTTTTGTGGTATTTTGTGATTTCAAAATATGATTCCCAGTTATTTAATGGATTTAATATTTTATTTTAATTCTATAATTTTACGAGTATATTAAATAAATTTGGATTTTTGATTAACTAAAGAAGTTTTATTAATATAAACGTTTTAGTGATGATATTAAGAGTTTTATTGGAAATTTTGGTGTTGATATTCGTTTTGTGAATCTCTAGGAGTTGAGTGGGAGTCCTGTGAACCGACAGATGAGATTTTGTGGATTTTCACCAGTTGATGTCATTGGTTGTTTTGTGAAATTAAGTCCGGCAGGATACACTAACTCTAGAAGGGGGGATTTTTGTATTTTTAATAATAACCAACTTAAGGACAGGTACTAGTGGAGATGTGATGGAACTTGGAAAATATAAGTATATGCTCTTAATTTAGGTCCGACAGATGCATTCCGGGACTTGTGTGTTATTCTGTCTCAAGAGGACATTTGTATGTTCGCATGTCGAGGGTCTGCAGGCCTATTCACGGAGCATGCAGGGTGCATTCGCGTGTTGAGGGTCGGCGGGCCTATTCACGGGATGTACCTGGTGTATCTGCACGTCGAGGGCCTTGGAAGCCTATTCGTGGGGTACACGGCATGGAGGTGATTCTTCGATTTTGTTGAGCTATTCTTACATGATGCTTGCGCGTCGAGGGTTGTGATGCCTATTCGCGGAGTATTCTGGATCTTGTTCCCATCACCGTAGTAGGATTAGTTGCATAATGAGGGACTTAACCCTATAAAGTGGAGAACGATAAGGGTTTGCACCAGACCTATGTATTGTGGGATGCATAGAATCCGACAAGTATGCATTAGAAAATCAGCATGTAGCATTGGTATTTTCTTGACTTGGTTTTATGCATGATGTTTTCTGTTTTTCCTACACTTGACACTTAGACTAGTTTCACTTGATATTTTCATGTTTTATTTATTGTTATTTCTTTTTCATTCATTCTTGCTGTTGGTACATGTTGTTTATGATCTTATCTTTTATGTTTTATTTATGTTGTTTTTCTTTTGATATCACTCACACCATTATGGCTGACCTCTGTAGTTTTGGGGGTTAGGGTTATCTCTAGCCTCATGTTTTTCAGGTAGGTGCCTATAGCTTGCGATTTGGATGCATGAGATAGAATGATGTTATGGCTTATGTAATTTGTAAAAAAATGTGTTGTAAAAGAAAAGATTGTAATTCAAGGTGTTTGTTTTTTCGCTGTGCTTTATAAAGAATTGATGTAATAAAAGTTAAAAAAATTTCTCTTTGTTTTGGCTATGTTTACTATTACAGTTGAAGTTGATGCTGGGAATTGTGTCACGTATTTCTAAGATATCATATTGGAAATTCGGGGCGCTACATTTTTGATGTGTTTTACTCATTATTATGATGAATGAACTTATGGATGTTCACATGAACTGAAGATGCAATTTTTATGAGAGATGATCATGTTTTATTAATTTTGAATGTTGAATATTGACGATGGATGAAAAATCTAACTTGGGATCTATGGATGTAACTGTAGTTAATAAAGACTGGTAATTTATACGTGCGATGCACGTCTTAATAAATATATTTTTTTAAGTAAAAATTTTGACGTAGACTGGCTTCGAACCTGAGACATCTTTTATATTAGTTATGCACAGACAATGGACGTCTTATTAATTTTTTAATTTTTTTAAATAAAAACTCTAACGTTGTGAGGACTCGAACCTAAAACCTCCTTCATATTAGTTATGTATGTGTGTCACACATGTTGGTAGATTGACAAATGACACTAAGGCCTTATCCCATTATAATATTAGAGATATGTAGAAATAATTAAAACTTTCTCCATGCTCTTGAATTCATGCATGATTGATTATAAAGTTGAGATCTTTCCATGCTATTGGTTGTTTTTAATCATCAAAAATTGAAACTAAAAATTAGGATTTGAATAATTGTTGTATAGATCTAAAGTAATTTATTTTGTGGTAGCTTATGCATAAAAGATTAAAATTTTTGATTAAAGAAATAAATCTAATGAGAATATATGTGATTGTAGATATTAGATCATGGTGTATGATTCAAGAAACATGTTTTGGATGATTACAAGATGAGATTTTTCAGGTAGGTGCCTATAGCTTGCGATTTGGATGCATGAGATAGAATGATGTTATGGCTTATGTAATTTGTAAAAAAATGTGTTGTAAAAGAAAAGATTGTAATTCAAGGTGTTTGTTTTTTCACTATGTTTTGTAAAGAATTGATGTAATAAAAGTTAAAAAAATTTCTCTTTGTTTTGGCTATGTTTACTATTACAATTGAAGTTGATGCTGGGAATTGTGTCACGTATTTCTGAGATATCATATTGGAAATTCGGGGCGCTACATTTTTGATGTGTTTTACTCATATTATCATGATGAATGAACTTATGGATGTTCACATGAACTGAAGATGCAATTTTTATGAGAGATGATCATGTTTTATTAATTTTGAATGTTGAATATTGACGATGGATGAAAAATCTAACTTGGGATCTATGGATGTAATTGTAGTTAATAAAGACTAGTAATTTACACGTGTGATGCACGTCTTAATAAATATATTTTTTTAAGTAAAAATTTTGACGTAGTCTGGCTTCGAACCTGAGACATCTTTTATATTAGTTATGCACAGACAATGGACGTCTTATTAATTTTTTAATTTTTTAAATAAAAACTCTGACGTTGTGAGGACTCGAACCTAAAACCTCCTTCATATTAGTTATGTACGTGTGTCACACATGTTGGTAGATTGACAAATGACACTAAGGCCTTATCCCATTATAATATTAGAGATATGTAGAAATAATTAGAACTTGCTCCATGCTCTTGAATTCATGCATGATTGATTATAAAGTTGAGATCTTTCCATGCTATTGGTTGTTTTTAATCATCAAAAATTGAAACTAAAAATTAGGATTTGAATAATTGTTGTATAGATCTAAAGTAATTTATTTTGTGGTAGCTTATGCATAAAAGATTAAAATTTTTGCTTAAAGAAATAAATCTAATGAGAATATATGTGATTGTAGATGTTAGATCATGGTGTATGATTCAAGAAACATGTTTTGGATGATTACAAGATGAGATTTTTCATTGTTCTAATATTAAAGTAAGGTTGTATGATTCTATGTATTTTTGTTTTTGTAAGAAGTATTTCTGACAAGAAATATACACAAAAAGAAATAATAAAAACCAAAATTTTGGGCTAGGGTTTGGAGGCTTAAACCCTGGGTTAGGGTTGGGAAGGCTCAAGAGAACAGTACCGGGGTTACTGTTAACCATGGGAAATGTTCAAACCCACAGCTAAAGGCTGCCTTTTCTGGGTGTTTTTTAATATTTTTTTTAATGTTTTCGTGTGGTTTAACGTGAATTTGTGTGCTATGTTTGGGGACTATAGTATACATAAGGGAGCATCTATATATGAGTTTAAACAAATATATATGAGTGGCTTGATCGAGTTTGGTTGAGATTTTATAGACGTTATATGATCTAGACCGTCGCCTGTTTCAGTTTGGAACGAAATTTCGACCTAGTTGCCGATAAAATTATCAAAATCTTATGAAATAGAAATTGTACCTCACTATGTCTAGTTTCCAGAACATCAGACGAATCCTCAATCTAACTTATAGATTGCAAGACATGCAACTTCTAGCACTGTAATGTCGTAGTTTCAGATTTTTAAAATAACGGTTAGTTATCAGAATTTATCAAGTATGAACCCTTCAAATTAAATTATTTGATTCCAGATTTTTATGGTGAATTCCTCGTTATGTGCTGAATTGAATTTTATTTTTTTCAGAATTTAATATTAATTTTAGAATGTATTGTTTTGAGAAACGAATTCATGTAACTTTTAGATTTTTGGATAAAAGATCGTTTTCAGAAATTAACGAATATGAACCCTTTAAATTAATTTATTTGAGCCCAAATTTTTATGGTGGATTCCTTGATATGTATTGTATTTAAGTTAATTTTTCCAGAATTTAATATTGATTTTAGAGTGTACAGTTTTGAATGACAAATTCGGATAATTTTCAGATTTTGTAAAAATCTATATTTTTGTGGATGAAATGTGTTTCCATACATATAAACAAGTTCTCATGGAAATATTGGTTGATTAAAAGAAATGTAATGAAGAGTAGTTTGTATAATTTAACCAAGTTGAGTTTTGATTTGAGGATTGGAGTTATCATGTGAACCCTAAAAGATTGTTGATGATATGTGGAGTTATAAGACTCTAGAGGTTGAGTGGAACCCTAACATACTGGAAGTTGAGATTTTTTGGATATTTGATCAGTGGGGCTTTTGTTGTTGATTTAGTTAAGACCGACATGGTACACTAACTCTAGGGAGGCTGTGTTTTAATTAATAAAAATAAACATAAGGACAGGCACTAGTGGAGATGTGACAGATCTTGGAAAACATAAGTAGGAGGCCCTGTATAGTAGACGGACGAAGTTCGGGACTATAGTCATGGTTGGGCGGTTTGATTCCAAAGGCTACGATTATCATTGTCATCTCCCGGGTTCGCACGTTGAGGGTCTTTTACAGTTGGGCGGTTTTATTCCGAAGGTTGTCTCCTATTCATGGAATTTCAGCATGGAATGTTCAGGACGAAGCTTATATGATGCTTGCGCGTTGAGGGTGCTAGTCTATCTGGTAGATACCACGATGTAGGCATATTCGCAGAGTATTCTAAATCTTTTTTCTATCACCATAGTAGGATTAGTTGCATAACGTGGGATGAACCCTATAAAGTAAAGAACGATAAGGGATTGTACCGGACCTATGTAGAGTGAGAGCATAGAATTCGACAAGTATGCATTAGTAATCATCATGTGCTTTTGTATTTTTTTTGACTTGTATTATACATGTTTGTTTTCTGTCTTCTTACACTTGACACTTAGCCTAGTTTCACTTGATGATTTATACTTCATTTATTGTTGTTTCATGTTCCATCTGTTATTACTGTATTAATATATTTCACTTGTTGACTTATGATTTTATTCTTTATGTTTTCATTTAAGTTTGTATTTCCTTTGAATATCACTCACACCGTTATGGCTGACCCCTGTAGTTTTGGGGGTTAGGGATATCTCTAGCCTCATATCTTACAGGTAGGTACCATTAGCATGGAATTGAAAGCATGTGGTAGAAAGTTTAATGATTTTGAAGGAATGATTGTAAAGAGAAAGAATTGTAATTCAAAGTATTTAAATTCCGTTGTGCTTTATAAAAGAGTTGATGTCATAAAAAGTTTTAAATTTTTCCTGCATTCGATTGCTATGTTTATGATTACAATTGAAGTTGATTCTGAAATTTGTGCCACATATTTCAAATTTTATTAATTGAAAATTCGGGGCGCTGCAATCCCACCGGTGCTCCTATATCTTTAGTGGCTTGCTGACCTATGAGGCCTTCAGGTACCAGAGCCTCACCAACCTAGTGGCTTGCTGACCTGGGAGGTTTTCGTACATAAATTGATTCGATATAGAATTGAAGTTGAAACTTTCAGTTCACTTCACTGCACAACTAACATAATGGATTTTATGTTTGTTTTGATCTGCAAGGGAAAGGCGTTTGCTTGAATAGAACTTTGTCCTATGTTAACAGTATAAAACCTGGGGTGCCATGTATTAACTTGGAACATACTCTTCCCTATTTACTCGCCAGGAACTCGATCTGTAAGAAACTAACCGCTCATAGAAATTACTTCCAATCCATTTTTTTTCTAGATAGGGTATGATGCATCTCCATAGTAACATATATAGGAGAGGGGAGGCGATCGGGGAGAGGGTGGCGAGTTACGGTGGAGGCAGAAGGTGATTCTCGACGGTGAGAGGAAGAGCGGGAGGGTGAGGCTCGACCCACTGTTGGGTTCTCGAAGAAACGGAGGAGAGGGAGAAAGAGAGAGGGCGAGTGGGAGAGAGAGTCAGGAAGAGAGAGGGTCTGCTTTTTAAGTTTAGATTGGGGATTTAAATCTAAAAAGGGTAATTTAGTCCTATCATTTAAAAAAAAATTAGATCAACTTTTTCTCCCAGGAAGCCAAAATTGGCTCAGGAGGGATTTTACACCCCTCCATTCCCTTCCCCTCCCTTCCTAGAAAATGAACCAAATAAGAAATGTATAAAAAAAATCCCTCCCCTGCCCTCGCCTCCATTCCCCTCCGACCAAACAGACAGTATATGTCTGCACGTACAATATATGTCTCATTATTTTATTTTATTTTTAAATAAGATTACGATATATTCTAACCTTAAACCTGAGACATCTCTTTGCTCATCTGAGACTCTTACCATACCGTTTACAAATTACCCTTAGTGGCACCATTTTTTATGTTATATAAGTAACACTTTGGTAATGTCGTAAATAAATTTGAACTTTGAAGGTATTATGATAAGTGAAAACATTTGAGTGAATGGATGATTAATTTAACTCCCACTTAAAAATGAGTGGTTGAGATTAAATGGTTAGTTGTCTACAAATTACAGTTTGTCTATAAATTGCACAATCCGAACTCTCGCATTATAGTATTAGAGATTAGATATTAGAGATTTATTTGATATTTCTATTGAATTATTTTTATGTAATTGTTTGAGATGCTTAATTTAATTTTTTGGGATTAGTTAGTTGAAATTCTTGAAGAAAATTATTTGGAAGTTGAGATTTTTTGGATATTTGGTCAGTGTGGCTTTTGTTGTTGATTTAGTTAAGACCGACATGGTACACTAACTCTAGGGAGGCTGTGTTTTAATTAATAAAAATAAACATAAGGACAGTCACTAGTGGAGATGTGACAGATCTTGGAAAACGTAAGTAGGGGGCCCTGTATACTAGACGGACGAGGTTCGCGACTATAGTCGTGGTTGGGCAGTTTGATTCCGAAGGCTACGATTATCGTTGTCATCTCCCGGGTTTGCACGTTGAGGGTCTTTTACAGTTGGGCGGTTTTATTCCGAAGGCTGGGTCCTATTCATGGAATTTCAGCATGGAATGTTCAGGGCAACGCTTATATGATGCTTGCGCGTTGGGTGCTAGTCTATCTGGTAGATACCGGGATGTAGGCATATTCGCGGAGTATTATAAATCTTATTTCTATTACCGTAGTAGGATTAGTTGCATAACGTGGGATTGAACCCTATAAAGTAAAGAACGATAAGGGATTGTACCTGATCTATGTAGGGTGAGAGCATAGAATTCGACAAGTATGCATTTGTAATCATCATGTGCATTTGTATTTTTCTTGACTTGTATTATACATGTTTGTTTTCTATCTTCTTACAATTGACAATTAGCCTAGTTTCACTTCATGATTTATGCTTCATTTATTGTTGTTTCGTGTTCCATCTGTTATTACTGTATTAATATATTTCACTTATTGACTTATGATTTTATTCTTTATGTTTTCATTTAAGTTTGTATTTCCTTTGAATATCACTCACACCGTTATGGCTGACCCCTGTAGTTTTGGGGGTTAGGGATATCTCTAGCCTCATATCTTACAGGTAGGTACCATTAGCATGGAATTGAAAGCATGTGGTAGAAAGTTTAATGATTTTGAAGGAATGATTGTAAAGAGAAAGAATTGTAATTCAAAGTATTTAAATTCCGTTGTGCTTTATAAAAGAGTTGATGTCATAAAAAGTTTTAAATTTTTCCTGCATTCGATTGCTATGTTTATGATTACAATTGAAGTTGATTCTGAAATTTGTGCCACATATTTCAAATTTTATTAATTGAAAATTCGGGGCGCTGCAATCCCACCGGTGCTCCTATATCTTTAGTGGCTTGCTGACCTATGAGGCCTTCGGGTACCAGAGCCTCACCAACCTAGTGGCTTGCTGACCTGGGAGGTTTTTGTACATAAATTGATTCGATATAGAATTGAAGTTGAAACTTTCAGTTCACTTCACTGCACAACTAACATAATGGATTTTATGTTTGTTTTGATCTGCAAGGGAAAGGCGTTTGCTTGAATAGAACTTTGTCCTATGTTAACAGTATAAAACCTGGGGTGCCATGTATTAACTTGGAACATACTCTTCCCTATTTACTCGCCAGGAACTCGATCTGTAAGAAACTAACCGCTCATAGAAATTACTTCCAATCCATTTTTTTTCTAGATAGGGTATGATGCATCTCCATAGTAACATATATAGGAGAGGGGAGGCGATCGGGGAGAGGGTGGCGAGTTACGGAGGAGGCAGAAGGTGATTCTCGACGGTGAGAGGAAGAGCGGGAGGGTGAGGCTCGACCCACTGTTGGGTTCTCGAAGAAACGGAGGAGAGGGAGAAAGAGAGAGGGCGAGTGGGAGAGAGAGTCAGGAAGAGAGAGGGTCTGCTTTTTAAGTTTAGATTGGGGATTTAAATCTAAAAAGGGTAATTTAGTCCTATCATTTAAAAAAAAATTAGATCAACTTTTTCTCCCAGGAAGCCAAAATTGGCTCAGGAGGGATTTTACACCCCTCCATTCCCTTCCCCTCCCTTCCTAGAAAATGAACCAAATAAGAAATGTATAAAAAAAATCCCTCCCCTGCCCTCGCCTCCATTCCCCTCCGACCAAACAGACAGTATATGTCTGCACGTACAATATATGTCTCATTATTTTATTTTATTTTTAAATAAGATTACGATATATTCTAACCTTAAACCTGAGACATCTCTTTGCTCATCTGAGACTCTTACCATACCGTTTACAAATTACCCTTAGTGGCACCATTTTTTATGTTATATAAGTAACACTTTGGTAATGTCGTAAATAAATTTGAACTTTGAAGGTATTATGATAAGTGAAAACATTTGAGTGAATGGATGATTAATTTAACTCCCACTTAAAAATGAGTGGTTGAGATTAAATGGTTAGTTGTCTACAAATTACAGTTTGTCTATAAATTGCACAATCCGAACTCTCGCATTATAGTATTAGAGATTAGATATTAGAGATTTATTTGATATTTCTATTGAATTATTTTTATGTAATTGTTTGAGATGCTTAATTTAATTTTTTGGGATTAGTTAGTTGAAATTCTTGAAGAAAATTATTTGGAAGTTGAGATTTTTTGGATATTTGGTCAGTGTGGCTTTTGTTGTTGATTTAGTTAAGACCGACATGGTACACTAACTCTAGGGAGGCTGTGTTTTAATTAATAAAAATAAACATAAGGACAGTCACTAGTGGAGATGTGACAGATCTTGGAAAACGTAAGTAGGGGGCCCTGTATACTAGACGAACGAGGTTCGCGACTATAGTCGTGGTTGGGCAGTTTGATTCCGAAGGCTACGATTATCGTTGTCATCTCCCGGGTTTGCACGTTGAGGGTCTTTTACAGTTGGGCGGTTTTATTCCGAAGGCTGGGTCCTATTCATGGAATTTCAGCATGGAATGTTCAGGGCAACGCTTATATGATGCTTGCGCGTTGAGGGTGCTAGTCTATCTGGTAGATACCGGGATGTAGGCATATTCGCGGAGTATTATAAATCTTATTTCTATTACCGTAGTAGGATTAGTTGCATAACATGGGATTGAACCCTATAAAGTAAAGAACGATAAGGGATTGTACCTGATCTATGTAGGGTGAGAGCATAGAATTCGACAAGTATGCATTTGTAATCATCATGTGCATTTGTATTTTTCTTGACTTGTATTATACATGTTTGTTTTCTATCTTCTTACAATTGACAATTAGCCTAGTTTCACTTCATGATTTATGCTTCATTTATTGTTGTTTCGTGTTCCATCTGTTATTACTGTATTAATATATTTCACTTGTTGACTTATGATTTTATTCTTTATGTTTCCATTTAAGTTTGTATTTTCTTTGAATATTACTCACACCGTTATGGCTGACCCCTGTAGTTTTGGGGGTTAGGGATATCTCTAGCCTCATATTTTACAGGTAGGTACCATTAGCATGGAATTGAAAGCATGTGGTAGAAAGTTTAATGATTTTGAAGGAATGATTGTAAAGAGAAAGAATTGTAATTCAAAGTATTTAAATTCCGTTATGCTTTATAAAAGAGTTGATGTCATAAAAAGTTTTAAATTTTCCCTGCATTTGATTTCTATGTTTATGATTACAATTAAAGTTGATTCTGAAAATTGTGACACATATTTCAAATTTTATTAATTGAAAACTCGGGGCGTTGCAATCCCACCGGTGCTCCTATATCTTTAGTGGCTTGCTGACCTATGAGGCCTTCAGGTACCAGAGCCTCACCAACCTAGTGGCTTGCTGACCTGGGAGGTTTTTGTACATAAATTGATTCGATATAGAATTGAAGTTGAAACTTTCAGTTCACTTCACTGCACAACTAACATAATGGATTTTATGTTTGTTTTGATCTGCAAGGGAAAGGCGTTTGCTTGAATAGAACTTTGTCCTATGTTAACAGTATAAAACCTGGGGTGCCATGTATTAACTTGGAACATACTCTTCCCTATTTACTCGCCAGGAACTCGATCTATAAGAAACTAACCGCTCATAGAAATTACTTCCAATCCATTTTTTTTCTAGATAGGGTATGATGCATCTCCATAGTAACATAAATAGGAGAGGGGAGGCGATCGGGGAGAGGGTGGCAAGTTACGGTGGAGGCAGAAGGTGATTCTCGACGGTGAGAGGAAGAGCGGAAGGGTGAGGCTCGACCCACTGTTGGGTTCTCGAAGAAACGGAGGAGAGGGAGAAAGAGAGAGGGCAAGTGGGAGAGAGAGTCGGGAAGAGAGAGAATCTGCTTTTTAAATTTAGATTGGGTATTTAAATCTAAAAAGGGTAATTTAGTCCAATCATTTAAAAAAAATTAGATCCACTTTTTCTCCTAGGGAGCCAAAATTGGCTCAGGAGGGATTTTACATCCCTCCATTCCCTTCCCCTCCCTTCCTAGAAAATGAACCAAATAAGAAATGTATAAAAAAAATCCCTCCCCTACCCTCGCCTCCATTCCCCTCCGACCAAACAGGCAGTATATATCTGCACGTGCAATATATGTCTCATTCTTTTATTTTATTTTTAAATAAAGACTACGATGTATTCTAACTTCAAACCTGAGACATCTCTTTGCTCATCTCAGACACTTACCATACCCTTTACAAATTACCCTTAGTGGCACCATTTTTTATGTTATATAAGTACCACTTTGGTGATGTCGTAAATAAATTTGAACTTTGAAGGTATTATAATAAGTGACAACAATTGAGTAAATGAATGATTAATTTAAATCCCACTTAAAAATGAGTGGTTGAGATTAAATGGTTAGTTGTCTACAAATTACAGTTTGTCTATAAATTGCACAATCCGAACTCTCGCATTATAGTATTAGAGATTAGATATTAGAGATTTATTTGATATTTCTATTGAATTATTTTTATGTAATTGTTTGAGATGCTTAATTTAATTTTTTGTTATTAGTTAGTTGAAATTCTTGAAGAAAATTATTTGGAAGTTGAGATTTTTTGGATATTTGGTCAGTGGGGCTTTTGTTGTTGATTTAGTTAAGACCGACATGGTACACTAACTCTAGGGAGGCTGTGTTTTAATTAATAAAATTAAACATAAGGACAGGCACTAGTAGAGATGTTATACATCTTGGAAAACGTAAGTAGGGGGCCCTGTATACTAGACGGACGAGGTTCGGGACTATAGTCGTGGTTGGGCGGTTTGATTCCGAAGGCTACAATTATCATTGTCATCTCCCGGGTTCGCACGTTGAAGGTCTTTTACAGTTGGGCGGTTTTATTCCGAAGGCTGTGTCCTATTCATGGAATTTCAGCATGGAATGTTCAGGGCGATGCTTATATGATGCTTGCGCATTGAGGGTGGTAGTCTATCTGGTAGATACCGGAATGTAGGCATATTCGCGGAGTATTCTAAATCTTGTTTCTATCACCGTGGTAAGATTAGTTGCATAACGTGGGATTGAACTCTATAAAGTAAAGAACGATAAGGGATTGTACCGGACCTATGTAGAGTGAGAGCATAGAATTCGACAAGTATGCATTAGTAATCATCATGTGCATTTGTATTTTTCTTGACTTGTATTATACATGTTTGTTTTCTGTCTTCTTACACTTGACACTTAGCCAAATTTCACTTGATGATTTATGCTTTATTTATTGTTGTTTCATGTTCCATCTGTTATTACTGTATTGATATATTTCACTTGTTGACTTATGATTTTATTCTTTATGTTTCCATTTAAGTTTGTATTTCTTTTGAATATGACTCACACCATTATGGCTGACCCCTGTAGTTTTGGGGATTTAGAATATCTCTAGCCTCATATTTTACAGGTAGGTACCATTAGCATGGAATTGAGAGCATATGGTAGAAAGTTTAATGATTTTGATGGAATGATTGTAAAGAGAAAGAATTGTAATTCAAAGTATTTAAATTCCGTTGTGCTTTATAAAAGAGTTGTTGTCATAAAAAGTTTTAAACTTTCTCTGTATATGATTGCTATGTTTATGATTACAGTTGAAGATGATTCTGAAATTTGTGCCACATATTTCAAATTTTATTAATTGAAAATTCCGGGCGCTGCAATCCCACCGGTGCTCCTATATCTTTAGTGGCTTGCCGACCTATGAGGCCTTCAGGTACCAGAGCCTCACCAACGTAGTATATTGCTGACCTGGGAGGTTTTTGTACATAAATTGATTAGATATAGGATTGAAGTTGAAACTTTCAGTTCACTTCACTGCACAACTAACATCATGGATTTTATGTTCGTTTTGATCTGCAAGGGAAAGGCGTTTGCTTGAATAGAACTTTGTCCTCTGTTAACATTGTAAAACCTGGGGTGCTATGCATTAACTTGGAACATACTCTTCCCTATTAACTCGCCAGGAACTCGTTCTGTAAGAAACTAACCACTCATAGAAATTACTTCCAATCAAATTTTTTCTAAATAGGGTATGATGCATCTCCATAGTAACATAAATAGGAGAGGGGAGGCGATCGGGGAGAGGGTGGCGAGTTGCGGTGGAGGCAGAAGGTGAGTCTCTACGATGAGAGGATGAGCGGGAGGGTGAGGCTCGACCCACTGTTGGGTTCTTGAAGAAACAGAGGAGAGGGAGAAAGAGAGAGGGCGGGTGGGAGAGAGAGTCGGGAAGAGAGAGGATCCGTTTTTTAAGTTTAGATTTGTAACGCCCTGCCCCAATACTCAGACAATTATTAATATTTTTAGAATACAAATTAGATACTATGTAGTACAACTCCCCACTACAGGCTGCCTCTCAAAAGGTGGTTAACCAATTAGGTGACTCTTGATCATTGGCTAATTATATTTATACTCAAATTATTTTTGTGCACCTCCCATGTGGGACTAAATTTCTCAAATTCTTCTCAAATTCCTCAAATCCCATGTACGCAAACCAGTCGACTGAACAATCGACCAGTCGACTGTTCGCTCCAAATCTGGGGTATTACATACACCCCACCTTAGAAATCAGCGTCCTCGCTGAGTACAGGGCACACACCTAGTGTAGGATCCGCCCTTTCTAGCCGATGTAGTATAGTCCTAGATCCCGGAGATCAATCATTCTCAACACCGCAGATCGGATACCCAGCTATCAATCACTACCTGTGACTCTCAATACCGCAGAGTATACCCGACCCCGGAGATCAATGACTCTCAGCACCGCAGATCATACTGACCTCTACTACACCCGGTGTCGAAAGTCGGCTCTGATACCATTTTGTAATGCACTGCCCCAATACTCAGACAATTTTTAATAATTTTAGAACACAAATTAGATACTATGTAGTACAACTGCCCACCACAGGCTGCCTCTCAAAAGGTGGTTAACCAATTAGGTGACTCCTGATCATTGGCTAATTATATTTATACTCAAATTATTTTTGTGCACCTCCCATGTGGGACTAAATTTCTCAAATTCTTCTCAAATTCCTCAAATCCCGTGTACGCAAACCAGTCGGCTGAACAATCGACCAGTCGACTGTTCGCTCCAAATCTGGGGTATTACAAGATTAGGGATTTAGATCTAAAAAGGGTAATTTAGTCCAATCATTTAAAAAAAATTAGATCCACTTTTTCTCCCGGGGAGCCAAAATTGGCTCAGGAGGGATTTAACACCCCTCCATTCCCATCCCCTTCCTTCCTAGAAAATGAGCCAAATAAGAAATGTGTAAAAAAAATCCCTCCCCTACCCTCGCCTCCATTCCCCTCCGACCAAACAGGCAGTATATGTCTGCACGTGCAATATATGTCTCATTCTTTTATTTTATTTTTAAATAAAGACTACGATGTATTCTAGCCTCAAACCTGAGACATCTCTTTGCTCATCTCAGACTCTTACCATACCCTTTACAAATTACCCTTAGTGGCACCATTTTTTATGTTATATAAGTAACACTTTGGTAATGTCGTAAATAAATTTGAACTTTGAAGGTATTATGATAAGTGACAACATTTGAGTAAATGGATGATTAATTTAACTCCCACTTAAAAATCAGTGGTTGAGATTAAATGGTTAGTTGTCTACAAATTACAGTTTGTCTGTAAATTACACAATCTGAACTCTCGCATTATAGTATTAGAGATTAGATATTAGAGATTTATTTGATATTTCTATTGAATTATTTTTATGTAATTGTTTGAGATGCCTAATTGAATTTTTTGAGATTAGTTAGTTGAAATTCTTGAAGAAAATTATTTGGAAGTTGAGATTTTTTGGATATTTGGTCAGTGTGGCTTTTGTTGTTGATTTAGTTACGACATGGTACACTAACTCTAGGGAGGCTGTGTTTTAATTAATAAAAATAAACATACGTACAGGCACGAGTGGAGATGTGATAGATCTTGTAAAATGTAAGTAGGGGGCCCTATATAGTAGAAGGATGAGGTTCGGGACTATAGTCGTGGTTGGGCGGTTTGATTCCGAAGGCTATGATTATCATTGTAATCTCCCGGGTTCGCACGTTGAGGATCTTTTACAGTTGGGCGGTTTTATTCCGAAGGCTGTGTCCTATTCATGGAATTTCAGCATGGAATGTTCAGGGCGACGCTTATATGATGCTTGTGCGTTGAGCGTGCTAGTCTATCTGGTAGATACCGGGATGTAGGCATATTCGCGGAGTATTCTAGATCTTGTTTCTATCACCGTAGTAGGATTAGTTGCATAACGTGGGATTGAACCCTATAAAGTAAAGAACGATAAGAGATTGTACCAGACCTATGTAGCGTGAGAGCATAGAATTCGACAAGTATGCTTTAGCAATCATCATGTGCATTTGTATTTTTCTTGACTTGTCTATAAATTGCACAATCCGAACTCTCGCATTATAGTATTAGAGATTAGATATTAGAGATTTATTTGATATTTCTATTGAATTATTTTTATGTAATTGTTTGAGATGCTTAATTTAATATTTTGGGATTAGTTAGTTGAAATTCTTGAAAAAAATTATTTGTATTGTTTGAAGACCAAATTGGATATCCATAATTTTAGTCCAAGTTGAGCCCAAAATGA
The DNA here is from genome assembly GCA_017893485.1 of Hemerocallis citrina. Lineage (NCBI taxonomy): Eukaryota > Viridiplantae > Streptophyta > Magnoliopsida > Asparagales > Asphodelaceae > Hemerocallis > Hemerocallis citrina. The sequence continues at coordinate 225,199,988 of CM030364.1, forward strand.
AGAGGCCTGGGGATAAGAGGCAACACACAGCCCGTTGGGCATAGCCAAAGGCCCAAATCTAATGATACTAAAAATAAGGTTTTTACATGTTGGTGCCTAAGTTTTTTTATATCTGTATTTCGTCTCCCAAATTATAATATTCGCAATTTGGTTCTTTGATTTGCAATCTATGTTTGCCTTTACTTTTCTCGAGTTGCTGTCCGAACAGAACGGTTTGCAGTCCATGTTCAGCGTTTGGTATGGATTCTGTATCACTCTGTAATGCTAATGATAAAGCTTGGGGTCAGTGTATGAATTGCATAGGATGCATATGGAAAAATATCGATACTCATATTGTGCTCTTTCTACTTGGGAAAGGAAATAATGCATACTGGCCAAGCGATTTCCTTTTCATAAACTACACTATTGAATACAAGATGACACCATTATGATTATGTCTATAATTAATGAGCCGAAAATAGAATTTGCATTTTTTTTTTTTTTTTGAAGGAAAAGGTGGAGTCTGGCCACCCTGTTTTATTAATAAGAGATTAATAAAACAAACTCAGAGTACTGAGCTCACTACAAAATCCTACAAACATAACGAAAGTACATAAACTCCACCCCAAACATGGAGGGCGGGACCAAAGTAAACTAGTAAGCCGAAAAGAAAAACATCATAGTCCCCCCAACAAGATCCTGGGGGGTGGGCACCTCTGATCAGTGTCGGCAGCGCAGGCTATCAATCGATCGTCGGACCGATCTCAATTTCCTCATCACCAAACTCCTGAACATGGAATACGCTCGCAATCCGTCCCTTGGGACTTGCTGTGGTCACATTAGCCCAAAAAGAAATAAAATGCATAGTGTGAGTCAAATTGCCAGAAATACTATTGCAAGTTCCACGAAAATAACGGTTATTTCTGTCTAGCCAAAGAACCCAGGTCACTGCGGCGATAGCAATATACCACGCTTCTTTCATAGCCCCCCTCTCTAACCCGAATTTAGGGCCCACCCACAGCTCTTCATATACACTAGGGTATTGTGACGTCCCTAGGGCGCTGAGTACCTCTACGAGGACCGCTTTGCTCCTAGGGCACTGTAGCAAAAGGTAGTTTCTCGTCTCCAGTGTAGCAAGGCAAAACCCGCACTAGGTAACCACATTAGGCTGGCACTTGGCTAGGTTTTTCCTAGTCAGAATCGCATCATTCAAGACCAACCATAAGAAAGCTTTGATTTTAAGCGGAGCTTTTGTTCTCCAGATGACAGCCGACCACTTTGGTGTACAACCCCTAAAGTGAATGCGGTTGTACATGGAGCGAACCGTGAACTTCCCGTTCTTCTCCACTCCCCAGGATTTCTTATCAGGACCTTAGGAGCAATCAATTCCGGCGTTGGTGATGAGGTTCTGGAGTTCCGTTAGTCTAAGCTGGGAGCCTAGATCAAGCGCTTGTTTGAAAGCAGGTTTCCAGGTGCCCTTTTTCCAGGCTGTGACCACCGTGCAATGTGGATGTGATGCTTGGTCATATAAGTCTGGGAACAGGTTTCTGAGTGGGTGATCAGTACACCACTTATCCCACCAAAATCTGGTAAGTCTGTCATTGTCGATAACTGACTTCACACAACTATTAAAGGGTTCGTATGCTTTAGCGATGTCTTTCCAGAACCAGGAAACCCGGGGGCCTATCCTGAAGCCTAGGTTTCTCGTTCCATTACCATGCATGTGACCCTAAGCAAATTGTTGCCACCCTTCTCCATTAGGATAGAAAACTTTCTACCACCATTTGCCCAGTAGAGCCAGGTTCATATCTCAAAGGTCGATAATGTCTAGGCCTCCATGTTTCTTTTTCATACATGCCTTCTCCCATCTGATGAGATGGTAACCCCCTCGTTCCGGGTCTGCCCCTTTCCATAGAAAGCGCTTCCGCGTTCGGTCGATTCTCTGAATTACCCATTGAGGCATTTCAAAAAAGGAGAGATAATAGGTAGGCAGGTTTGATAGAACGACATTAATAAGCGTAACTCTCCCCTCCAAGGATAGGGCTTTGCCCTTCCACCCTGCTAGCCGTTTGTCAACCCGATCAATAATGGGTAGCCAATCTGCCTTTTTGAGTTTCCTGGGTCTTAGTGGCAACCCTGAGTACTGGATGGGAAAACTCTCGGTAGGGCAGTTGAGGATTGTGGCGTGATCCAACGCCTCTTCTTGTGTTAGGGCAATGGGAATGAGTGCACTTTTTTGGAAGTTGACCCTAAGGCCGGATCAGGCTTGAAAACAATACAGAATACCCTTAAAGACGGTGGTCTCTCCTAGGTTGCCATTGCCAAATAGAAGCGTGTCATCTGCGTATTGGAATATAGAGCACCCTTGTCGATTGGTTCCCTTGGCCACTGGTACAACCCAACCTGCTCTACCGCATTTAGTCATCATGGAGCGAAGAACGTCAGCAACGATGGTGAAGAGGAGTGGTGATAGCTGATCACCTTGTCTGAGACCCCGTTTACAGGGGAATGGGTGTCCTGAGACCCTATTAACTAAGATGGCCGACCTGCTAGTGGTAAGGCAAGTGTGCATCCATTTGATCCATCTCTCCCCAAAGCCTCTCCCTGCCAGTGTTTCCAACAAACAGTCCCATTCCACGGAGTCATAGGCTTTCTCAAAGTCCAGCTTCAGGAGGTAACTCTTAGAATTCGACATGTGGCAATGATGGATCGTTTCTTCAGCTGTTGCCATGCTGTCTTGTATGCAACGTCCTTTGATAAATCCCATTTGGTCTTAACTGATGAGGCCATCCATCACCTTTCCTAGTCTGTTGGCTAGAGTCTTGGTAATGATCTTTACAGAACAGTTAAGGAGGCTAATAAGACGGTAGTCTCCGACTCGTCGGGAGTCTTCTCTCTTAGGGATCAGTACTACCACGGCAGAGTTAAATCTCCCTAGCTTTAGTTTATGTTCGTAGAAGTCTGCAAACACCTTCAGGAGGTCATCTTTGATCTCCTCCCAGAAAATCTGATAAAAAATTATCGGGAACCCATCTGGCCCTTAGGCTTTATCTTTTCCCATTTGTTGTACCGCCTCCCAGACCTCTTTCCCAGTGAAGGGAACTTCGAGGGACTGCAATTTAGAGTTGGGGTTATCCAACTGATCTTGCCAGAAGTCCGGTTGTAGAGGGACCCTCATTTCAGCTTTATGACCGAAGAGTCGCTTGTAGTGAGATTGGAAAGCCAGCCTAATAGTGTTGTCGTCTTGCACCATACCGGAATCCGTGTGGATTAAGTGAATGAGGTTGGACCTCCGCCGAGCACTGGCCACTCGGTGGAAGAAGGCAGTGTTCGCATCTCCCTCTTTGAGCCACGAAATTCTGGAACTTTGCTGCCATTTGATTTCCTCCATCCTGTATAGGTGGTCAATTTTCTGTCTGAGCTGCAGCAATCTATTCCGCTCTTCTTGTAGCAAGTCCCTAATTTCTTCTGTTTTTTTCAGCTCCTCAATACCTTCCAGAAGGGATTCCTTAGCTTGCCAGATCAGCGCAAACCTGGTGCGATTCCATTTCCTGAGTTTGCCTTGAAGCCTTCTAATTTTTTCACACCAAACTGCGGTCGCCTCAGTGGCCATTGTCGAGCGAGACCAACATTCATTGACCATGTGATGGAACCCTTGCAATTCTAACCACGCTTTCTCGAACCGAAACCTTGAGGGCTTCCTTGGTTGGTTTTCCCTTGAGGATAGGAAAATAGGTACGTGATCTGAGGTTGGCTTCGAAATTGATCTAGCCGCGGCCAACGGGAATTTGGTCTCCCAGTCCGTGGAGACCATAATTCTATCTAACTTAGCTAGAATGAGCGCCGCTTACATGTTAGACCAGGTGAAGAGCCTGTCAAAGATGGGAATATCAACCAGATCCAGATCCAAGATGACCTCATTAAAGGCTTCCCTATCGGCATCATAGGCACCTCTACCCCTATGCTCTGAGGCAAATCTGGTGATGTTGAAGTCGCCCCCCACCACCAAAGGGTGAGGCCAATGTGCTTTCACTGCTCTAAGTTCCATCCAGAAGGCCCTTCGAGCATCAGAGGTGTGAGGTCCATAGACCACTGTAACCGACTGAGTCCACTGGTCGGATTTATGCTGTAGTAATACTGACAGAGAGAATTGCCCGTGGAGTTCGTCAAGACAGTGAAAGTAGTCCGGATTAAAACCTAGAGCGATGCTCCCAGAAGCCCCCACAGACGGGGATATTTTCCATTCGGAGACTCGTCTACCCCCCAATCTACTAAGTCTGTGCATGTGTGACAGTTTGGTTTCTTGAAGACCCACGAAATTAGCATTCGACATGGCAATAACCTCCTTCACCATTTCTCTCTTTTCCCTCCTTCCTAGGCCTCTAACGTTCCAGAATAGAGCCTCCATTAACTATGGGAATGGGAAGGATCGTGACTCGTTTCGGGCAACGAGTTCAAATTCAAATTAAGTTTAACCCTCTCCGTCTTCGATCCTCTAATTTTGTTGAAGATGAGGGAGTTCCTGTCTGTATCATTAACCGCAAGACCACAGGTATTGGCTAAACTAAAAATTTTGTTATCAGTCATGAAGTTAAAAATAGAAGCTAAGAAGGAGCGCGTACCTCCGTCACTAGTCTTTGAGGATTTGGCGGCCGCCGTGATTTCCAGATAATCATCTAGGGACTCCTCTATAGACCTTTTAGCCACCTTCTGAAATCTAATACCTGTGTGTGGTCGGCCCTGGCTAGGTGCAGTCAGTTGGGTTGGGGGGTAGGTTGAGGGCACAAACTCAAGAGAGGTGGCTCGGAAGTCCACCTCAAAATTTGCTTTTAGTCCAGCTCTAGCCTTTATATATAGTGATGGCGAGATTTTGTTAATTCATTAAAGAAATCATAGTCAAATTAACTCACACCCAAAAAATGAAAATTAAAACCGAGTTATGTATGTATGTATGCATGCATGCATGTATCTATGCAAAAATGAGAATGTAATTTCCAAATATATATATACGCGTACCTCCATCACTAGTCTTTGAGGATTTGGCAGCCGCCGCAATTTCCAGATAATCATCTAGGGACTCCTTTGTAGACCTTTTAGCCACCTTCTAGACTCTAAACATGTGTGTGGTCAACCCTGGCTAGATGCAGTCAATTGGGTTGGAGGGTAGGTGAAGGGCACGAACTCAGGAGAGGTGGCTCGGAAGAACACCTCAAAATTTGCTTTTAGTCCAGCTCTAGCCTTTATATATGGTGATGGTGAGATTTTGTTAATTCATTAAAGAAATCATAGTCAAATTAAATCACACCCGAAAAATGAAAATTAAAACTGAGTTATGTATGTATGCATGCATGCATGCATGCATGTATCTATGCAAAAATGAGAATGTAATTTCCATATATATATATATATATATATATATATATATATATATATATATATATATATATATATATATATATATTCGGTTGTGCACTGCATGTGCACTAGGCCTTCAGGCGTTCATATCGAAGATCTGAACCGTTTACATTGATCTATACATCTAAATTAGTCTAAATATGTAAAATCAAATCATGTGAAATTCATTTACCCATCCATTGAAGTGTTACAAAATTGTATGGCTGAAAATCAGTGTTTTTTATAGTCACATGATGGATAGGCAAATGAATATCAAATAATTTGATTTTACATAATTAGACTAATTTAGATGTGTAGATCAATGTGAATGGTTTGGATCTTCAATATGAACGCCCGAAGGCCTAGTGCACATGCCATGTGTACTAGAGGAGTGCACAACCCAAGCTTTCCCTATATATATATACACACAGGGGCGGAGCTTAGTGAGGGCCCGGGGGGCCTAGCCCCCCCAAAATTTTAAAATACCCCCCTCATATATTTATATTTACGGTTTGGCACCCCTGAAAATTTTTAGAAACCTCCCCCTGTATATATTGTTGATCCGGCCCTCTGCCCTGATTCCCCAAAATCTGAGATTTCCCAAACTCTAAAATCCAATCGATCTTTTTCCTCCTACTTTGAACTACTTCTTCCCCTTCCCAAATCGCTGTTGCTGGCGATCGGAAATCGCCTCCGGCTTGTGCTGTTGTGCAGATCATCTTCGAACTCAAGTACTCAACTAATCCTAGGTATCTATCTCTCTCACTCTCTCAAGCAAGGGTTTCGAATTATGAACATTCGTTTCTAATTTGTTATCTTAATCCTTAAGATTTAGGAACAAAATTAACATGTTCTTGTTTAAACTTTGGTAATTGTACAGAGAAACAAATATCCGAAAATCTCAGAAAAAAATATTGATATGGAATGTTCAGAAGAAATGAAGTAGTTTTGCAGATTGAAATTGTTGCAGTATTCGTTGTTCAGTGATGTGTAGATATTATAGATCCTTTGGAGAATCTAACTTTTGGAAGAATTTTGTTTCGTTTTTGAAGATCAACATGATATGTCGAGTTTTCAATTATGACGTTATTTTTCTATGTTTCTTAGAAAAATAACTCCATGATATTATTTTTTCAGAAAAGTGCCAAAACGTTTTTCAAGGTTTGTACTCGTAGCTTCTGTTAGAGCACTGTAATAGATCATTATTAGAAGAATAAGTATGTTCTCAGCCAATTCTGTAAAAAGAACATTGTTTTTGCTAGGACGTCATTTTAAAGTTGTTTACAGTTTACGGTATATACAAAGGTTTCAGGATATCATACTCTGCACATTCCTCGTCGACAAACACTTCAATGCGAGTGCTTGAAGTTGTTGGCAGTGTTCTACTTCTTGTGCCCATCTTCTGAGGAACCTGAAAGAAATAATGAGAGCATGCACCAAAATTAATCTTATCCAGAATAAGCAAACATTGACAGGTAATCTAAGCACACCAGGAAAGAGGTTTATTATTAGCAACCCTGTGGAACAAAAAATAACAATTAGTATGGGTAATTTTGTATATTAATACTCTAATAGGTACCTAATTTAGATACCAGTGTCGCAAAACTAAAGGTAATACAAACAAAAACCCAAAAAACAAAAACTAGATACTTATATACAATGTTTAATACCATAACTCATGTTTCAGTCATTTTTGCAATCTTATTTAACCTTTTTCTTTGGATACCATATGATTCTTTGGATGCCATTATTTACCAAAGCTCTCTTGTTTTAATTGGTTGTTTGTTCTGGGTTAGTGTAATATTCAATTACTTGAACATCTTTTAATTGATGCGGCATGGTGGATTCATTTCGATGCAAAATTTTAAGAAATGAAAATTAGAATATTTTTTTTTTACTGAAATTTTATGATTATTGTGAATGATGTATTGTTCAATGGATAAAAGTGAGTTAAGTTTTTAAGAAAAGAAAATGATGTTTGTTTAATTTTTAGGAGAATATAAAAGAGCTTAAACATTATAAGTGCATGTGAGATTTCATATACATTAATATATCCACAACTTAGACACTGAAATTTGATGGATATGTGACATTTCGAGCAATATGTTCATATAGATTAACATATCCACAACTTGCCCTCTTGATATATGTGATTGCCTTATGTTCGATACTTTTACATATTCCATTGCTCCAAGCGTACATAAATGATTAATCTGTCACTAGTATTGAAATGTTTCTTTCTATAATCCTGAAGTATGTCAAACTGAAAATGTAAAAGTTGATTTTATTTGTTTATTTGAAGGGTTTTTTTTTTGTTTGAAGATTATTGGGAATTTTAAAACATAATTAAATGATATTATTTTGTTAATATATAATGAGTCTTATATTTCTTGGAATTTATTAATGTACATGATCAATTCATTTTCTAAAATATCAATGGGGAAACAAGCCACCATTGATTTTTTTTTAAGAAAAAATACTCAAACCTTATGAGCCGATACACAAACATCAACTCCTTTAGTTGAAGAACCTCCTCTTAAATCTCCACGAGTTGATTCTACTAGACATGAAATTGAATGCGAAAGAGATTTGATTGGTTCTTTAGAGCGTGATCTGGGATTGTGTCGACAAATTTGTGATTATCCATCTAACAAACAAGATGAAGTTTATAGTGCTTATATCAAATTGGGGGCATACCATGGAAATGGTGATTTTCCATATTCAAAGAAAGAAAATAATCACAACCGACGGTTTCAACCTTCTTGGTTTGAAAAGTTTCTTTGGTTGGAGTATTCTCCCCATAGGGATGCGGCATTTTGCTTTCCATGCTATCTTTATGGTAGTCCAAATGATCGAAATGAATTTACTTCCAAAGAATTTGACAAATGCAAAAGAGTCATGAGCGGACCCCGATGTTCACTTCGTAAGCATGAAGGGAGTACTCCTACATCACCACATTAAAATGCTCTTCAAAATTATTTTGCTCTAATAGACCAACGTCAACATATTAAAATAGCTCTTTCTCAACAAAGTGTTCAACAAATTGCACATAATCGTTTACGATTATATGTATCTAAATATAGTATTCATATGTTGACACTTCAAGGATGTGCTTTGCGTGGCCATGATGAAAGTGTTGATTCACTTAATCGTGGTAATTTTTTTCGAGCCATAAAGGGGTTTGCACACTTTTCTAAGGAAGTCAAAGAAGTTGTTTTGGACAAAGCTCCACTTAATGCCTCATATACATGCCTCGATACTCAAAAAAAAAATTCTTCAATGTCTTGCTCTTCAAGTAAAGAGAACAATTCGAGAAGAAATTGGATATACAAAGTATTGTGTTCTTGTTGACGAGGCTCGAGATATTTCAAAGAAGAAGCAAATGGCATTTGTCTTGAGATTTGTTGATAATGATGGTTTCGTTCGAGAACGGTTTTTTGGACTTCTTCATGTTTCCAACACCACGGTAGTCTTGAGATTTGTTGATAATGATGGTTTCGTTCGAGAACGGTTTTTTGGACTTCTTCATGTTTCCAACACCACGGTATCAACCCTAAAGGATGATATCTATAAACTCCTTGCTTCCAATAACCTCAGCACAAAAAATATAAGAGGTCAAGGGTATGACGGAGCATGCAACATGCGAGGTGCATTGAATGGGCAACAAGCCTCGATTTCCAATGATTCTCCAAGTTCATATAATGTTACATTGTGTGGCTCATCAGCTTCAATTAGCGTTAGTTGCATCATGTAGAGATGTGGGTCCAATTCAGCACTTCTTTAATAATTTGACTTACATTATTAACATTCCTAGTGCTTCTTGCAAAAGAAATGATCAGTTTAAAGCAGCTAAAGCTTCTGAACTAGAGTTCTTAATTGGAAATGAAGAAATAGAAACGATTACCGGGCTAAATCAAATTGGCACTTTACAGCGAGCTGGAGATACTCGTTGGGGTTCTCATTTAAAATCAATCACAAGCTTGTTGAATATGTTTAGCCCGACATGTGAAGTTGTATACCCCGTATTTCTGAAATATATATATGATTTGAAATATATATATATATAAAAAAGGAATTTGAGGTTGTCCTATAGGAATACTCTATAGGAGGTTTGTATAAAAATTATGGAATATAGGTGGGGGCCCACCGGTTTGGGAAGAAAGAACAGCACATGCGTGCTGTTGGAAAAATTTGTGAGGGGTGATTGATGAGATGACGTCATCATGGTGGGCCCGGCTTCGATTGAGAGGTTTAATGTGTTGATTTGGTTGAATTCGATAACGTGTACACTATGTACACGGGATTGATTCGGGATTTGTCAAGGGGATTTGAGAAATATAGTCCCGCATGGGAAATATATAAAAATAATTTGAGTATAAATATAAATGCCTATGATCAAGAGTCACCTAATCGGTTAACCACCTTTTGAGAGGCAGCCTGTGGTGGGCAGTTGTATTACATAGTATCTAATTTGTCTTCTAAAAATATTAAAAATTGTCTGAGTATTGGGGCGGGGCGTTACAAATGGTATCAGAGCCGACTTTCGACACCGGGTGTAGAAGAGGGCCTTAGTATGATCCGCAGTGTTGAGAGTCATTGATCTCCGGGGTTGGGTATATTCTGCGGTATTGATAGTCACTGAGAGGTGATTGATAGCCGGATATCTGATCTGTGAGGTGTTGAAGATGTGTGCCCCGTACTCAGCGAGGACGCTGATTTCTAAATGTGGGGTGTATGTAATACCCCGTATTTCTGAAATATATATATGATTTGAAATATATATATATATATATATATATAAAAAGGAATTTGAGGTTGTCCTATAGGAATACTCTATAGGAGGTTTGTATAAAAATTATGGAATATAGGTGGGGGCCCACCAGTTTGGGAAGAAAGAACAGCACATGCGTGCTGTTGGAAAAATTTGTGAGGGGTGATTGATGAGATGACGTCATCATGGTGGGCCCGGCTTCGATTGAGAGGTTTAATGTGTTGATTTGGTTGAATTCGATAACGTGTACACAATGTACACGGGATTGATTCGGGATTTGTAAAGGGGATTTGAGAAATATAGTCCCACATGGGAAATATACAAAAATAATTTGAGTATAAATATAAATGCCTATGATCAAGAGTCACCTAATCGGTTAACCACCTTTTGAGATGCAGCCTGTGGTGGGCAGTTGTACTACATAGTATCTAATTTCTCTTCTAAAAATATTAAAAATTGTCTGAGTAATGGGGCGGGATGTTACAAATACCACTAATGAGTATCAGACCCATTATTTTAAAGATTTGAAAATGAATTAAAAATAATTTTCTTGAGATTTAATAAGTATTTTCTGAAAATCTATCTCTTTTACACGTGCGAAACACGTGCAAATATTTTTGATGTAAATAACCAATTTTATACTTTTAGTAAATTCTCCTAATTATAATGGAGTATATTCTAAAATTTGAGATTTTTCTGAGTAGAGAAACTATTTTTATAAATACCTCGAAAGGGAAGGGATTTTATGTAAAAAGTCGTTTGGATCTTAAATAAATTTTGAAAATTCGTTTTTACTTATATTTTGGTTTTCCATGGTTATCATTTAAATTTAAATATATTTAGATTTTATTTAAAGTCGATTTGGTGAAGATTTAAACAAAAAGGGGTGTTTTTGCAAATATGGAATTTATGTAGAATCTTGTGCAAATATTTTTCTTTAAGGTCAAGGTCAGATATTTTTATTGAAAAATATCATATACATTATTAGATATTATTTCTTATCTTTCTGAATTTTTATGAATATTTTATAATGTATTTGCAAATATTACAAAAGGGAGGGCTGTTGTGCAAAATTGCCACCCTGAGTAGTAAATCCGGATTTTTCTTATTTACTGGGCTGTTCTAGATCGTTGGACAACTCAGTGATAAAAATATTTGATTTGGTTTTGATTTAGTTAACCTATTTTAACTAAGAAAAGGTTATATATGTAATGTTTTGGAAGGACTATTTTGCAAATGCATTTCTAAAACCCTAATTCCATATTTTCGGCCTGTATAAAAGAGGGTGTGCAGCCGTCATTCGCTGCACAACACAAGTTTTATTATATCTTTTATTTTCTTGGTGATTGAAGAGGAGGACTTTGGATCACACAAAAGAGAGGCTTTCTTGTTGGATCTCTTCATTCCTAAGGTGAGTGACATTGTTTTGTTTATTTTGTTTGTTTATGTTGTAGGTGAGTAGATGTAATTGTTTGGTTGTTTTGTTTGTTTCTCTTTGATTTGTGTACGTCATATGAGAACAACATAAATGTTTAGATTGATTGGATGTTGAATATGTATATGTACGGATGGATGAAAAATTGAATCTCCGAGAAGAACTCTAGATATCTGCATATGAATGATGTTAGATCTGTTGAGAACCTATTATAAATTGTTAGTGGGCTAATAATATTAGATTTCTGTTGTGAACAGTCGACTGATGGCTCGAAGCAGTCGACTACTACTGCTTAGATTACATTTTTATTAAAATGTTGGGTTATTGTTGATTTGATCGAGTTTGATAGATGCCATGCATTAATTAAATTAAAGATGAGATTTTTGGACTATTGGTGAGTTGGATAAAAACAACTTGACCATGTTGAGGATAAATTGGTTTTGATCATGGATCAACTATAGAGAATAGTTGAGATTTAGTTGAGGAATGTTGTGAATGATTAATGGTCTAGAGGACCAGGTTTTGAGGATTTGAGTTATGAGGATTTAAATTGGGGAATTGTGATTTATGTAAAATATGTTGTTTGAACTTGGATTTCTCAAATGCTAAGTATTTTGGTAGTAATATGATTTGAAAAATAATACAAAGTTATTTTGTTATATGACTGATTCATAAAAACCCTAGTTTTGACATATGTACGACCTAAATTCTTCAGACTGTAGGCCGACAGTCGACTGTTACGACCTTTCAGCCGACTGATACGACGCAGCTGCTACGATTATTAGTTTTCTTGAAATTGGGTCTGAACAGTAGACTGACGACTTTTACAGTCAACTGGTACCACCCAGATTACTTTTAAAGTTACTGTAGTTTTTCTCTCTGGTAAGTCAACCTATGACTTTTTTGAGTCGACTTACAACACTTAGAATATTTTCTTAAAGAAATGTTGGAATTTCCTCTGGACAGTCGACCTATACTATTAACAGTCGACTTCTACTATACTTAGGCTTATTTTCTGAAAATTACTGGATTTCTCTCTGGACAGTCGACTGGTAAGTTTTTCAGTCGACTGTAGATACAGATTTTATTTTCTTAAAGATGTTAGTTTCCACTCTGAACAGTCGACTGGGGACCTTTTTACAGTCGACTGGTTCTGATACTTTTCCTAAGGTATTTTGAGGTTCTTTAAACGACTAATTCTTTAAATGTTTTGGATTTATAACTTACTATTCTAAATATTATTTTTCTATAGAACATATGTTTTCAAGATACTTCATCGTCGGATTTGGATGTTGGAAATTTATAAGAGTTGGGTTTTGTTGAAAGGAGAGATTTCTCCTTGATCGTTTGACGATGGATTAGTGAGTTTGGTCCTGATTGAGGTCTCTAGGAGTTGAGTGGGAGTCCTGTGAACCGGCAGTTGAGATTTATCGAGTTAGGCCTGAGGGGTTTTGGTTTAGTTGTTGTTGAAGTCCGGCAGGGTACACTAACCCTAGAGATAGGGATTTTGATGTCTTAATAATAACCTACTTAAGGACAGGCAGGGTGCATTTGTATGTTCACGTTGAGGGTCTACGGGCCTATTCACGGAGCAGGCAGGGTGTATTTGTATGTACCGGGTGTATCTGCACATTGGGGGTCTTGAAGGCCTATTCGTGGGGTACACGGCAGGGAGATGATTCTCCGGATATGTTCACGTTGAGGGTCTACGGGCCTATTCACGGAGCAGGCAGGGTACATTTGTATGTACCGGGTGTATCTGCACGTTGGGGGTCTTGAAGGCCTATTCATGGGGTACACGATAGGGAGATGATTCTCCGGATATGTTCACGTGTTGAGGGTCTATGGGCCTAATCACGGAGTAGGCAGGGTGCATTTGTATGTACCGGGTGTATCTGAACGTTGGGGGTTTTAAAGGCCTATTCGTGGGGTACACGGCAGGGAGATGATTCTCCGATTATGTTCACATGTCGAGGGTCTACGGACCTAATCACGGAGCAGGCAGGGTGCAATTGTAGGTACCGGGTGTATCTGCACGTTAGGGGTCTTAAAGGCCTATTCATGGGGAACACGGCAGGGAGATGATTCTCCGGTTGTTGTTTTGAGTTATCTTACATGATGCTTGTGCGTCGGGGGCGGTGACGCCTATTCGCGGAGTATTCTGAATCTTGTTTTCCATCACCGTAGTAAGATTAGTTGCATAATGAGGGGTTATCCCTAGGTCGTAGAGATCGTTAAGGGCTTGCACCGGACCTATGTACTATGGAATGCATAGACTCCGACAAGTATGCATTAGAGAGTCAGTATGTAGAATTGTGTTTCTTGACTTGGTTTTATCCTTGTGTTTTCCAGTTTTCCTACACTTGACACTTAGTCTAGCTTCACTTGTTGTTTTCATTCCATAATGTTTGCATGCTTTACATCTTTGTTATTTCTCATTCATTTATCCTTGTTGTTAATACATGCTGGTGATGATTTTATGTTTCATGATTTAATTATGATTGTATGTTTTTCTGCCACTCACACCATTTATGGCTGACCCCTTTAGTTTTGGGGGTTAGGGATCATCTCTAGCCTCATGTGTTACAGGTTGTTGCTTAGAGTTTGGAGGTTTGGATGCTTGAGTTAGTTTTGGAGATAAACTGGTGTAACAGAGCTTTGTGTAAAATTTTGTAAAAAGAAGTGTTGTAAAAAGAAAGTTGTAATTCAAGGTGTTTTGTATTTCCGCTGTGTTGTAAAGATTGATGTAATAAAAGTTTGGAATAAAATTATTTGTGTTTTTGGGCTATGTGTACTATTACATTGAAGTTGATGCTGAGATTGTGCCACGTATTTTCTGAGATATTATATTAAAAATTCGGGGCGCTACAGAAGTTCTTATTAGTCTCATTGAAGATAGTGACTCTGCTCAAAGTGCAGATGCAGAAAAGGCTTATGAGCTTTGAACCTGTTTCCAATTTGTCTTTATATTGCACCTCATGAAAGAAGTTTTTGAAATCACCGATCTTCTGTGTCAAGCTTTGCAGCGCAAGTCTCAAGATATTGTAAATGCAATGCATCTTTTATCTTCTGCAACGAAACATCTTCAAAATCTTTAGGGAGACTAGTTGGGAAACCTTACTTGATAAGACAAGATTATTTTATGGGAAACGTCAGATGGATGTCCCAGATATGTCTAATCAATATAAAAGAAAATGTAACCCCTATTCCCGCAAATACGTATTTTCTGAATATTTTCTGTATTTCGATATTTGGAAGTGTTTTTCTATCGATAATTATATTTATTTTGAATAATTGTGTATTTTAATCTACTTCTATGTCTTATTGATCGACTATTTTTATTTGAGTCTAAATCAAATATATTATCATTATTGGATTATTTTAATAAAATTTTTAAACCCGGATATTATTTTATTGTATGATTTTATTATTATAATAATTAATTGTCATTTCTTGATTATTTAATTAAAATTCATCTATTGAATTATTTTGTTATTGTACTAGACATAGTTTTCATGGCGAATTTCAATTTATTTTCAAGCCCAGTTTATATTCAATTCATTTGTATTATTTATTTATTTATTTGGATTTGAATTCTTGTTTATGAAACTCTTTGAACTTCTTGATAAATTATTTTCTTGTTAATCCTATTTTTCTTTTTTTATTGTGGGTAACTTTTTAATTGAACCTTATTGATTTTGATCTATCCCTTAATTGAACCCTAAAACCCAATTTCATTTGTTTTTAGCCCAAATTCACTATTATTGAACCATAAACCACTAACCTAGTACCCAAATTGTACCCTATAAATACAACCTTAATGCAAACCCTAAAAATTGCATTTTTTTGAAGCCCTAGCCATCTAATCTTTCTCCTCTCTCCTCTTTCTCTCTCCTCTGTGTTTCTCTTTTCCCGAATTCCCGCCCAAACCCAAATTCCCTTTACTGTACATCTTCTTAACCCTGAACCCATCTTCTCTCGGCACTGCCCCGACCTCCGGGGACGCCCCTCGTCGTCAGCCCTCCCCGTCGCCAACACCAGCACATCTCCCTGAACCCCTGTTCCTCCCCCTTTCCCTTTCAACGAGAGAATAGCGCAACTGAGCATCGCTCGATCGCTGATCTCAACGCCGCTCGACTGCCCCGTGCTGCCTGTCCCCATCGCGCCGCTTGTGACGTCTCGCCAATGTCGATGCCGCCTACCCTGGACACCAGCGATGCCACCGAAGCCCCCTTTACTGTTGTTGCTGCTGTCTCTTTGTTTGGGTTACTATTATTGCTTGGGTTGCTGTGTGCACGTGTATTGCACATATATTCTTGTGTGTTCGTGGGTTTGTTGCTTCGGGATCCTTATTCCGTTATTCTTGGTATTCGTTTTCACCGTCTAACAGGCAAGTCACCGTCATCTTGAATTGTTAATTGTATCAAATTCAAGTTTTGTTGAAACTCTTACAAGTAGATCTCTTTGTTATCGTATTATCCATTGTTCATATCTTCATTGGGTCTATTGAGGGTTTACACCAGCTATCTCCAATATTCTTGACATCATGCCACTTTTGACTCTAAAGTTTGGATCTTTCATGAATGCATATAGAATTGATAATAGGGTTATTCATATAATTGACACACAAATTAATTATTGTAGAAATAACTACTAGGTTGTATGTTTGGTTGATTGTTCGTTGTTTGATCGATAATAATTTAGTGTATGCATGTGATTTTATTTTTATTTATCATGTTTTGACACCCATCATGTTGATTACACAATTTATTGACTAAAGAATCAATACACATTGTTTGATTAATTAATTTTCATGAAAATTCCCCCAAAACCCTGTATATGCTTGCTGACCTGAATATTGACCGCTATTTTCGAACCAGTAAACGACCTTAAAATGAAATATTTTCTGAATATGAACTGTTGTATTATCTTTCTAGTTTCTAGAACAACTTGAATTTTCGAATTCCGAGTTTTGTAGCAAAAGTTATGTCTGTTTTACTACAGCGGTGTTTTTATTTCCAAAATTATACTTTTTAGATTTTCTTGAATTAATTATTCCTATATAGTAGTATTGCATGAATTGATGTATGTATGTTGCATTGCATGATCCAAATGAGTTATTGTCACTATTCTAACCGTCCTATCCATGTTATCAACATATTGTTTTCTTATTGATACTATTGTTCACCTCTTGTCCCTTAATTGCATATTGTGTTGTTGCATTGATAAATAATTAATAAGCCAGAGTTTAAGGGTTGACTTTTAGTAGTGGACAATATACGAACTATACTCGGAAGAGGGGCCCGTGTTTTCCTAAATAATGTTCCGGCTATTATTTTATCGGTGATTGTGGTTATGGTCGTAACCCAATCTATCGTGTATTGTAGCGTTGCCGATGACCATATCGTACACCGAAAGGTGAATAATGTTTATCGTTGAAGAGTACATGAATTATAGAGCCCACCACTAAGTCAAAAACGTAAATTGATTGTATACATCGAACCTGTAGTATGGGATGCAATAGTACATGCATTAGTTATGATTAAAATAAATAATAGACTTAAGGATTGACACAACACCGACACTGCATATTGTTTCTCATTGTTCCTATTGATATCGAATTGATCATTGATTATTGTTACCAAATATTGCATCATTGTTTATAGTCATTATACCGCTTATCATGATATCAATTATTGTTATTGTCTCGTGTTATTGATTTCTATTGATCCATTGATTCATTGTTATACCGTTATTCCATTATTCTCTACTTTTTCTACTTGCTGTCCATGACTTGCTCTAAGGACAATTTTTTTCCTCTTTCTAGATGAAGTGTTTACATGTGTTGATGGAGAATTGTCTGCTGGAGTTGAAGAAGAAAGATTCCGAAGATTTAATATTTTTTTAGTTGCTTATCGTTTTATTGAACTATTGTTATTTTATTGTTTTGAGCTTATGTTCCGAATATTGTTATTTGTTTCCAGACGTTGGATTATTATTGTATTTGGATATTTTCATTACTTCATTCCAAGTATTATTGTTCATGAGATTATTATTATTGCATACACAATTGTTCTGTATTGGTTATATTGTTGAGTTGATTGGATAAACAGCTTATGGGTGATGTTAGTCATTTGCCGGACCAATGTCTTGTACTCGTATTCCGTATTTTTGGAAAGCAGGGCGTGGTATGGTTTTTAGTGGTATCAGAGCCCTGGTTTGGATAATATATCAGTCAAACGTGACTAACGAAAGGAAGTTTGGCTTTGATTGATATATAAATCAGATTTGGGTTATATCGATTTGACTCAACAGTATGTGCAATACAGAAATCACATAAACAATTGATAACCAACAATCTGAAAACTAGTCTTATTTGATTCCTCTTTGATCTCTTCCATTCATTGATTCCTTGTTGGGTATGATTTCATCCTTTTCATACTCATATTCTTTTGATTCCGGTATCATCCATTCTTCTTCTTCCTGCTTGGTCCACCGATCGGTATCGCTTGATCTACAACGACATGTCTACAGCTTGGAGTTTTACCATCAGAGTTGCGCAACGGAAGCGTGGTAGGCCCATAAACCACAGGTCCCAGAAATCTCTTGTTGCTTCTCTTTCTTTGCATTGTTTGCTCCCTTATTCATTCATTTTCATTGCATCATTCATTACGTCTTTATTTGACATCTTCCTAGATCACTCCATTCATATCCATGCTCTTTCTTATTCTGGTGTTGACACCATTTTGTTTTTTTCTCGGTGATTCCTTGTTTTGTTATTTTACCAGTTTGCTTTTGCTTTGTCCTATGTACCGCCTGAGCAAATTTCGAGGATGAAATTTTGTTGTCAGGTGGGTAGGATAGTAACCCTCATTCCCGCAAATACGTATTTTCTGAATATTTTCTGTATTTCGATATTTATAAATTCATTATTTTTTAAAATCATTTTAGATTTAATATTAAAGTGTTTTTTATCGATAACTAGGTGTGCCCGTGGCACGTGCCTACGGCACGTATTCGGAACTGTATATAAATTTATTTGGAGTTATTTGGTTGGATGAACTGCATATAAATTTATGCATTAAACATGCTAAGATCAAAAGTCATTTACTATACCTCTTTATACATCTTTAACAATTATTCGTTAAATTGTTTCAGTTTTTTAGGAATTTATCTTTATTGCCCTTAAATATCTAAATATTGACTTATCCAATTCTTCAAAAAGCTAGATTTTTTAAAGAAATATGAGAACATTAATTAAAAATATGCACCATGACAGGAAAAAAAACTGATTGTAAACAAATACAGCCACCTTTCTAATACAATCATCTACTATATACAGGCCTCCTTTGAAATTATATTGTTGATTCTCATTTAAGACTTTTGGTAGTTGATTCTCTCCTTTGGTGTGTTGGTGTAGGCAGTGATGCAAAACACTATATGATCTGAATAATTATTTCAAGCTTGAGGTATTTATTCTTGATTATATATCTATCATATCCTAGTTGGCGCGGCACCCCAATGCAGCCCTAGTTATGAATAGTGTGTTCTGAGCCTACTGGTTTTTTTTAAACCACATGTTCAGTGTCTGTTGTTCTGAGCTTACAAAATTTGAAACTTCATGTTCAGCTTTTGTTTGTCTTGAGCGTACACAATTTGATACTTCATGTTCAGTTTCTGCTTTTCATTTTCTATTTGTTCTGAGTTAACAAAATTTGATACTTCATGATATGTTTCTGTTTGTTCTGGGTTTACCAAATTTGATACTACATGCTCTGTTTGTGTTTGTTATGAGCTTACAAAATTTGATACATCAGGCTCTATTTGTGTTATTTATGAGCTTACAAAATTACACACTTCATGCTCTGTTTCTGTTTGTTCTGAGCTAACAAAATTTGACACTACATGCTCTGTTTGTGTTTGTTCTGAGCTTACAAAATTTGATACTTCATGATCTGTTTGTGTTAGTTCTGAGCTTACAAACTTTGACACTTCATGCTCTGTCTCTGTTTGACACTTCATTTGTAAAAAAAATATTAGCCATTTAACATGTCGCTAACCAAATGACCAAGATATAGTTTGGAATCATAATAGATTTTAGGAAATTTTTTGAAAATTTCGATAGAACCTCCCTTAAAATATTAGCCATTTTACAGCAATTCCTTACGGAATTCTGCTCACAATTAAAAATTTATCATCACAGTCAAGAAATATAAATCCTCCCCAGGTCAATCCAAGCAACATCACATAGACATTATATATATAGGGCTCTGAAAAGAAAAATTCTTTATTTGAATAAGATAAAAAATAAAAACCAAGATATCGTTTGAAAACATAATAGATTTTAGAAAATTTAGTAAAAATTTTGACAGAACATCCCTTAAAATATTATCCCTTTTACAGAAATTCCTTACGAAATTCTGCTAACAATTAAATATATGACATCACATGCAATAAATATCAATCCTCCCCAGGCTCAACCGAGCAACATCACACAGGCATCATATATATAAGGCTCTAGGGGAAAAAATCAGAATATAATGCAAGATACAAAATAAAAACCAAAAATTCGTTTGAAAATGTAAAAAAAATTTTGAAAAACCTTCGAAAAACCTTTAAAAAACCAAACACAGAACCCAATACTCCACAAAATTGCGGGTATGGGTATTAACATAACTATATTATATCATCATTATATACAGTTACTTACATCATCTCCCAAAATGCTAAATATTACAATTATTACAACTATTACATCCTCCACCATACTAAACACCAACCAACTGAATGAAAAAAAAAAATTACATGGTTGTAGGAGAACACAATGGTTGAAGTCTTCAAAAATAGGACCAAACAGTGAGCCTAAAAAAACAGTTAGAGTTTTGAATCAAATAGTAAGAGTTTACAATAAACAATTAAAACAATAGTAATAGTTTTGAAACCATTACCTTTCAAATAGAACAATGGCTTCAACCAAACATGTTCCTCATCACCCTACAAAAAGTTAAACTGTCAATATGTACATGACGGTTTTGAGTGTGGACGACAATCTGGGAAAAAAAAAGAAGCATTAAATTAGCAGCAATTAACGGTTAACATAGGATGTAGTTGTAGTAAATATAAATTTATCTTATTCCAACCCCAATTCATCAATGTAGTTGCATTTATAAATTTGAGGTCCATGTCAGCTGCTTCCCAGTTCTCTTAAAGTTTAAAAGTAAAATAACAATGAAAATAAGTTTTAGTAAGGTAAATCTATCATATATAAATGGATTTTTTTATTTTGTCGTCTTGTTTCATTAAAGAAAAAATAATAGACGACCCTCTTTCTATTTTTTTTTTCTTATATATGGTGTCAATATTTCATTACTGATAAGTTAATTGATTTGAAGAGTTTGCTGGCTCATCATTGATTTAATGTTTGCCATCAAATAATAGAAAGGGTGATACTTGTTTTTGCTAAAATAATTGTTTGTTATTGCAACTTCAATTGCTATATAGTTGAAAATTTAGCATCGTCTTGTAGAAAAATAAAGAGAGATTCAATATATATATGCTTGTGTTTAAGATAACCATAGTTATATTTAATATCCATCTCTATGAAATAAGTAAAGAAGTTAATTTGTTACAGATTTAAACATATGAGTAGTGTAACTGTGAAGTGCGAATTGAAAAAAAGATGATCACACTAAAGGCTTGATAGTGTAACTGTGAAGTGTGAATTGATAAACAGATGATCACACTAAAGGCCTGATAAGATACTAATTGTCATTCATATTTGAAGAATTTGTTTAATAACTACTAATCTATGTACTTTTCTTTTACGATCATTGTTATGCATCATCTCCTAAAATAATAACTATTAAGATCATTGTTGCCATGCATACTGAAATATATAGTTAATAAGATTATCTGTATACTTGAGAGGACACAACTTTATAAAATGTGGGCCAGGTCTAGTTAGTGGGTTTAAACTAAACCACTAAAAAATTACAGCCCAAACTCACATCAACTATCATAAAATTCATACAGTTGACTAAATTAATTGTACCATTATCTCTATCCTTGCTCAACCCCATCGCTAAATCTCTGCCTTTCTCTCTCAGGCCTGCTTCACATATCACTCTCTTCGTTCTTGTAATTTCCTTTTAAACCTCCAACAACACCAGCCTATGGTTCTCTAATTTCCACATTATGTTCATGTTAAATAGGAGACATGTCCTGATTATTAATTACACATGCAAAACCCTCATCTACTATGGAAAATATTTTTTCAATATGATTTGGCAATTTTTAGGACTTCATCTATACTACATTTAGCCCTTCATATATAACCTAGACTCAAACCAAACAGAAGTATACTGTTTTAACCAATACTCTTTCTCAAACAAAAATAGCCCACATAGTAGATTGTTTTTAATCCTATACATTACGCCTATAGTCAATCTCTATCAGTCCATTCACTCATTTCTCAGGAATTCTTTTATCGGACGGGATATGATATCCCGTCCGATATTTGCTCACACGAAAAATGATCTTCCGTCCATATATTAAAAGCCAAATTTTGGGTTTAGATGACTACAACTCATTCATATATTTTCTATTCCTATATGCCAAATACCCATATTCTGGGTTCAGACGACTACAAATGCTCTTAAGCAATAATCAAAGTCATTTACTTGCAAATATGAAAATAATAACTAAATGGTCAAATATTTTTCCTTTCATTTCTTTGGCGCTCCCATTCTATAAATTCCCCGGAAGTAAGAAAAGAAGGATTGACATGATTTGCACATTGAGGTTTGCACCAAAAATGGCTTGACAAATATTAAAAACAACAGAAGAATATGAACATTATTTTTTCGAATAAATGCTAAATAAGCTAAGAAAGTTTTTAATGATATTTCTCATTCGTTTAAACCATGACTCTTAGCCCTTTTCGAACTAATCCATAATAAATGCCAATTGCTATAACATGGCATTCCTCGAGGCTTCTCTTCACCTTCCATACGTTAAAAATAGTATACAACTCAGTATTTTCCACAATATTACCTTAATAAAATTAGGTCGTCCCTGCCAAGTGGCTTCTTCTTAGTTTATAAAGTTAGGGTAGGGTTTTGTTGAATCAATTTCATGTCAAAGTAGTTATAATCATGGAATTTTCCAACAATCCACACGTATTTGTTTGGTTGTACTCAGTAAAGATCAAACGCATGTTTGGTAATTTTGCAGTTGCAACTACATTTGCAAGCATTTGCAAGTGGGTTTCATTACAACTAATTTGCAACTTCTTTGTTTGGGATACTCCATCATCATAAATCATAAAATATGTTGCACTTGCTAGTTATTGCAAATATAATGTTTGGTGACCATCTTGAAAGCATTGATACTGCAAATGACTTTCCTAAAGAAAAAGGCAAGTAGCTATAAAAAGTGTAATGGAAATTAATCCCTTGATACATACAGAGAGGCAATTTTGTCAATACGATTGTTAATTACACATGCTAATTACACATTGTGTTCATGTTAAATAGGAGACATGCCCTGTCAGATTGTTAATTACACATGCAAAACCCTCATCTACTATGGACAATATTTGTTCAATATGATTTGGCAATTTTTAGGTCTTCATATATGGTGCATTTTTTCTAGCTTCATATATGGTGCATTTTTTCTAGCTTCATATATGCTGCATTTAGGTCTTCACATATAACCTAGGCTCAAACCAAACAGAAGTATACTGTTTTAACTAATACTCTTTCTGAAACAAAAATTGACCTTATAGTAGTTTTTTTTAATCCTATACATTACGCCTATAATCAATCTCTATCAGTCCATTCACTCATTTCTCAGGAATTCTTTTATCGAACGGGATATGATATCCCATCTGATATTTGCTCACGCAGAAAATGATCTCCCGTCCATATATTAAAAGCCAAATTTTGGGTTTAGACGACTACAACTCTTTCATATATTTTCTATTCCTATATGCCAAATACCCATATTCTAGGTTCAGACGACTACAGATGCTCTTGAGCAATAATCAATAACTTCCACCTTTCCTATAAATATAAGTTGTCTTAGGAAACCTACAATTTCTTGACCACAACAAATTTTTTAACCAATCTCCCCCCTTTGCAGGCTTAGGTGTCATATTATCCTTCATATTCAAAAAACGATCAATCAGCTCTGCTATCTTTGAAACTATAACTATCTAACTCAGTTAATTTCCTTTCTCGCTCCTACACCTTATCCTTCAAAATAACATTTATCTGAAGATCGCAAAGGAAATTGGATACCTTGTTTTTCCTGCACTGATGTAAGATCTCTCTACACTCTCTATGGTAAGAACTTAGATGCATGTTATGGAGCTTGTTTGAAGAGTACTGCAATTAAAGTATTATGGAGGGATTAAACCTTTTCTTTCTCTTCTCCTTTCAGTCTATGCAACATAATACTTCTATCATGGAACAACGAAACTTAAATGGACACACCTTAGACCATCCAACACTCAATATATAATTAATTTCGGACACTTCTTTGACATTTACTGGACACTTTTGAGCACATAAGTAACACTATTCAATTATTTTGTCATATTCCATGAATTTGTTTACACTTTATGAGATCACTTTCATATATATCATTCAGCTTCATGTAATTTTGTAATCTTGTATGGACAATGGACTATTAATTAGTTTGGCATGCGTCGTAGGCTGTTATTTATATTAAGTACCTCAAGAAATACAGTTGGATCATGGATGTCATCTAGATTAAAAATAAAAACTCACTTCAATATGTCAAAACAATGTGTAAACCTACAGACACAACAATAGGCATATATATTTGGAGGAAAATACAGATTTTGAAATAACAAATCTAATGCCCCCCTAAGTTAATAAACATATAGATGGAAGAGTTAAATTCAAATTTTAATTCAAGTAATTTTTGGAACGAAAATACATGTTCTTACTTTCTTGTTGAAAAGTGAGGGAAACTCTATGCCGACATGATGACCTGAAAAAAAAAACAATAACAAAATTATTTCACCAATTAAAATTAGAATAAACGACAAAATCTAAAAGATCATATAGCATGCACCGCACCAAATAATCTTTAGTCAAAAATAACCCATCGACACTATAATTGGACAAAAAATTAAAAGCACATAGCTAGATTCATGTAGTTAACTTCCAACCACCGCCATTTATAACATTAAACTAATGAAAAAAGGATCAAATTAAACACAAATAGTATAGTGAGAACATGGATACATATGAAGATATTCTAACACCAAAATGATGCAGGAAATAAACCAATATTGATAAAAAATTGATACATTTCATCCTAAGCGCACACACACGAACATAGCCTAGAAAAAAAACCTTAGAAGTATTTAACTTCAAAACTAAAGTACAACACATGAACCTCAAAAGAATAAGGCACATGTGCAATCCCCAATAAACCTTATGCAAAGCACACCAAATGAATTAAGTAGATGAACATCATCAAACGTAGACCAAGTAATTATGCAAACAATCGAAGGGCAAAGAAGATTATTTGACAGAGTTCCTTATATTCGTTTGTAGTTAATTTGGAGAAACTTTTATCTATATGAATAAAGTTCGCAAAATATACCTAATAAATCTTGTGATAGAAGATTTCAAGCAATCTTAGTTCATCATCGGGAAGAGACAGCTCTACCTATTTCAAAATGTCCAAAACCCAAAAAAAGCTTAGTTAGCTGAATCATGAAAACGGAAAGAAAAAGTTAATCAACTATTATCAATAGAATTTAAATCATGGATCATATAGCAGGTAATTGCTTTCTAGAAAGGAACATAGAGCTGAATAGTTAGTTGAATCATACAGCAACATAAAGCTGAAATAACAGCAGGTAATTGCATTCTAGAAATCCAGAACAGAAACTAACCTCATCCTTTGTAGCATGATGGAGTGCTACTTTAAGAGTTTTCAAACATTGAAGTTCAGAAAGAGGAATGTCCAATACTTCGTAATATAATATGTCAGGAACCTGCCAAATAACATCACATCAACCACATAGGATTCTTCGCGTGAATAACTAATGTGATTTCTATATAAGACGCTACTACATCTTAGATTTTGATGAATTTCTCGTTGTGGCATTTTGTCGAATAGTTGGCAAGCAAAATTTCAAGAATTGTAAAAACCATCAAAATTTTGACAATAAAATAAAAATTCTATTAGGGTTTAACATCCAACACCCCCCCCCCCTCAAATTTCTCAAATAGTAAAACGAATGCAATACATGGCACGTAGAGACTGTGAAATCGGTGGTCGGGATCAACTCAAATGTGCACAAACCAGTCATTGGTCGGGAAGAAGGTGAAGCTTTGGTGGGGTTCGGTGCTTCGGTGGTCGGTGAAATTGGTGGTGTGGATCGACGGCGGGAGCGACAACAACGGGCGGCGCAAAGTCGGGAGGGGACACAGGCCGAGAGGGGGTTGCGCTGTGGCTGTGGTTGCTATTGTCGATGGAAGGGGAAGGGGAGGAAAGGGGCGTGCTGTTGTGGCTGGCGTCGTGGAGGGAGGATGACAGGGGGGTTGCGAGCAGGCATTGGAGACGGGGTCATCGACGTCGATCGGGGTTCGGAGCTTGGATTTTGAAATGGACTTGCAGGCGAAGAGGAGGGAGGAGTCTTCGGCGTCGATGGCAAGGTAGGTGACGCCGAACTCGCCGCGGTCGAGCTCGCGACCGAAGGAGTAGCGGTGGTGGAAGTGGCGGCCGGTGGGGGCGGCGAGGACGGTGGGTTGGGGTTTGGGTGATTGGAATTAGGGTTGTGGATTGAGAAGGGGTTTTCCTGGGTCTTCGTTTTCTTCTTGAGAGCGGGGAGAGAGAGAGAAAGCAGTAAAGAGAGAGAGACGGAGTGAGAAAGACAGGGTGTTTTGGGAAAGAGAGAGAGAGTGTGTGTGTGTGTGAGTAGGTTTGAATTTGTGGAGTTTGAAATTTGGGCGGGAAAATATGTTTTGTGAGAGTAGATCTGATCCATTGATTTTGGGATAGATTGAATGTGAGCCACTTGATAGCTTTCTTTGTGTTTTATTATATAGATTATATTTATTTCGAATAACTGTATATTTTAATCTACTTCTATGTCTTATTGATCGACTATTTTTATTTGAGTCTAAATCAAATATATTATCATTATTGGATTATTTTAATAAAATTGTTAAACCCGGATATTATTTTATTGTATGGTTTTATTATTATAATAATTAATTTTCATTTCTTGATTATTTAATTAAAATTCATCTATTGAATTATTTTGTTATTATACTAGACCTAGTTTTCTTGGCGAATTCTAATTTATTTTCAAGACCAGTTTATATTCAATTAATTTGTATTATTTATTTATTTATTTGGATTTAAATTCTTATTCATGAAACTCTTTGATCTTCTTGATGAATTATTTTCTTGTTAATCCTATTTTTCTTTTTTTATTGTGGGTAATTTTTAAATTGAACCCTATTGATTTTGATCTATCCCTTAATTGAACCCTAAAACCCAATTTTATTTGTTCTTAGCCCAAGTCCACTATTATTGAACCCTAAACCACTAACCTGGTACCCAAATTGTACCCTATAAATAAAATCCTAATGCAAACCCTAAAAATTGCACTTTTTTGAAGTCCTATCCGTCTAATCTCTCTTCTCTCTCCTCTTTTTTTCTCCTCTGTGTTTCTCTCTCCCTGAATTCCCGCCCAAAACCAAATCCCCTTTACTGTACATCTTCCCAACCCTGAACCCACCTTCTCCCGGCGCTGCCCCGACCTCCGGCGATGCCCCTCGTCATCACCCTTCCCCGTCGCCACCACCAGCACATATCCCCCAACCCCTGTTCCTCCACCTTTCTTTTTTGACGACAGCAATAGCGCAACTGAGGGACGCTCGATCGTCGATCCCGATGCCGCTCGACTGTGCCGTGCCACCTGTCCCCGTCGCGCCGCCTGCGATGCCTCGCCAGCGTCGACGCCGCCTACCCCAGCCACCAGCGACGCCACCGAAGCCCCCTTTACTGTTGTTGCTTCTGTCTCTTTGTTTGGGTTACTGTTATTGCTTGGGTTGCTGTGTGCACGTATATTCTTGTGTATTCGTGGGTTCGTTGCTTTGGGATCCTTATCCCATTATTCTTTGTATTCGTTTTTACCATCTAACAGACTAGTCACCGTCCTCTTGAATTCTTAATTGTATCAAATTCAAGTTTTGTTGAAACTCTTGCAAGTAGATCTCTTTCTTATCGTATTATCCATTGTTCATCTCTTCGTTGGGTCTATTGAGAGTTTACACGAGCTAACCCCAATATTTTTGACATCGTGCCACTTTTGACTCTAAAGTTTGGATATTTCATGAATGCATATAGAATTGATAATAGGGTTATTCATATAATTGACACACAAATTAATTATTGTGGAAATAACTACTAGGTTGTATGTTTGGTTGATTGTTCGTTGTTTGATCGATAATAATTTAGTGTATGCATGTGATTTTATTTTTATTTATCATGTTTTGACACTCATCATGTTTGATTACACAATTTATTGACTAGAGAATCGATACACATATTGTTTAATTAATTTATTTTCATAAAAATACCCCTAAAACCTTGCTTATGCTTGCTGACGTGAATATTAACTGCTGTTTTCGAACCAGTAAACGACCTTAAAATGACATAATTTCTGAATATGAATTGTAGCCTTATCTTTCTAGTTTCCAGAACATCTTGGATTTTCGAATTCCGAGTTTTGTAGCAAAAGTTATGCCCGTTTTACTACAGCTGTGTTTTTATTTTCAAAATTATACTTTTCAGATTTTCTTGAATTAATTGTTCCTATATAGTAGTATTGCATGAATTGATGTACGTATGTTACATTGCATAATCCAAATGAGTTATTGTTACTATTCTAACCGTCCTATCCATGTTATCAACCTATTGTTTCCTTATTGATACTATTGTTCACCTTTTGTCCTTTAATTGCATATTGTGTTGTGGCATTGATAAATAATTAACAAGCCGAGGTTTAAGAGTTGACTTTTAGTAGTGGACAATATAGGGACTGTACTCGGATGAGGGGCCCGTGTTTTCCTAAATAATGTTCCGGATACTGTTTTATCGGTAATTATGATTATGGCCATAACCTAATTTATCGTGTATTGTATCGTTACCGATGACTGTATCGTACACCGAAAGGTAAATAATGTTTATCGTTGAAGAGTACATGAACTATAGAGCCCACCACTAAGTCAAAAACGTAAATTGATTGTATGCATCGAACCTGTAGTTTGGGATGCAGTAGTACATGCATTAGTTAGGATTAAAATGAATAATAGACTTAAGGATTGACACAATACCGACACTGCATATTGTTCCTCATTGTTCCTATTTATATCGAATTGATCATTGATTATTGTTACCGAATATTTCATCATTGTTTATAGTCATTATACCGATTATCATGATATCAATTATTGTTATTGTCCCGTGTTATTGATTCCTATTGATCCTTTGATTCATTGTTATACCGTTATTCCATTGTTCTCTGTTTTCTCTACTTGCTGTCCATGATTTTCTCTAAGGAAATTTTTTTTTCTCTTTTTAGATGGAGTGTTTACAGGTGTTGATGGAGAATTGCCTGCTGGAATTGGAGAATAAAGATTCTGAATATTTAATATTTTTTAGTTGCTTATTGTTTTATTGAACTATTGTTATTTTATTGTTTTGAGATTATGTCCCGAATATTGTTATTTGTTTTCAGATGTTGGATTATTATTGTATTTGAATATTTTTATTACTTCATTCCAAGTATTATTGTTCAAGAGATTATTATTATTGTCTGCGCAATTGTTCTGTATTGGTTATATTGTTGAGTTGATCGGATAAACAGCTTATGAGTGATGTTAGTATGTGCTGGGCCAATGCCATGTACTCGTATTCCGTATTTTCGGGAAGCGGGGCGTGACAGAAAATTTCCTTCTCGATATCCACAACCGCATCTTACAATTGAACATCATTATCGGGTTGACATATTCATTGTCACAATTGATTCTCAATTGCAAGAATTAAATATTCGATTTAATGAAAATACAGTTGATTTACTTGTGCTAAGTGGTACTTTGGATCCGAGAGATGCTTATACATCGTTTAATATCGAAAAAAATTGCAAGCTTGCAAGTCAGTTATATCCTGAAGATTTCTCTGAGCAAGATCAAACACATCTAAAGTATCAACTAGAACATTATATACTTGATATTTCTCTTCGTAGTGAATTCTAGAATTTGTCATCTCTTTCTGAGCTATGTCAAGCATTAGCAAGATCTAGAAAGTCAATTATCTATCCTCTTGTTGATTGACTAATTAGGCTTGTGCTCACATTACCGATTTCTACTGCAACTACCGAGAAGACATTTTCGGCAATGAGTTTTATGAAAAATAGGCTTCGCAACAAGATGCAGGATGATTATCTTTCGAACTACTTGATGATTTTTATTGAAAGAGAAATAGCTAAAGATTTGTGCATAGATACAATTATCAAAGAGGTTATTTCTATGAAAGAACGCAGATCACAGTTCTTTTAGGCTACACTTGTTTTTATTTATTGGAATGGGGCAAATATATTTTTTGAGATTTTGTAAGAAATCAAGACAGTTTGACTTTTTTTGTTTATTTTTATTTAAAAGTATGATATGTGAACTATCTTTTGAAGACTACATCTCTATGCGAAAAAATTATATTTACTTTATGAATTACTTTTTTCTTCCTAATTTTGTTTATTACTTGGTCCCCCGGCAAAATTGTCCTGGCTTCACCTATATATATATATATTAGGTTTACCCGTGGACACATACCTACGACACGTCTTCATGAACGATGCATTATATGAAAAGCTTTGTAAACACAAAGAAAATACAAGCAAAGTAAAGCACATAAAAAATGCAGGTAAAGCACATAAAGAAGTTAAAGAAAATTCAGTATGCTTGTGTTACTACTAACCATCCAACTCTGAAAGAATGTCTTATTTTGTAGCTCCTCTATTTCTGAAAAGTGAGAGATATGAGAGAGAGAGAGAGAGATTTGAAAAAATAAAAAAAGAAGATAGTGATAGCAAGAAAGTGAGAATGAAAACTTTTGCAGAGAAAAAAATTAGTTTTGGGAGAAAAAAATGTCTTTTGGAAGAGTGAATGTGAGTCATTGATTTTGTTCAATTGAAGGAAAGTCACTTGATGGTTTTTTTTTTCAAATTGTCTTTTATATATTTATATATATATATATATAAAGTCAAGTTTCAAAATGTGCTGAGAAATTCACATAAAAGTTCCATCCTTTAAAAAGAGCAGAGTGCTAGGGAGGATGGAATTTCTTTTTTTTTTTCATTTCTTATTGCTTTGGGAGGATTGGTTCTTGTTCAAATAAAAAGGACTTAAAAATGATTTTTCCTCATATGGATCACTAACCACTAACAAATGTTTAAATTTTATATACCTCACTTAAAAATTGATAATTCCATATAACTCACAATATAAGTCCAACCCCAAAAAACCCACTTCTATTAAATTCTGGCACTTTACCTAGGGTAAACTATTAACCTAAGCTAGAAAAAGACCAAAATGCCCCCTACATAAAAATCCAGCACACTTTGTTTTCTACAGATTAATCTAATTCCCTAATAAATCACAATGGTTCCCCATCACATCTCTATCGATTTTTTAGAGAATTAGATTCATCAGTAGAAAACAAAGTATGTTGGATATTTAAGTAAAGGCATTTTGGTTATTTTCCAAACCAGGTTAATTGTAATCCTAGGTAAAGTGCCAGAATTTAATGAAAGTGGGTTTTTGGGATTTGACTCGTATTGTGAGCGGGTTATGTGAAATTATCAATTTCTGAGTGAGATATATAAAATTTAAATATTTGTTAGTGACCCATGTGAAAAAAATCTAAAAAGATAGTAATGTTACACAAACAACTAATTTTACTAAATTTTTTTCACTACCTTAGATAGCACACTCTCATAGGTGAGGGAAGAGAGAGTAGGTGGGGTCACTCTCCAATAAGTGTGTGTCATCTAAAGTAGTGAAAAGAATGGTTGTGAGATTGATAGTGGGTGAAGTATTACTCATAAAAAATAAAAAAAAAAGTAAGGTCCTATACTATAAAGGGTTTTTTTTTAAAAAAACCCAAAAGAAAGTAGATGTATAAATGATAGTAAACAAAAAGTATATCTTGATGTGATAGTATATATACATTAAAAGTATAGCTGGTATCGGGTTCTATCAGGTCGGGGTCTCCACTATCCTGACTCGGATCCAGTACCTCACGGGTCCTAAAATTGAATCTAGACCCGGACCAGGACCTGGACTTACAGAAACTGGGTCCGGGTCCGAGCCCTAGTTTAAAAAATCTACCCGTCTGGTCCGATTGCAGGAAATAAATATTTGCACTTAAGTATTTTTTGCACCCGATACACTTAAGTACATGAATAAATATTATATTTACACATATATATTCAACAATTATTTTTATATATATATCCCTATAACCCTATTATTCAAATTTTATATTTTTTTGGGTATTTTTTAATGGGTCCGGGTTAGTTCTATTTTGAGCGGATCCAGACCCGAACCCGAACCCAGAAGTACATCGGATTTTATTTTAGGTTTCTGATTCGGATCTATATAGATCGGGTCGGTTCCGATCGAATGTCGGATCCGGGTTGAGTACAGGTCGGATTCGGATATTCGGTAAATGTGAAGGTGCTAATTAAAAGAAGATGCCCTAGGTCTTAACACACTCTGTCACAGTATACAGTAGGAGTACATGTGATGTTTATCAAATTGAATAATCTTTTGACATGAAAAGAAAAAGGATTATTAGTTTATAGGATTCTTTTAATGCTCACATCCAAAGCATTTGTTTCCTAGAGTCTAGTAAATTTTTCGATATTCTAGTAAAGTGATTCATTGTTTTTCTAAAATGTCAGAAATTACAAAAGTAAGTATATGGCATACCTTCGATTGAGATATTCATATTAAAATTCTCCTTTCGTACTAACTTTTATTGAGTTTATATTATGTTTTTCTGTTGGCTGGTTGGCTGGGGTCCGTAGGGCCCTATCCAGTTCATCAAAAAAAAAAAATTCTCCTTTCATATTATATCAAACTAGTATATAATGTACGTGCTGACATTACAAAAGTAAGTATATGGCATACCTTCGATTAAGATATTCATATTAAAATTCTCCTTTTATATTATATCAAACTAGTATATAATGTACGTGCAATGCACGTCTAAAAAATTAAAGTCATCAAATTAAATAATTATACATTGAATAAGAAAAAAATAGTTTATATTTGAATGTTTTGATTTGAGTTATACATGCGGTGCACATTTATATTTGTTGAATATAGTTTGGACGTGCATTATACGTATTTATACAGTTACAAAGTTAGGGTTTGTTTGTTATAAACCCCAACTCTTCCATTAAAATAGTAGAGATGTGGTATGTGACTCAACTTACACCGAAAATAATGCGCAACTATCTTCTTCCTCCAATGTTTAATATTGTATGCTAATATTGTGCACATACAAAATCGTCGAAAAGAAGGAAAAGGTGTTGCTTATTTATGCACAAATCATTCTAGTAAAACGAGTTTCTAGTCAAATATACTCCGAATAGATATTAAAAACCTTGTCACGTCCCGCTTCCCAAAAAAAATACGGAATACGGATACGCGACACAAGTTTAGCGAATGACTTTCACCATTCATGAGCTGTAAGGATCTTTGCAACAATATACAAGATTTAACAAGAAGTAACAAGAAGGAATCATCCACACATGCATGAACAAGTTTATATAACCAATGGAATTACTTGAAAACAAATACGAATTTTTCAAATAAGCAGATCTGGAAACAATAAGTCACATGTTCCGGGACAAAATGCCCAATACAAGATTCAAGTATCAGAATACAATTTATTCAAAAGCAGGAAATAAACTCGAGCAAGAACGCTAGCCAAGCCTAGAACACTTGGTCACTTACTCCCTCGGACAGCTGATCACCAAAATCTGCAAATTTAACAATTTGCATCAAAAGAGAACAGGCAACAAAATGCCCTTCAGTGCAAGTTACGGGTCACATGTAGTGCAGGAAACAAGTACGGAAAGCGGATAAACAAAATACAGAGTAGCAGCAAGGAGCAAATACTGAAATAAATATGGGAGGAATGTGATAGCAAAATAGAGTGACTAACTCTTAATCAAGAACATAATCAAGTGACTTGAGTAGATAACAGGGTATAGATAACATGTAACAGATGTCAAGTAGCATGCAAGCTAAACATGTAACAGGTATCAGGTAGCATGTACAGGTAACAGAAATGTGCAAGTGATCATGTTATTTTCAAGGCTTGTATTTAATCCTATCTAGGTAGCACTTCATGCGTACCAAATTTTACCACATGGTTGCTACATACATGCATACTAGATTTGAATTAGGGGTATTTAGTGGTTTAAACTTGGCATACATGTACAAATGGAACACAAGTCGAGTTGAATCAAATTTTGAAATGTTCCTCTTTTTAGTTTTAAAAAGAACAGATAGACTCCGGTATTTTGTTAATAAGAATTTAAAATATTTGAAATAATTTCTCCGTTCAATCTAGAATTCGGGCACATCTGGTGATGAAGCTACACCCTCGCCTGTAAGTAATCAACTATACCTTCGCAGACAGTTGTCCGAAGATGAAACCCCCTTTGGGCTGCATGGGATTCTATTCGCCTTTAGATCCTCATAGCTTATAAAATATTTGGTTGGGCCCGTAAAGAACCATTGGTCTTTTCCTCGAGTGCAAGCTTTGATTCATTGTCACGTTCATTAAGAGTACATCGAGATACTCTATGTTGACAACTGAGGCCATGCCGATGCAAGTTGTAGTGTGAGCAAACGATAACTAACGTACAAATGTTAAGCACAAGACCATATTATCTTTTAGTTTAGTTTTTCTTTCCTTTTTTTTCTTCCTCTTTGATTTTTGAATGATCTATAGGTTAGATCAAAGGATGGAGAAATTAAAATAGATCAAGCGACAATGAGTACTTCCATGAAAACGGGGAAATGAAAGAGGTGTGATGATTAGGAGTAACATTTGATATACACAACTGAGCAAAGCTCGTGTTGTAAGAATCCTCCTAGCTAGCCTAGTGAGAGGTCATGAGTTTCACATTCTTGGACTACTTAGATATAGTGTTCATTCTTTTTAAATTGACCGAGATATGACAGATATGTATAGCAAATTAGCGATACTAGAACAAAATTGAGACATGGAATATGTTTTTTTTTAACAAAAGATGGCATGAGAAGTGCCATCCGACTCTTATAAATAACAATAACAGATACATCCACAGTACATCAAGAAGTACTTCAAGATTTACAACGAAGCTACAAGAACAACATCACAATAGTTACAAGTAGACTCAAAATACAAAAGATTTCGGTACCAAAAAGGATCGGTATAAATACTAAACCATCCAAAACCCGAAAACAACTCCATGTCTACCATCTGGAAGACCAAGCCTGATCAGTTGTTAACACCATCTCCAGGAAACAGAGGGCCTGCTCGAACTTTCTTCCTCATACCTGGGATTTTAAACCAAGAAGTAGTAAGAGAAAAGATTCGATAAATCAAATGCAGGAAATTAGAAGAATGGTTTTGGAAGCATAAATCATTTCTATCAAGCCGAATGACCCACAAAGATGCTGCTACAACGCAATCCCAATCCCTCAACTTCTCCTTAGGAACCTCCGAACCTCTAAAATCTCCCCACAGCTGGGGGACATTAATAGGAACTCTACTGCAACCAAAATCAAAGAGGATGAAATCCCAAATACGTTTACTGACTGAACATTCCAAGAAAAGATAACCAATTGATTCATCTTGAAGGTTACATCTAGGACAGAAAGCCGACGAAATGAAACCTTTCTTAAATAAATTTACTGTATTTAAAATTGTTTCTTTTTGCACTAGCCACAAGAAAGCCTTAACTTTATGCGGAGCATTCGACTTCCAAATAATTCGATTCTCCGCACTTCTCGTACCCCCGTCACACAGAACTCGATACATGGATTGAACAGTGAACTGACCGTTGGAAACCAGTCTCCAACTCCTCTTATCTTGAAAATTCAAGTTGAGAGAACTCGTAGTCTCTAAAAGTGCTAGAAGGGGACCACACAGACTATGAACATTCACATTACTGCTAGCACACAATTTGATTTGCCATGCTGAATTGACCCAATAGTCGGCAACCAAGGCAAATTTGTTACGTGCAAGAGTGAAAATCTCCGGAAAGAGAGCGCTCAAAGTATTGGGACCAAACCAAGAATCTAACCAAAATCGAGTATCGACTCCATTCCCCACCCTACTCGGAGCATTCACATGAAAGATATCTCCCATTTTGTCAATCCCTTTCCAAACTGGAGAGATTCCTCAACAATGCTGCCGCCCCCCCCCCCCCCCCCCAAAAAAAAACCGAACTGTCTACGCCCTCGATACTAAGCCCAAACAAAGCCTTGATCGGTAGAATAACAGGAATGAATTTTCCACCACCACTTACATAGAAGTGCACGATTCATTAGTCGGAGGTTAATGATGCCCAACCCCCCAAAATCTTTACTTCTACAGACCAAACTCTATTTAACTAAAGGAAGGCCCCGACCATCCTCTCCACTCCCCTTCCATAAGAAATCTCTGCGGATTTTATCAATTTTGTCGATAACCCACGAGGGAAATGCATAAATTGACATCCAATAAATAGGTACGTTCGAAAGAACTGCATTAATCAGGGTAATTCTACCACCTAAGGACAGGTGGTTCTTCTTCCATCCAGGAAGTCGCTTCTGAATACGCTCAAATAGATGATTCCAATCGTTACGAGTAAGCCTCCCAGGCCGCAACGGAACTCCCAAGTACTTAATGGGGAATTTACCCACTTTATAGTCTAGAATATTAGCCAGCAGAGCAGTTGAAATCTCTTCGCATCTCCCAAGACCAATTAGATTGCTTTTCTCAAAATTAACTCTCAGTCCGCTCCAAGCTTCATAGAACAGAAGAATACCTTTAAAAATAAGGACTTCGTTGGTGTCGTTGTTCCAAAAAAGGAGCGTGTCGTCTGCATATTGCAGAATAGGAATACCTCGAGAACCATCCAAACATCCAATACCATGTAAAAGATGTTGATTGGTACAATGCAAAATCATTTCCGACAATACATCAGCGACTAGAGTAAATAACAACGGAGATAACAGATCACCCTGCCTGAGCCCTTTTCTGCAATGAATGAGATTACTTGGAGTCCCATTGATAATCACAGTGGATTTACTGCCCGTTAAGCATAGTTTAATCCACCAAATCCATCTGGCCCCAAAGCCTCTCGATTGTAGTACCTCTATAATACTGTCCCATTCCACAGTGTCATATGCTTTTTCAAAGTCAAGTTTAAGCATAAACCCCTCTGCTCTATCTCTATGACATTGAAAGATGGTCTCGTGGGCTGTGACAATACTATCTAAGATATCTCTCCCAGGGATAAAATCGCTTTGAGCTGGATGAATGATGGAACTCATCCATGGGTTCAATCTGTTAGCCAAAACCTTAGTAATGATTTTGAAGGATGAGTTCAAAAGGCTAATGGGCTTGAAGTTTCCAATCTCTTTAGCTCCAACGGATTTGGGAATTAACACGATAATCGCGTAGTTAAGACGCTCTTTCTGTACCCAGTTCTGAAACATCTCCTGAAAGATGTGGAAGAGGTCCCCATTAATGACATCCCAGAAAGCTGTGAAAAAGGAGATGGGGAACCCATCCTGGCCTGGCGCTTTGTCCTGACCAAGATCTTTGACAGCACTCAAAATTTGACTGATCAAAAAGGGAGACTCTAGCGCTTTTAAACCTAACGCATTCGAACGTGACCAGAAGGACTCATTAAGAGAACAATACTAATTTCTAAACACTCCTAGAAGGCCTCGGAAATGATTCTCTATATGAGCATGAACAGGCTGAGGCTCAGAAACCCACTTATTCCCCATCTGTATACCTGAGATGAAGTTGGATCTATGCCGTCCATTAGCAATCCTATGGAAATACACTATATTAGCGTCCCCATGAAGGAGCCATTTGTCGCGCGACCTTTGACGCCAATAATCATCTTCAGCATGGAAAATAATATCCAAATCGGCTCTGTCCTTATGAAGTGTGCCTAATTCGTCTCTATGAAGATCTCTATCCTCTTAAATAATCTCCAAAGATTGGATACGATCCACAAGTCATTCCTTAGCTGGTTTAGCTAATTTCCTCATATTGCAGCAGCTATGCTGTGGGCATATTCGCGACTGCTCATCGCTTCTGGCCGCCTTATTCCGTCACTCGAGATCCAAGTCAGCACTGGCAAAGATCTCTTGATTCCTCGCGCCCCCCCTGCCCATCATCTGAGAACTCCTCGAAGTCTACGAATCTTAGCATTTCAAATGTCCACAACACCCCTTTGAATGCCTTCCCTCCTTTGAAGAGGAGTATTCCAAGAAGCGGTCACTAAAGGTCTCAAAGCCGCATTCCTAATCCACGCCTTTTCAAAACGGAATGATCTGCCACTGGGGGCAGTCGTCGTACTAGGCATGAGAATGAGAGGAGCGTGATCCGAAGTATGCCGCAGGGCCACTTGAGCCGAAACAAGAGGAAAATGGTTTTCCAAATCCTCTGAGACAAGAATACGGTCCAATTTAGCAAGAATGGGAGAGTCTTGCATATTAGACCAAGTAAATTTCCGATCGGAAAACTGAATTTCCCAAAGCTCTAAGAAGTTAATAACTTTGTTAAAGTTAGCTCTCTCAGACATGCTGGACCCCCTACCAAGATGTTCGTCAGCGAAACGAGTAATATTGAAGTCTCCCCCGATAATCCAAGCATCATCCCACCTGGAATGAATATCAATAATCTCTTCCTACATCGTAGACCTCTCACTATCCTCGTTTGGTCCGTATACCATAGAAAAGACTTGATGGAAATCATCAATCTTGGTTTATTGACAATGAGAGTCTCCTTTATCCATATTATACCCAAGAATTTGGCATGACTTGGGGTTTGATTAGGGGGTATACCGTACCGTACCATTATTACTCTACCATCTACCATACCAGAGTACTTGGTACACAAATTTCTCTACCATTATCGTGCCAAGATTTTGGTACTACCGAGTTCGGTAATACCAAAATATCGGTACGGTAATGGTAGTACCATGGTAGTACCGGACATCAATTAGCTCATAAAATTAACATTCATATAACTGAAGGAAATATAACAACACAAAAAGAAATACAACATTGCTCTGTAACGAATTAAATTATTAAAGTAGGGCTCTATAAATAATATAGAGAAAGTATTAAAGATGTAGGGCTCTGTAAAGAATAGCTGAAAATTGCTCAAGATGTTCAATTCTTTGCCAAGTCTAAAATGTTCAATTCCTTGTAGAATTGAAGCGCATCTTCTGTTGGGTCCTTGTAATAACAAAAGCTATCAACCCTTAACCAATCAGAAGTGCACACTAATGCCTCAACCATTTTTGTAGTCAGTGATGCTCTGAATGGATCCACAATCCTTCTTCCAAACTAAATGTACTCTCACTAGCAACCGTAGAGGTAGGAATCGCAAAAATGTCCTTGGCAATTTTTGAGAGAATTGGTAAATCAGTTTCATTTGTTCTCCACCAACTCAGGAGATCGAAATCCTTGCTAAGGGGATTTTGAAAAGAAGCAGCGAGGTACTTATCCACTGCATTGGTTATCTCGATAAGACATTGATCCCTTCTTTCATTAATAAGTGCCAATAGCATGTTCTTTCCCACATCGTCATTACCTTAACAACCCTCCTCCACCACCTCATTCTCTTGACTGTTTTCTGTTGTGCAATCTAGACTATCTAAATAAATAGAATAACTAGACAAAAATTAAAAACCTCGCAAGTGTACGAATCGTTTATAGAAGCGTAGCAATAGCAAGGGTCGATCCCACAGAGATTGTAGAAATTAACTTACTAACCAATAAAAAGAATAAAAATCATAAAGAGTTGTTCTAAAAGTCTAAAAGAGATGAAAAGATGAAAATTAAATCAAGAAGTGCTAAATCACAAATATCTATTAAGTAGTTGGGTTTTGATCTCCACCAATAGTCAATAATGCTAAGTTGCCTTCTGTACTTCTTCTTATTACTCATGTTTGTTCTCTTCAAGGGCATGGTATCTACTCCTTAAAGTTAATGTTTCCCTAAGCCAAGAATTAGGCATGGTATCTACTCTAATTCGTTTCTTTCATTAAGTATTTAGCATGGTATCTACTAAGTTGCACTTAAAGAAAGCATAGGAATAATGGAAACGAACAAACACTTGAAGTTCTAGAAATTGGTATCAGATCCAGATCCTTCAAGTTGATTAAACCAAGAACCCCTAAAGATTCCCTTGTTACAAGATATGAACACGAGATACGGGTCGTCTCAATATGCTCATATAACAGATTCAGATCTACACTGCACAAACTTGATAATCTCAAGTTCTGTATGTCAGTCGACTGACTGTCACCTCAGTCGACTGTCCTTAGAACTCTGAACAAGTTTGATTCATGTAACTTTTTATTCTTTCAATCAGGTTTAATCAATAAGTAAAAGAGTAACATTCAGAAGAACTTAGCATTACATAACTACGGTTTCAATCCATCC
Source organism: Hemerocallis citrina (assembly GCA_017893485.1). Classification (NCBI taxonomy): domain Eukaryota; kingdom Viridiplantae; phylum Streptophyta; class Magnoliopsida; order Asparagales; family Asphodelaceae; genus Hemerocallis; species Hemerocallis citrina. The sequence goes on from CM030364.1 coordinate 225,240,360, forward strand.
AACTATGAAATTAGTTCCACATAGTAAGACTTTTATTGATCAACAAGTTCGAATACATGATTAACATAAAAGAATTAGAAAGAGAAGGAATAAACTGATGTAGTTCGGCTAGATGGGTCGGCTGGCTGTCACACAATCGACCGGCCGTTCTCTTCTTAGTACTTGATCTCCTTTTTCCTTCTTCTATGCTGATAAAGTGCTGCTCTTTGTTGATGACTTGACGATTCAGAAACTCTTGTGATTTCGTGATTTTGGGGTTGGGAGCGAGAGCGGAGGAGAGTGTGCCAAAATAATGCCTCTTGACTGATATTTATAAACACGGCACAAGAATTAGGGTTTGCCACTTTTTTTCAGGAAAATCCTCCTCTTTCCTTCTTTATTTGATCGACGATTTATTTCTTTCTCTTTTCTGCTTTTCTTCCTTATCTGCTAACCACGTGCTCTTGCCAATCCCCTGTATCTAGCTTTTATTTGTTGGAGGAGTTATTATTCGCATATAGCCTGGGTTTGCATAGATTTGATTTAGATACGGCTGCATCTTATCTTTTCACTCCGCCGCATACCAGTCGACTGCCTTGGGTGTAAGTCGACTGGTGTTGAGACATCTGTGGCTTCATGATTCCTCAGTCAAGTCGACTGATGTTCGGGGAAGTTGACTGTGCCGAGCCCCAGCAAACTCTCTGTTCAGTCGACTGATGGAGAGCAAGTCGACTGTTGTACTGCAGTTCCCTGTATATCATCTTCTCAGTCTGGAATCTGCTTCTTTTTGCTGCTTTTGGTTGTTTCCTATGGAAAAGAGAAAAGAAGAGTAAAATACCACATATAGAGCTTTTAAATGTTCAACTGCATTAAGATTATTGCTCCTAAATGTGAATAATATTGTGTTCATCAAATACCCCCAAACTTAGCTTTTGCTTGTCCTCAAGCAAAAAGTGAATTTATGAACAAGGGAATAATAATAATAATAGACTCAACCCATCATACCAAGAAAATGTCTCATTGCGCAAGCATCAAAATTTTGCAATCAAAATTATAAACAATTTGCAAATAAAATAAAAACAAGCATACCCACTTTCTCTAGTGCAATTGTCTATTCATAACTCCAAACCCAACCACACTTGTCATGCAATTAATTATAGTTATAGTATGTAACTACCCAATCTGTGATTATCCCTTTTCTCTACTACAAACCGAGTAGCAAACTAGAGTTTTTTTTTTTTTAATTTTATTTTTAGTCTCTTCTTTAAGTCGTCACTTGTCTTTTTACGTGAATGCAAAATATTTGTGATGAATCCACCCGGTTACTCAACAAGTCACAAACTTTTAGTGCTTTGCATACTCATATTTCAAGTTGCCGTTTGACGTAAAGGTAAACATTGGTGATGAATACCCCTAGTTACTAAGCACTCAAAACATTGGAGAAGATTGACTTTATTCATATTTTATTTATTTATTATTTTTTTGTTTTTTTTTTTTTTTTCGTTATTACTCTATTTACTTAAACTCAGTTTAGGACTAGATCAAAGGGAATAATCACTAGAAAAAGCATCACAATTGTTTTTTATGTATAATCGCATGACTCATATAATTTTGTAAGGCATTATGAAACTCAACAATCCTAAAGTAAATAAGTATCCTTACTCTTAATTTATAAGAAATTGTTTATCCTAAAAAAAAATCAAAAGACTTCCAATGTAACTAACTAATCCCCCAAACTTAGATGGAACATTGTCCTCAATGTTTGCATAAAACTTAAAGTATAGGCATGTGTTACCAACTAGTTTGAAGAAAAGAAAATAAAGAAATAAAGAAATGATTAAAGAAATAAAATAAATAGAGAGTGTAAGTACTCCCCTGAAAAATTGGATTGCCTCCCAATAAGCGCTGTGTTTTCTGTCTTCAGCTAGACTTGATGAGTTCATGCAATGTATTGAATGGTTTGAAGATTCACATCTTCCTCGTGCGGTTCTAGACTCATCTCCATGTACGGCTTCGCCCTATGCCCGTTCACCTTGAATGTTTGATTTTTCTCTTTGCTGTGAACCTCCAATGCACCATGTGGAAAGACTTTGTAACAATGTATGGGCCATACCATCTTGACATAAGCTTGCCTGGAAAGAGTCTTAATCTTGAGTTGTATATCAATACCTTCTGTCCTTTATAAAACTCCTTCCTTGTTAGCTGTTTACCATGGTACACCTTGGTCCTTTCCTTGTACAATTTTGCATTTTCATAAGCGTCAAGCCTCAATTCTTCAAGCTCGTTCAGTTGCAATCTTCTTTTGTCGCCTGCTTGTTTCATATCAAAATTGAACTTTTTAATGGCCCAATAAGCTTTGTGTTCCAATTCTACCGGAAGATGACATGCTTTTCCAAAGACCAAACGGTATGGTGACATGCCAATGGGTGTCTTGTATGCGGTTCTGTAGGCCCATAATGCATCATTTAAGCATAGCGACCAATCCCTTCTGCTTGTATTTACTGTCTTTTCCAAAATGCTCTTGATCTCTCTATTGCTAATCTCCACCTGCCCACTGGTTTGAGGATGATATGGGGTGCCCACTCTATGTGTAATACCATATTTCTTCATCAAGGAAGCAAATGGAAAGTTATTGAAGTGGCTCCCTCCATCACTAATTATTGCTCGTGGTGTCCCAAACCTAGTGAAAATGTTCTCCTGCAAAAACTTGACAACAACTTTGTGATCATTAGTTTTTGAGGGGACAGCCTCGATCCATTTAAACACATAATCCACACCCACAAGAATATATAAATAACCAAATGAGTTAGGAAAGGGACCCATGAAGTCGATTCCCCACACATCAAAAAGCTCGATTACTTGGATGTTTTGCAGTGGCATTTGATTTCTAGAAGAGATGTTGCCTGTCCTTTGGCATTTGTCACAAGTCCTGCAAAAAGAAAAAGCATCTTTGAATACGTTAGGCCAATAAAAACCAGATTGCAATACCTTAAGTGCTGTTCTTTTTTGTCCAAAATGTCCTCCACATGCATATTGGTGGCAATGTTGTAAAATACTCATTTGCTCTTCTTCTGCCACACATCTTCTTATAATTTGATCAGGGCAAAATTTGAACAAATAAGGATCATCCCAATAATAGTGCTTGCACATAGCCACCAATCTTTTTCTTTCTTGACTTGTCATACCTGGAGGAAAAACATGAGCAGTGAGGTAATTTACAATATCTGCAAACCATGGAAAATATGAGCAGTGAGATACCAGTCGACTGGTCCTGTTACCAGTCGACTGCCCCCGTTGTATGTTTATTTCAAATAGATGTTCATCTGGGAAATTTTCATTAAGTGGGGGCACAATTCTTTCTTCCTCATGCAGTAGTCTGGATATGTGATCTGCCACAACATTGTCACTTCCTTTCTTGCCGCTAATCTCAAGATCGAATTCTTGAAGTAACAGCACCCATCTGATCAACCTAGGCTTAGCATCCTTTTTAGCAAACAAATATCTCAAAGCAGCTTGGTCAGTGAAAACAATAACTTTAGAACCAATCAAATATGATCTGAACTTCTCTACAGCAAAAATAACAGCTAACATTTCTTTTTCAGTAGTGGAATAATTAAGCTGTGCATCATTTAAAGTTCGAGAAGCATAGTAAATAACATGGGGTACCTTATTGATTCTCTGACCTAAAACAGCTCCTAAAGCATAATCACTTGCATCACACATAAGCTCGAAAAGATGGCTCCAATCTGGTGCCATGACAATAGGTGCAAAAATGAGAAGATTTTTCAATGTAATAAAAGCATTTGTGCACTCTTCTGTCCATGCAAACTCAACATCCTTAGCCAACAATTCACAAAGGGGTTTGGAGATTTTTGAGAAATCTTTTATAAATCTTCTATAGAACCCTGCATGGCCAAGAAAGCTCCTAACACCCTTGACTGAAGTGGGAGGGGGTAACTTTGATATGATGTCAAATTTTGCCTTGTCCACCTCTATGCCTCTTTTTGACACCACATGTCCCAACACAATACCTTGTTGTACCATAAAATGGCACTTTTCCCAATTCAGCACTAAATTGCATTCTTCACATCTCTTAAGTACAAGCTGCAAATGGTTAAGGCATTCATCAAAACAAGATCCAAAAACACTAAAATCATCCATAAATACCTCGATGAACCTTTCCACCATGTCTGAAAATATACTTATCATGCATCTCTGAAATGTAGCTGGTGCATTGCACAATCCAAAGGGCATCCTCCTGTATGCAAAAGTATCAAAAGGACATGTAAAAGTGGTTTTTTCTTGATCTTCTGGAGCAATAGCAATTTGATTATAGCCACTATAACCATCTAAAAAACAATAATGACTATATCCTGCTAATCTTTCTAACATTTGATCAATAAAAGGAAGAGGGAAGTGATCTTTCCTGGTTTCATTATTCAGTTTCCTGTAGTCAATGCATAACCTCCATCCTGTGGTCACTCTCGTAGGGATAAGCTCATTCTCTTCATTCTTCACCACTGTGACTCCACTTTTCTTAGGCACCACATGTATAGGGCTCACCCACTTGCTATCTGAGATCGGGTAAATGATGCCAACATCTAATAGCGTCAAGACCTCTGTTCTTACCACTTCCTTCATGTGTGGGTTAAGCCTTCTCTTTGTTTCCCTGCTTGGTTTTGCGTTGTCTTCAAGAAGTATTCTATGCATGCATTTGGATGGACTTATTCCCTTGATATCTGCAATGGTCCATCCTATTGCACCTTTGTGTTCTCGCAGTACCCTCAGCAGCTTTTCTTCTTCCTGTGCATTTAAGTTCGCAGCAATTATCACTGGTAGCATCTGGTTCTCGCCCAAATATGCATGCTTCAAATGGTTGGGCAGCTGCTTAAGCTCTATTTCTAGAAGTCTTGGTACAGTCGACTGGTTCGAGGAAATACAAGTGTCATCAGTCACAATATGTTCAAATACAGGTGCGAGTTTACCTGAATATGATTTTGGAGTTTCAAGGTGATGTACTATTTCTGCAATCTTCCAGTCATCGTATTCCTGTTCAACATGAGATAAAGTTAGAGATTGTGTAATTGCGGCTTGTAGTGGTTCAACGCTATGTACCTGAAATGTTTGATCAACAATCTCCTGTACCACATCAATATTATAGCACTCATGATCATCGTGTGGTAATTTTAGTGTATCAAACATTTTAAATTCAACTTTTTCTCCGTTTATCTTCATACTTATAATGCCCTTTTTAACACAAATTTTTATATCAGCTGTACTCATAAAGGGCCTACCTAGAATGATCGGTAGAGACGATGGCATTGAAGATTCCTCCATATCTAACACAACAAAATCAGCAGGCAAAATAAAATCGTTTACCTGAACTAGGACATCTTCCAAAAGACCTCTAGGTCTTTTGATGCTACGATCTGCCAACTGTAAAGTGATGGATGTTGGTTTGAGTTCCCCCAATCCTAGCTTTTCGTAAACAGAGTAAGGAAGAAGATTGATGCTTGTCCCCAAGTCTAGCAGTGCCTTTTTAAAGAAGTGCTCACCAACCCTGCAAGGAATGGTTAAACTACCTGGATCTTTCAGTTTAGGAGGTAATTTTCTTAATAATGCAGCGCTCACTTCCTCTGTCAAAGCCACATCCTCCTTAACCTGAAATGTTCTTTTGTGAGTACAACATTCTTTCAAAAATTTGGCATGAGAAGGAATTTTTTTAATAGCATCAAGTAGGGGGATATTAATTTCTACCTTTCTGAGGGTTTTAAAGATGTCAAATAAATGTTGTTCTTTCTTTTGCTTGACTAACCTTTGAGGGAATGGTGGTAAAACTGTTCTTTCTTTTTCACTTACCTTGTTGGAACCCAAAACTTTTGATGGTTGTGTTTCTGCTTCTTCTGTGTGTGTTCCAACCTTATTTTCAATTGTCTTACCACTTCTCAGAATTGTTACTGATTTGAGCTGTTCTTGGCCTCTAGGATTTGGTATGGTTTGTGAAGGGAGTTCTCCTGCCTTTCTCTCACTCAACTCCTTTGCGATTTGCCCGATTTGAGTTTCCAACTTCTGAATTGCTTGTCCTTGTTGGTTGCTTGTTTGATGTTGTTGTTGGAGCAATTGAAGAACGGTGGATTCAAAATCCAACTTCTTCTGTTCTTGAACTGGCCTATCAAACCCACTTCCCATTTGGAAGTTCCGTGCATGTCCTTGCGAAGATTGAGTTCCTTGATTGTTGCTCCATGAGAAATTTGGATGGTTCCTCCACCCTGGGTTGTATGTGTTTGAGAATGGGTTGTTCTTTGGTGGAAACACTCCTTGTCCCATATAGTTTGCATGCTCCTGGTCTGTGAAGGAAGACATGGGACATGTGTCAGTTGTATGATCAAAATGAGAACAAATTGCACAAATTTCTTTTGTTTGATTTTTTACACTGCCCATTGTTGTCATTGCATTAACAAGCATATCAATTTTTTTGTTCATGTTTGCCATTTCTAATTGTATGTTATTACTACTAGAAATTTCGTAAACTCCCTGTTTTTTAGGAATGCCTCTTCCCCTTGTTGAGAATTGCTGTGAATTCTCGCTAAGTTCTTCAAATAATTCGATGGCCTCCTCACCACTTTTCCTCATCAAAATTCCGTTGCAAGCTGAATCCACAATTGCCTTGTTAGTATCATTTAAACCCTCATAAAAAGCTTGTACCTGATCATCTTTAGGCATGTTGTGTGTAGGACATTTGAGGAGTTTGTTCTTGAAATCCTTCCATGCTTCGAAGAATAAATCTCCATCTTTTTGTTGGAAGAGTTGAATCTCCCTCTTTAGTTGTTTGGTCTTCTGGGCTAGAAAGAATTCTTTCAAGAATTTTGTTGCCAATTGCTCCCATGAATTAATTGATCCTGGTTCCAAAGAATTATACCACAATTTAGCATTAAGTTTTAAGGAAAATGAAAACAAGATTAACCTGATTTGTTCAGGGGTAAGCCCTTGGACACTTTGTGTTCTGCAAAGATCAAAGAAGTCCTGCAGATGGAGGTGAGGCTCTTCATCTGGTTTGCCACTAAAGTGGGGAACCATGCTAAGTAATTGGGGAGAGAGATGCATGTTCCCTGTGACATTAGGTTGATAAGCAATGCAGGAAGGTTGCTCAATATTCTTAGGCGTGAATTTATCCTGCATTGGCACTCGATTTGGTATTTCCTCAGCCATTGTTGCTCGTGAATTGGGTCTCTGTGCAGTCGACTGATTCCGTGTAGCAGTCGACTGGTTGGTCGCAAACAGCCGACCTAGTCTGTGCAAAGTGCGTTCTGTTTCCGCGTCAATAGGTAGTAGCTCTGGACGAAGTGATCTCCTTCCGTGCATCCACCAAAATCCTGTAACCTAGAAGAAAATATTTATTAATAAAAGAAAATAAAATAAAATAAAAGATTTACTGATTTATAAGTTAAAATGCTAACAATTCCCGGCAACGGCGCCAAAAACTTGTTGTGCAATCTAGACTATCTAAATAAATAGAATAACTAGACACAAATTAAAAACCTCGCAAGTGTATGAATCGTTTATAGAAGCTGATGTGTCCAATTTATATACAAATATTTGTACTCATTTACCTATTAAAATGGCTTGTTTTCGCTGATATTGTCTATAATTAATCTTATTTCTATGAGATTTCATTTAATTAATTATTTTTGAAGAAATAATATTTTTGATGCAAAAAGTAAAGATTTGTGGAAAAAAATCAACAAACAAAGTAAAATTATGGATTTATCAATTTTTATTGTTTTGTTGAATTAAAAGTGCAACAAATAATTTTAAAAGAATTTTTATAAGCTAATATGATTTGTAGTTAGTTTAATTAATTTTTAAACTAACTAATTTTATTTTATTTAAAAATCCTAATTTCTGGTATCATTGTCTGTATGCAGAAGCACGTGGTGGAAATAAAAGGAAGAAAAGAAAGAAGGAGAAATAAATAAAATTCTGGATTAAATAAAGAAGGAAATAAAGAAAAAGAGAGGGGTTTTTCTGCAAAAGTGCAAACCCTAATGTTCTCTCCGTTCTCTATAAATACAAGGCAAAGGAGGGATGATAATGGGAGGAGGTGACGGCCACATCTTAAACAAATAAAAATTAATAACAAAATAAGAGAGAGAACCATCCCTTGTTCTCTGGTGCGTTGACATGTCGATCCTGGCGTGCGGCTTCAAGAGAAAAAGGGAGAGAGAGAAGAAGATGCGACAGCACCTGTGGCTGCTCTTTCTCCTTCTTTGAATTCTGGCCTGGACAAAACGACAGAGAAGCAGCAGGCGCGGGACCAGGCGATAGTGCTGACTCTGCGTGCCGTTGACCTAGTCGTGCTGACGTGGCGAACTCGAACAGCGGCTCAGAGACAGCTGCTGATCTGACGGGCGGCTCGAATTACGAAGCAACAGCCTCTGGTTTTAGGACACGCGGCCCAACAACGGCAGTGTGACAGACTGATGCGTTGATGTGACGGCACTTGACAGCAACACTTTTGGCTCCGACTTTTGAGACAGAAAAGGGGTTTGAATTAAATTTTGTATTCTTTTGTATCTTTTCTTCTCTATATTTTTTGATGCAATCCCAAACAAATATGAACTGAATTTATTGTTCTAGAGGCTAAGGTGTAGCCAAGTTTTGTAGAACACAAATTTTAATTCCTTATTATTACTCTATTTTTCCTGGTTGTGTTTTAATTTTTATTATTTATGCGTACAACATGGTGGATAGGCATTTGTATGATTTTTCAAATCATAAAGAGACCGAACAGGTAATTTGTGATTAATAAAAATTAAAACCGTATATTGGAGGACGTGACCGTTAAGAGATCCAATTTCTCAATTAATAATTTGATGGATAGGCGAAGAATTAGTTGAGAATAATTTTTAGACTACGTGGATAGAGTGGTTAATATCTTTAGGATTTTGGTCGACAATTTGGGAAAGATGATATTTTTATTTATAAGGAATTATAATTTGTGTGTGTGATAAACGAGGTGAACCAAGAGCCCTAGAACTAATTTTATCATTAAACAAAGTACAAGAGCTTCATAGTTTCACAGCCCTCTCCCTCTTCACCAATTTAGTTAGATTTAATTAGAGTAAAGTAATTTAGTTATTTTATCATTTATAAAATTCGACCTTCCAAATAGTGATTCATCTAGCAATATCGGTACTCAGTAAAATATCTAGTCCCTGTGGGTTCGGCACTCTACTCACCTGTCTATATTACTTGTGCGATTTTGTACACTTGCAAATTCAACATCAAGTTTTTGGCGCCGTTGCCGGGGACTACTTAATCTTTTACTGATATTGAAAATTGCTAGATTATTGCTAGTTTGGATTTTTTGTAATTATTTTTATTTTATTATTATTTTACATCTTTATTTTCTTCTGACTAACTTTTATTTTTTTAATTTTATTTTTCTTTTTTTTTTAGTTTTTCTATTTTTTTTTATTTTTCTTTTTCGATACTGATATTTCAGGACATACACGTACATTATCATGGGGAACGATGAGAACAGGCCTTTGAGAGACTATGCTATGCCCGTAATTTATGAGTCAAGCATAAAGAAGCCGGTTATTGAAGCTAACGATTTTGAAATTAAACCGGCAATGATTCTAATGATTCAACAGACTGTTCAATTTTGGGGACTACCACACGAGGATCCTTACGCTCACATTGCAGATTTTCTAGAAATTTGTGACACTTTCAAGCATAACGGTGTATCAGACGATGCAATTAGATTAAGACTCTTTTCTTTTTCACTACGAGATAAGGCGAAGGCTTGGCTACATTATCTACCACCCGGTAGTATTACTACTTGGGAAGGACTTGCACAAGAATTTCTAGCCAAGTATTTTCCTCCAGCAAAGACAGCAAAACTAAGGAATGATATTGTCACATTTATTCAATTTGAGACCGAGTCTTTGTATGATGCATGGGAAAGGTTTAAAGAGTTATTAAGAAAGTGTCCTAATCATGAACTACCGAAATGGCTGCAAATGCAAACATTCTATAATGGTTTGGGAGTTACACATAGATCTATGGTTGACGCAGCAGCTGGTGGTGCACTCATGAGCAAAACTTACCAAGCAGCCTATGATCTTTTAGAGGAGATGGCATCAAATCATTACCAGTGGTCTTCAGAGAGAGCAATGCCAAGAAAAGTGGCTGGAGTTTTTGAACTTGATCCTTTTTCTACTTTGAATGCAAAAAATGATATTTTATCTAAACAAGTAGAAAATATGAATTTTAATACTATTCAATCTAATATGATTTGTGATCTTTGTGCAGGAAATCATTCAAGTTCATATTGTCAAGTGGGGAACCCTTTTGCTCCATCAAATGCCGTACATGAAAATTTGGTGTCAAACTTTCAAATGCAAAATAATCATTATGCAAACATATACAATTCAGGATGGAGAAACACCCCCAATTATCCATGGAACTACAATCAAGAAGCAGTTATACCACCTCAAATTTTTCCACAGCAAGAAAAGAAGCCGACGCTTGAAGATATGTTTGAGCACTACATACAAAAGACAGATTTGGCAATTCAAAATGTTGCAAATTCAACTTCGGCTTCCATCCAAAATCTTGAGGTACAAATTAGTCAAATTTCAAATATTCTTAATGAAAAAACTGCAGGATCATTACCAAGCAATACAGTTGTCCATCCCAAGGAGCATGTTGAGGCTATAACACTAGGAAGTGGGAGGACAATTGAGCAACCACAAGAAGAAAATGAAGAACATAATGTGGTTGAAAAGCAAAGTGAGATTGAACAAATTGTGGAGGAACAAATTCAGCATGAGCAAGTAATGTATGATGTTTTTAATTCTATAAATTTTCCTCCTGAAGAACAGTCATCTTTCCAAGTAAGTAAAATTGATTTAATTGTGGGCGAGGAACATAAGGCTAAATTTGAAAAATCACCAATTGAAGTATGTCCAACAAATTTAACAACTTTTGAAACCGTTAAAGAAAATATTTTTGAAAATGTTATGTACTTGGATGCTGAACCTTCTATTTATTCATTTTTGCAGCATAAAGAGGTGGGGGAATCAAAGACATCATCATCACGAAGAAAACGCCTCAAGTTGGAACTTGAACCTGATCCACATCTGAAGAGGAAAATTAGAAAGGATGTTTTAATGTTGTTGGATCTTGGCGTTACTTAACCATCTCACCCCCATGTCTGGCTGAAGACTTAAAACTTAGCGCTTCTTGGGAGGCAACCCATGCTTTATTTTATTTCATTTAGTTTTGATTTATCTTTTAGTTTATTTTATTTTAATTTTTGATTTTATTTTGTAGGATTGCATCAATTTTGAAAGTCGCCGGGCGGAGCTGTTTTGAACACCTGCATTGATGGCTGTTTTCGAGAAGTTTGGAGTCAAAACCTGAAAACCTGATTCAAAGAGAAGTTGTAGACAATTGTCTTAGCTTTCCAGCAAAAAACAAATCAGCCCATTTCGACATCTACAGCTCCAGATATCGGCAAATTACTGAAGACTGCGCGTGCAGAAATTTAAAGACGAATCAGGGGAGATATTCTAAACTTTTTGCATTCTTTTTGTTTTTCTTTTTCTTTCCCATTGAGGACAATGTGACATTTAAGTTTGGGGGGAAGGTTTACAAATTTATTTTTATTTTTATTATTTTAGAAAAGAAAAACAAAATTTAAAAAATGATTTCAATTAGGCTCACATTACACATTTTGAGTTCTTTATTGTGATAAGCATTGAAACAATTTTTTTGGGATAAACATTTTTTTTTATAAAGCAATATTAAGCATACTTATTTACTTTAGGATTATTGAGTTTCAAAATTCCTTACAAAATTGTGTGGGTCATGCTATTATATATAAAAAAAACAAATGTGATGCTTTTTCTTGTGATTATCCCCTTTAATCTAGTCCTAAACAGAGTTTAAGTAAATAGAGTAATAATGAAAAAAAAAATATTATGAATAAAGTCAATCTACTCCAATGTTTTGAGTTGTTTAGTAACTAGGGGTATTCATCACAAATGTTTACTTTTACGTAAAACGGCAACTTGAAATATGAGTATGCAATGCACTTTAAGTTTGTGACTTGTTGAGTAACCGGGTGAATTCATCACAAATGATTTGCATTCGCGTAAAAAGGCAAGTGACAACTTAAAGAAGGGACTGGAAAAAAAAAAAAGACTCTAGTTTGCTACTAGGTTTGTAGTAGAGAAGGGATAATCACAGATTTAGTTGTTACATAATATAATTACATTAATTGCATGACAAATGCGATTGGGTTGGGAGTTATGAATAAATAATTGCACTAGAGAAAGTGGGTATGCTTAGATTGACTTTATTTGCAATTGTTTATATTTTTAATTGAAATTTTGATGCTTGCATGATAAGAATTTTTTTAGTGTGATGGGTTGAGTCCACTATTATTATTCCCTTATTTATGATTCTACTTTTTACTCGAGGACAAGCAAAATCTTAAGTTTGGGGGTATTTGATGTGTCCAATTTATATACAAATATTTGTACTCATTTACCTATTAAAATGGCTTGTTTTCGTTGATATTGTCTATAATTAATCTTATTTCTATGAAATTTCATTTAATTAATTATTTTTGAAGAAATAATATTTTTGATGCAAAAAGTAAAGATTTGTGGGAAAAAATCAACAAACAAAGTAAAATTATGGATTTATCAATTTTTATTGTTTTGTTGAGTTAAAAGTGCAACAAATAATTTTAAAAGGATTTTTATAAGCTAATATGATTTGTAGTTAGTTTAATTAATTTTTAAACTAACAAATTTTATTTTATTTAAAAATCCTAATTTCTGGTATCATTGTGTGTATGCAGAAGCACGTGGTGGAAATAAAAGGAAGAAAAGAAAGAAGGAGAAATAAATAAAATTCTGGATTAAATAAAGAAGGAAATAAAGAAAAAGAGAGGGGTTTTTCTGCAAAAGTGCAAACCCTAATGTTCTCTCCGTTCTCTATAAATACAAGGCAAAGGAGGGATGATAATGGGAGGAGGTGACGGCCACATCTTAAACAAATAAAAATTAATAACAAAATAAGAGAGAGAACCATCCCTTGTTCTCTGGTGCGTTGACGTGTCGATCCTGGCGTGCGGCTTCAAAAGAAAAAGGGAGAGAGAGAAGAAGATGCGACAGCACCTGTGGCTGCTCTTTCTCCTTCTTTGAATTCTGGCCTGGACAAAACGACAGAGAAGTAGCAGGCGCGGGACCAGGCGACAGTGCTGACTCTGCGTGCCGTTGACCTAGTCGTGCTGACGTGGCGAACTCGAACAGCGGCTCAGAGACAGCTGCTGATCTGACGGGCGTCTCGGATTACGAAGCAACAGCCTCTGGTTTTGGGACACGCGGCCCGACAACGGCAGTGTGACAGACTGATGCGTTGATGTGACGGCGCGTGACAGCAACACTTTTGGCTCCGACTTTTGAGACAGAAAAGGGGTTTGAATTAAATTTTGTATTCTTTTGTATCTTTTCTTCTCTATATTTTTTGATGCAATCCCAAACAAATATGAACTGAATTTATTGTTCTAGAGGCTAAGGTGTAGCCAAGTTTTGTAGAACACAAATTTTAATTCCTTATTATTACTCTATTTTTCCTGGTTGTGTTTTAATTTTTATTATTTATGCGTACAACATGGTGGATATACATTTGTATGATTTTTCAAATCATAAAGAGACCGAACAGGTAATTTGTGATTAATAAAAATTAAAACCGTATATTGGAGGACGTGACCGTTAAGAGATCCAATTTCTCAATTAATAATTTGATGGATAGGCGAAGAATTAGTTGAGAATAATTTTTAGACTACGTGGATAGAGTGGTTAATATCTTTAGGATTTTGGTCGACAATTTGGGAAAGATAATATTTTTATTTATAAGGAATTATAATTTGTGTGTGTGATAAACGAGGTGAACCAAGAGCCCTAGAACTAATTTTATCATTAAACAAAGTACAAGAGCTTCATAGTTTCACAGCCCTCTCCCTCTTCACCAATTTAGTTAGATTTAATTAGAGTAAAGTAATTTAGTTATTTTATCATTTATAAAATTCGACCTTCCAAATAGTGATTCATCTAGCGATATCGGTACTCAGTAAAATATCTAGTCCCTGTGGGTTCGACACTCTACTCACCTATCTATATTACTTGTGCGATTTTGTACACTTGCAAATTCAACATCAGAAGCGTAGCAATAGCAAGGGTCGATCCCACAGAGATTGTAGAAATTAACTTACTAACCAATAAAAAGAATAAAAATCATAAAGAGTTGTTCTAAAAGTCTAAAAGAGATGAAAAGATGAAAATTAAATCAAGAAGTGCTAAATCACAAATATCTATTAAGTAGTTGGGTTTTGATCTCCACCAATAGTCAATAATGCTAAGTTGCCTTCTGTACTTCTTCTTATTACTCATGTTTGTTCTCTTCAAGGGCATGGTATCTACTCCTTAAAGTTAATGTTTCCCTAAGCCAAGAATTAGGCATGGTATCTACTCTAATTCGTTTCTTTCATTAAGTATTTAGCATGGTATCTACTAAGTTGCACTTAAAGAAAGCATAGGAACAATGGAAACGAACAAACACTTGAAGTTCTAGAAATTGGTATCAGATCCTGATCCTTCAAGTTGATTAAACCAAGAACCCCTAAAGATTCCCTTGTTACAAGATATGAACACGAGATACGGGTCGTCTCAATATGCTCATATAACAGATTCAGATCTACACTGCACAAACTTGATAATCTCAAGTTCTGTATGTCAGTCGACTGACTGTCACCTCAGTCGACTGTCCTTAGAACTCCGAACAAGTTTGATTCATGTAACTTTTTATTCTTTCAATCAGGTTTAATCAATAAGTAAAAGAGTAACATTCAGAAGAACTTAGCATTACATAACTACGGTTTCAATCCATCCAACTATGAAATTAGTTCCACATAGTAAGACTTTTATTGATCAACAAGTTCGAATACATGATTAACATAAAAGAATTAGAAAGAGAAGGAATAAACTGATGTAGTTCGGCTGGATGGGTCGGCTGGCTGTCACACAGTCGATCGGCCGTTCTCTTCTTAGTACTTGATCTCCTTTTTCCTTCTTCTATGCTGATAAAGTGCTGCTCTTTGTTGATGACTTGACGATTCAGAAACTCTTGTGATTTCGTGATTTTGGGGTTGGGAGCGAGAGCGGAGGAGAGTGTGCCAAAATAATGCCTCTTGACTGATATTTATAAACACGGCACAAGAATTAGGGTTTGCCACTTTTTTTCAGGAAAATCCTCCTCTTTCCTTCTTTATTTGATCGACGATTTATTTCTTTCTCTTTTCTGCTTTTCTTCCTTATCTGCTAACCACGTGCTCTTGCTAATCCCCTGTATCTAGCTTTTATTTGTTGGAGGAGTTATTATTCGCATATAGCCTGGGTTTGCATAGATTTGATTTAGATACGGCTGCATCTTATCTTTTCACTCCGCCGCATACCAGTCGACTGCCTTGGGTGTAAGTCGACTGGTGTTGAGACATCTGTGGCTTCATGATTCCTCAGTCAAGTCGACTGATGTTCGGGGAAGTTGACTGTGCCGAGCCCCAGCAAACTCTCTGTTCAGTCGACTGATGGAGAGCAAGTCGACTGTTGTTCTGCAGTTCCCTGTATATCATCTTCTCAGTCTGGAATCTGCTTCTTTTTGCTGCTTTTGGTTGTTTCCTATGGAAAAGATAAAAGAAGAGTAAAATACCACATATAGAGCTTTTAAATGTTCAACTGCATTAAGATTATTGCTCCTAATGTCACAACCATAGGGTTCCCCTTGTACACATGATACAAGTCCAACAAGGTTTTTTAAATTGCCTTGTGAATCTCATCTATCTTAATTTGGTCTCATTCAAGCATTTTGAGGTGTATTGTACTCATTTGAAGCTTGAAATAAGGATTAAGAACTTGACCAAGATATATGAGAGGAATAACATTATCAATACTTCCCCAATACTTGTTAAACTTTGCTTTCATTGAAAAAGTCACCTTTGCAAACTAGAATTGCGTATATCCCTCATTTTTGCATCAATCTCTATTTGTATCTCTACAATTGAGTTCCAAAGATGGTTGGCCGTAGGAGTCTTGGATGCACTAAGCGTAAGAGTGTAATTGTAGAACTTTTTGAGAAAGTGAACAAAAGACAAAACCAATTCCCAATCCCCTTCCGTAGGAGGCCCAACTTTTTTGACCTTATTTTTGTGAGTATCTTTTTCTTCCTCAAGAAAATATAGCCGAAATTGGTCATTTTCCTCCGCCATCCTTGAAAACACCTTCCAAAACTTATAAGCATTTTGAAGCATCTTATAAGTTGAATTCCACCTCATAGAGACATGTATAGGCACAAATGACATCTTATTCATCCCCAATAAGATTGCAAATCCTCTAAATTTATCCAACCTAGCACCGGAAGAATGGATGTGCTTCACACAATTCCTAATTCCCTCAATTGAGCTAGAAAGCTCCTTCAATCCACTCTTCATAATTAAATTCAAGATGTGACAAGCACACCTCAAATGCATATATTTTCCACCAAACAATAGAGTACCCATCTCCTCAAATCTCTTTTTCATATAATCAATTGCAACATCGTTGGATGAAGCATTGTCAACCGTGATGGTAAAGACCGTCTTTACTCCCCAACCCTTTAAACATCCCTCCAAAAATCTTCAAGGTCTTCTCCCTTATGACTCGTGATCTTCGTGAAATTTATGACATGTTTGTGCAATTTCCAATCATTATCTACGAAGTGAGAAGTAGCTACAATATAGTTTATGTTTTGTACTGAGATCCAAGTATCAATTGTAATACTTACCCTTTTATCACACATCATATCAAATATCTTAGACTTCTCTGGTATGAACAAGTCACATACCATTGTGGCAACCTTCCTCCTATTTGGAATTTTAAATCTTTGTACGACTTCATTCATCATGTCAACAAAACTCACACCTTCAACAACTCGAAATGGTTTTCATTCCTTAATTACAAACAGCAGAAGTTTTAACTCAATCCTCTTTTGATTAAAAGTATGAAGGATAATTTGGCCACCCATCGTCTTATTTGTTAAGACCGATTGGGTACTATCACTACTCTTTAGATAGAGTGGAGATGTTTTGCACACCTTCCTAAGAAGATGCAAGATACTAGAAGTCTCATTTTTAATCGGAAGGCAAGGTAACTTTACTTTACATTAATTACATATTGCAAGGTAAATCACTTACTCCTTATTATTCTTTCTTAGAACCTGAACGTTGTAACACCGCGAATTCCAAATAAGCCTGAATTCGAAGTTCCACAGGATCTTTATACTTCACTTCGTACAATTTTACAAGGAATTTAAAACTTTATTTACATCAGAGTCTTTTATATCAACATGCAGAGGAATAAATAAAATACAACGATGATAAATGTATAATTGTAACAACTTTAGCATTTAAGTAACCATCAGCATCAAATTCATCTTTATATATTCTTGTAAATTTCAAGTTCTGTATATAAAACTGTGGGCATGTCAGTTGCTTACAACCGATGAAATATTATACACGGTCATCCTCGCTATGCCGAAAGTATAACGATTCTTTAATACTTTAGCAAACACAAACTTGATCACAAACAAAACTAAAGAGGGACTATCCTATTGATGTCGTGGGTGCTGTGCACTTAATCCTTAATGCAGTTACTTATATTTCATGACACTAATGAACACTTGTTCGGATTCTATGCATCACATACTACATAAGCCCAAGGGCAAGCCCTTAATGAAACTTCATCTTGTAGGGTTGGATCCCTCGCTATGAGTTTAACTACTACGGTAACTACGGTAAGTATCTTAGATTTTCTATGAGTTACGAGCCAATGTACAGACAGCCTGGAGGGGAATCTCACATCATGACATAACGCATCATGTAGACAGCCTATGGACAATTCACCTCCATCATGAGAAAAAGGCATTACGTAGTCACCAAGCACCCCACAAGCGTCATCACAATCCCGATAATTTTGGAGATAAATTCACGTCATGACATAACGCATCATGTAGACAGCCTCTAAAAACTCTCACACCGTGAATCCGATGCCCTCGTACTTGTATTTTTCTCTTACTTTCATCACATCTTCACTATAGTGTATTCCTTACATTTTAGTTTATTTTAGAAGAAAATCATCACAACCTAGAGCTAGCTCACCCTACCGGACTTAAACCAAACAAAAGAGACAGTCAGCCCAACTGGCTACTTCTCAAGAGATGCTCAACCCACACTGGTTAGCTCTCAAATTCCTTAATAAATACTGCCGGTCACTAGGATCTCGCATAGTCTCTAGATTCCAACAGCCATCTCTTTCTAGAGATCAACAATATGTTACATTCAATCAAAATAATATTTCAATTTTTTTATTCACAAACACTTCCTTAAAAAAAAATATTTCTTTATAATCTCATAACATGAAATAATTCAATTCAACTTCTTTTATCAATTTAATCACTTATAGCATTGTGTGCAATTCAAATAATCTTAATCAAATGTTAATAACCATAAAATCTCATCGAGAAGAAATCTAATTGCATTCCACAACTTCATCTCTCTTTAATTATATTAAAACCATATTTTAAAAGAAAATTCATCAAGTACTTTAATCCATAAAAGCCACATTTAATCTTCACAAAATACACAAAATGTTGTAGAATTATTTTTCATAAAGTCTAGATAATATTTGTAGAATAATAGAATTTTTTCCCACTTTCTTATTTCTCCTAAAATTCAAAATAAACACACAAATCGAGTTTATATAACAAAAAATAAAAAACCAAATAAAAAGGTAGAGCCCGGATTCGAACCCAAAGCCTGTTGGATCCTGTAGGCACGGCAAGAAACACTAGAGGTGTGAATAGTGTTGTATAAAAATTAAAAACGAAATTGAACTTTTTCTTCTGTCCAGTCGACTTGAAAAGATAAATAAGTCGACTGAGGCGTCAGATTAGAAGAGTGTTTTAGACAAGTCTGATCAGTCGACTTATAGCGGAAAATAGTCGACTTGCCAGACAAGTTTTCGAAGAGTATGTTATACCAGTATGAGCAGTCAACTTAAAGAGGAGATGCAATCGATTGTCTAGAAAAGTTTCACCGAGTAATTAAAAAGCAAGTAAAGAAAATGCAAGTTCAGAAAAATACAATCACAGAGTACACACGATGTATCCTGGTTCGGTCCTTCCGATCTATATCCAGTCCCCAAGCAACCCACTTGAGAGTTTCCACTATTCTTGAAAAAAATACAATAATACTCTACGGCGTTAGACAACAACTTTGTCCAATCCTTAGACCTCTCTCACCACTAGAGAGGGCAAACCCACTCTTCAACCAAGAGTGAAAACCTGACTCTACAACCTAGTGGGGTGAATAGTGTTGTAAAAAAATTAAAAACAAAATTGAACTTTTTCTTCTGCCCAGTCGACTTGAAAAGATAAATAAGTTGACTGAGGCATTAGATTAGAAGAGTATTTTAGACAAGTCTGATCAGTCGACTTATAGCGGAAAACAGTCGACTTGCCAGACAAGTTTTCGAAGAGTATGTTATACCAGTCTGACCAGTCGACTTAAAGAGGAGATACAGTCAACTATCCAGACAAGTTTCACAGAGTAATTAAAAAGCAAGAAAAGAAAATTCAAGTTCAGAGAAATACAACCACAGAGTACACACGATATATCCTAGTTCGGTCCTCCCGACCTATATCCAGTCCCAAGTAACCCACTTGAGAGTTTCCACTATTTTTGAAAAAATACAAGAATACTCTACGGCGTTAGACAACAACCTTGCCCAACCCGTAGACCTCTCTCACCACTAGAGAGAGCAAACCCTACTCTCCAACCGAGAGGACCACTCTCACAATTCGAGAGTGAAGATCACAATTCGAGAGTGAAGAACAACAACAAAGAGTTACAATCAACCTATAGGCTTGTTTTGTGATTGTGATTTTTGTATAGTGGCTAATAGGTCACTTCTGAAATCAGTCCAAAATGAAATCAATGTTATATTGGACTGAGATTCAGAGAACCAAGACTTAGATGATTAGAGTGCTAGTTTAAATACTTGTTCTTTTGATAGCAATAAACTTAAACTCTTTATCAAATGCTTGGAACCTTTCAATGGTGATTCCTAGGCTCTATTTATAGAGAGGAATCCCTTGAACATTGTAAATCAGTTTATAAAACTAATTTAAAACGGATATAATCTTTTGAAATTTGAAAAACAAGTTTTGAAATCAGAAACCTGTCGAAATGACTTGAACAGCCAACTGTTTGCCATGATAAGTCGACTGGCCAGAGTTTGAAAGAGTTCAGACAGTTTTGTACTGGTACAGTCGACTAGTGCCATAAGGAAATCGACTGGTACTCAACAGCTGATCTAATTCAAACTGTTTCGACCTTTAATCTTTTAAAAATACTCAATTATAAAGATGTGTGAGCGTGTGCGTGTGACAAAGCTGTCACATCAATCTAAGACTCAAAAAAGGAAAATTACAATTGTTTTACAAGATATGTAATATAATACATTGAAGCATAGGTCTTGTCTTGAGATGGAGCTTTAGCCTTTGTCTTTGTCTTTGAAGCCTGCTTGATCAATCGTGAGATTTAGAACCTTGTAGCTTTCTTGATCAATTTGCATTGAGAGCTTCGTTTGAACATTTTGCCTTTGTGTATACATGGTATTGATACAACCAGCAATATATAAGAGGTAGCACAACAACTTTGCATTGTGTTGTAGTCATCAAAACCAAGAATCAACATTCTCCCCCTTTTTGATGATGACAACACAATAGCTTACAATAATAGAAATATTACACATGCTCAATGCTCCCCCTAACTAATGTACCATATGCATATGTTGAAAAATATGCACCAAATACACAAACATACAGATATAGCTATTTTTCTGCCCTTTTGTCATCAACAAAAAAATAGGAGGAAAAAATTGTAAATAAAAAAGAACATTTGCAACATAATAAACACATAGCAAAATCAAATTTATACATAGAAATTTGAAATACATTGTTCAAAAGACTGCATAAAAACAGAACATACAAAATAAGTAGAAAAATATATAATAATAAAAAAATGTAGCTAATCAGTTTTCTTCATCTTCATCTTGGTCACTCTGAGAGGGAGGAGGTGGAGGTGGAAACTGAGAAGTGAATAAGTGAGTAAGATGGGAAAGACTGGCTTCAAGAGTGTCTTGACGATCCATGATATAATTGACAAAAATGTAAAGACTCCCAGGATCATCATAATCCGCTCTAGGACGAGACGAACTAGAAGCAGAAGATCGATTAGCGGTAGAAGCTAAGGGGATAGGAGGTGTATTCCTACGAGGTGGAGAGGTGAGAAGTTTCATACGTGCTAGACTTGCACGATCAAATGACTCATAGTGTTTTACAACACTCGTCTCCGAATCGAGATCAACTTCATAAGCGGAGAAGATGTGAGTGAGTAAAGTACCAAAAGGAAGAACTGAAGAATGAGTCTTATGAAGACGATTAAAGATGACTTGACCCCAATTTATTTTTATATTGTCAAAAATTGCATAAACGGCTTGTTGCAACTCATGGGAATACTGGTCATAACTCCCTGTTTTGGGAATAATGTTATATGACAGTATGCGTGCAACTAACTTAGCAATAGGAGTAATTGACTGATTGGTCATAGGAGGACCTCAAGTTGGCAAATAAATTCTTGACAATATGGTGTCATAATTCATCTCAACATCTCCTAAATCAATCCCTTCATCAGACAGACCGAAAATAAGACTTAATCCAGCATGGGTGATTTTCATGCAGATATTTTTTTACTGAAGATAGTATAAATATCTCACTACTATCCTCCAATGTGACAACCTTCATATTTGTGTAAAACAAATATATAAGTTGAGGGTAGTAAGAGGGTTGGTTCACCAAGGACAACAAATCAAATAACCCACATTGTTCAAACAACGGAGCTAAAGGAAACTTATCAAGATCCGGAAAGTTTACAAATCTACCCGGAAAAATGATAATTAAACAAATAATGTACCATTTATCAATAAGACTAGGGCTTCTTAAATACTGAAGATAGTCTCTTCAGGATTGTCCCTCCTCTACATTAGAGGTACGAGATCTTTTAGGAGCCATTACGCAAAACCTCTAGAAATAAAGTGATGGCGGATTTATACCAACAAAGAGAAACAAAGAGAGGCACAAAACTTTGGGGATCTTTGAGAGGACTTCGGCACAAAAGATTTTGGATCAAAGGTTGAATCTTTGGGCTCCAAAAATTTTGGAATCTCCAAGCAGCAGCAGCAGCCGACTGGGAGACCTCGGAAGGGAGAGAGACAGTGAAGAATAAAGTGAAAAGGAGAGAGGTAGAAGTTAGGGTTTTTACTCAAGGGTAAAGGGCTAGGATCAGATCTGGAGAACATCGAGGGACGACATTTGGTCAAAGGTGAAAATAGGGTAAAAGAGTCGCCTCAAAAGAAGTGCCAAATTTGAATCAGAAAGAAGAGCTGATTCGCGACAGTCGACTGGAGTGTAGGATCAGTCGACTTAGTCGAGAGCAAAATAGATAAACGAAAATCACAATATTACAACTGGCAGTCGACTTAGTATAGTTTCACAGTCGACTTTCCAGAGCGTGAATTTCAGATATAGATAAGTATCAAAAAATACATTGTCAGTCGACCGAAAAGAATTTTTAAGTCGACTTACCAGAGTTAAAAATTTCAAGAAACATCATGAAATCTACAAATTCCTAGTTCTCTTCTTAAAGTGATAAAAGTGTCTTTCTTAAGTGGTTTAGTAAAATATCTGCTACTTGTTTATCAGTAGAAATAAAATCTAAAGAAATATCTCTCTTTAAAAGATGATCACGTAGAAAATGATGTCTAATATCAATGTGTTTCGTACGTGAATATTGAACCAAATTTTTAGATAAGTTAATGGCACTGGTATTATCACACATTATAACAGGTTTTGAAAATGAAATACCATAGTCTAATAGGGTTTGTTTCATCCACAAAATTTGGGCACAAGCCAAACTTGCAGCGATATATTCAGCTTCTATAGTAGATAGGGATACTGAATTTTGCTTCTTACTATACCAAGATACTAGGAAGTGTCCCAAAAAGTGACACATTCCACTAGTACTTTTTCGGTGAGTTTTACTACCGGCAAAATCCGCATCACTATATGACAAAAGTTGAAAATTATCGGTGGGTAGATAAAATAAACCATACTCAGACGTGCCTTTAATATATCTTAAAATACGTTTCACAGCTTTTATGTGAGATTCTTTAGAACTTGACTGATATCTAGCACACAAGCATACACTAAATATAATGTCTCTACTAACAGTTATATATAAAAGTGAGCCAATCATACCTCGATAGAGTTTTTGATCGACACTCTTACCTAATTCATCTTTGTCAAGGACAGTGGTAGTAGCCATAGGTGTGGTTTTACTACTCGTGCTATCCAAGCCAAATCGTTTGAGTAATTCCTTGATTAATAAATATGTCATTTGGTGACTGTTTAATTTGCAGTCCAAGGAAGTTATTGAGTTCACCCATGTGACTCATCTCAAACTCATTTTCAGGGTATTAGCAAACTCTTGACATAGATTACTATTAGTAGAACCAAAAATTATGTCATCTACATATATTTGTATGATCAAAATATCGGTCTCAATTATCCTAATAAACAAAGTAGTATCTACTTTACCTATTTCAAAACCTATTTCTAAAAGAAAAGTCTTCAATCGATCATACCAAGCACGAGGTGCTTGTTTAAGACCATATAGAGCCTTTTTCAATTTAAAAACATGGTTTGGGAATTGTTCATGTTCGAAACCAGGTGGTTGCTTAACATAAACATCTTCCTTTATAAACCCATTAAGGAAAGCACTTTTAACATCCATTTGGAAAAGTGTAAAATTCGTCAAACATGCAAAAGATAATAAAATACGAATTGATTCTATTCTAGCAACATGAGCATATGTTTCATCAAAATCTATGCCTTCTTCTGAATTATACCCTTGGGCAACTAGTCTAGCTTTGTTCCTAACGATTTGTCCTGATTCATCTAACTTATTCTTGAATACCCATTTGGTACCAATTATAGTATGATCAGGAGGACGTGGAACTAAATTCCATACATCATTCCTTATAAATTGGTTTAACTCATCTTGCATGGCATTCATCCAAAACTCATTCTCACAAGCTTCTGGTATATTTTTCGGTTCAAAATCTGACAAGAAAGATGTGTGAGAAATCATGTTAACATGAGATCTTGTCTGAATACCACGTGAAATGTCACCAATTATTAAGTCATGAGAATGATCTCTAACTTCAACAAAAGATTTTCGTAAAGTTGGAGACATCACAATAGGATCAGTCGACTTGACTAGTCCATCACTTCCGTATCAATCGACCTATCTGCAAGGGTAGTTTGCTCTAAAGATGTAATAACTTTATTTAAAAGTGATGAATCAGTTTCATCATCTTCAATTAAAGTTGATGAAGGCAGAGATTCATCAAATGCAACATGCATGGATTCTTCAATAGTCAATGTTGACTTGTTGAAGATCCTATATGCCTTACTCATATTTAAGTATCCTATAAAGATACCCTCATTAGATCTAGGATCAAACTTATCTAAATTATCTATAGTGTTTAAAATGAAACACTTACATTCAAATATTTTGAAGTAAGATACTTTAGGAATTCTATCAAAAAATAGCTTATAACAGGTTTTCTTAAGCTTAGGCCTAATCAATATTCTATTTAAAATATAACAAGTTGTAGCAACGGCTTCAGCCCAAAAATACTTAGGTAAATTGCTTTCAACAAGCATGGTACGTGCACACTCTTGCAAAGTCCTATTCTTTTTTTCGACCACTCTATTTTGTGGTGAAGCTTTAGGAAATGCAAATGAATGAGTTATACCATTCTTGTTGCAATATTCTGCAAATGTTTCATTTTTAAATTCTCCACCATGATCACTTCTAATAGTGACTATGGTTAGAGATTTTTGATTTTGAATCCATTTACAAAAAATTGCAAATTCATCAAAAGCATAATTCTTATGTTTTAAAAAGAAAGTCCAAGCGAATTGTAAAAAATCATCTACTAAAACAAATACATTCCTACTTTTATTTAAAGAAGCAACTCTAGTACGGCCAAATAAATCCATGTGGATTAATTCGAGAGGCCTACTAGTAGAAATTACTTCTTTTGTTTTAAAAGTAGATTTAATTTGTTTACCTAGTTGACATGCATCGCATAACTTATCATTTTTATAGGATAGTCTTGTCAGGTCTTTAACTAGGTTGTTCTTACATAATTTAGCAAGAGTTTTCATATTCACATGGCCAAATCGCTTTTGCCATAGCCAAGAATCATTATTAGAAGCTACTAAGCAAAAAATCATTCGAGAAATCATGACTTTAAACACAATTCATAAATGTTATTCTTTCTAAATCCATAAAAAATTATATTTTGCATGGTAGAGTCGTAAATTAAACATGCATCTTTTTCAAAAACTATTTTATATCCCGTATCACACAATTGGCTAATACTCAACAAATTATGCTTAAGCCCACTAACTACAAAAACATCTTCTATTGAAGGGTTAGTATGCTTACCGACCATACCTATTCCAATAACCTTCCCTTTGTTGTTGTCACCAAATGTGACTGTTCCTCCATCAATTTCTTGTATGAAAGATAGGAGGTTGGCATGACTAGTCATGTGCTTTGAGCATCCGCTGTCACATATCCACCGATCTTTTTTAGGTACCTATAAAATTTTCAATGTGAATATGGTACCTTTTTCATTGGGTCCAAAAAAGATTAGTTCTTGGGAAACCGAACCCAAAGAGAGTTTGATTTTCCACCAAATGTATAAATATAATTTATGGAGTTGCATACAATATGAATATATGAATTTATGTAAGTAATTCTATCTTTCAGACTAAGGTTGACTGGAACCCATATATTTTTGCTCTGTCCAGTCGACTTTATCGAACCTTTCAGTCGATTGTTACTGAAATCCAATTGACTAGGAGGTAGAATAGGTCGACTTATCTGAGGTTTTCGTCCCTTTGAATGAGACTCAGGACCTCTGGACAGGCGACTGATATTTGTGTTCAGTCGACTGGTCTGAACTGTAGATCTACTCTTTTTATTAAAACTTACAATTTTTGGCTTTTCAAAAAACTCATACAGTTTATTCTTAACACTAGAAATAGATATAGGTTTATTTACACTAGTGTTCTTAGAAGCATGAGGTTTTTCAAGAGACTTTTGAAAACCAAGTCCAAATCTTTTATTAGTTTGTACTTAATTTTGGAGAACATCATTTAAATTCTCCTTTCTTTTATTGAATTTAGATACATTCTTGGATATACCTTCATAATTTTTCTTTAGAGACACAAGATCTATATCTAAACTAGAAAGTCGAGAATTTAAAGATTTCACTTCTTTATCTAAGTCAAGATTCTCTTGGGAAAATGTTCGATTTACTTTCTCCAAGTTTTTAACTCTAATTTTTTCTTTCTTAAACTCTTGAAAAATCTCGTTGAAGGCATTTAGTAAATCATTAGAATCATAATCATTACTTACTTGATTTTGAGAAGCCATAAAGCAAAGTTAGCAACCTCGTTTATCTCTTCATTTTGTTCTTCCGATGAAGAGTCGCTATCATCCCAAGTTGCTTGGTACACCTTTTTGTTCTTCATGAACTTGTTCTTTATGTACTTGTCCTTTTTGAAGTTGGACACCTTTTCTTTAGATTTTGCATTCTCTAGTGGGCAATCCTTCTTCATGTGTCCTAACTTGTTACACTTGAAACAAGTTGGAAGTTCATTAGTATCCTTAGATTTTGAATTAAATTTACTTTTCCTTAGGAACTTTTTGAACTTTCGTGTGAACATGGCTATCTCTTCCTCATCTTTTCATCCTCGGAGTCCGACATGGCCTTGAATGCTAGTGTCTTCTTCTTTGATTTTTCAGGTTCTAGATCCTTCTTGCGTTCTTCAAGTTGTACCCCATATGCCATGAGATTTCCCACAAGATTCTCAAGAGAAAGTTGTGTTAAATCATTGGCCTCTTCTATGGCGGTGGTCTTCTTCTCCCATTCGGGGGTTAGTGCATGAAGAACCTTCCTCACCATTTCAGTTTGAGTGTACGTCTTTTTAAGCGCCACAAGAGAATTTGTAATATCCGTGAATCTTGCGATCATTTCAGACACATTCTCATTTTTCTTCATGCAGAACATCTCGAACCTGTGAACAAGAACAGATATTTTAGATTCTTTTACTTTATTAGTTCCTTCATGAGTTACCTCGAGTGTGTGCCAAATTTGATATGCAGTTGTTGCATTGGACACACGATTGAATTCCTCCTTGGTAAGAGCACAAAATAGCGCGTTAATCATCGCTTTTGCATTGTTCATTGTTTGGCTCTTCATATCGTCGTTCCATTGTGCATATGGAATGGTAGGAGCGGTGTACTCGATCTCTGTCATGCTCCATATCTCATAGTTGATGGACTGAAGGTAGATCTTCATTCTACACTTCCAATAGTTGTAATTGGTTCCATCGAAGAGGGGTGGCCTTTGTGTGGATTGATCTTCATGGTATTGATTTCCATTAGAAGTAGTTGCCATTGCACTCAACCAGGCTCTGATACCAAGTGTTGGATCCTATAGGAAAGGCAAGAAACACTGGAGGGGGGGTGAATAATGTTGTAAAAAAATTAAAAACGAAATTGAACTTTTTCTTCTGTCCAGTCGACTTGAAAAGATAAATAAGTAGACTGAGACGTTAAATTAGAAGAGTATTTTAGACAAGTCTGATCAGTCGACTAATAGTGGAAAACAATTGACTTGCGAGACAAGTTTTCGAAGAGTATGTTATACCAGTCTGACCATTCGAGAGAAGATGCAGTCGACTGTCCAGACAAGTTTCACAGAGTAATTAAAAAGCAAGTAAAGAAAATGCAAGTTCAGAGAAATACAATCACAGAGTACACACGATGTATCCTGGTTCGGTCCTCCCGACCTACATCCAGTCCCCAAGCAACCCACTTGAGAGTTTCCATTATTCTTGAAAAAAATACAAGAATACTCTACGGCATTAGACAACAACCTTGTCCAACCTGTAGACCTCTCTCACCACTAGAGAGAGCAAACCCACTTTTCAACCAAGAGTGAAAACCTGACTCTACAATCTAGAGCCCTACTCTCCAACCGAGAGGACCACTCTAACAACCCGAGAGTGAAGAACAACAACAAAAGAGTTACAATCAACCTATACCTTTGTTTTGTGATTGTGATTTTTCTATAGTGGCTAATAGGTCACTTCTGAAATCAGTCCAAAACAAAATTAATGTTATATTGGACTGAGATTCAGAGTACCAAGACTTAGAAGATTAGAGTGCTAGTTTGAATACTTGTTCTTTTGAAAGCAATAAACTTAAACTTTTTATCAAATGCTTGGAACCTTTCAATGGTGATTCCTAGGCTCTATTTATAGAGAGGAATCCCGTGAACGTTGTAAATCAGTTTATAAAACTGATTTAAAACGGATATAATCTTTTGAAATTCAAAAAACAAGTTTTGAAATCAGAAACCTGTCGAAATGACTTGAACAATCGACTATTTGCCAAGATGGGTCGACTGGCCAGAGTTTGAAAGAGTTCAGACAGTTTCGTACTGGTACAGTCGACTGGTGCCTGGTACTCAACAGCTGATCTAATTCAAACTGTTTTGACCTTTAATATTTTGAAAAACACTCAATTATAAGGATGTGTGAGTGTGTGTGTGACAAGGCAGTTACATCATTCTTAGACTCAAAAAAGAAAAATTATAATTGTTTTACAAGACATGAAATATAACACATTGAAGCATAGGTCTTGTCTTGAGTCTTGAGTCTTGAGATGGAGCTTTAGCCTTTGTCTTTGAAGCTTGCTTGATGAATATTGAGCTTTAGAACCTTGTAGCTTTCTTGATCAATTTGCTTTGAGAGCTTCGTTTGAACACTTTGCCTTTGTGTGTACATGGAATTGATACAACCTGCAATATATAAGAGGTAGCACAACAACTTTGTATTGTGTTGTAATCATCAAAACCAAGAATCAATAGAGCCAAACCCATGAATAGTAACAGACCCAAAGCGCACCCAAAGACCACTGGGTCCTGAGTGACTAACCGATATGAAGAGGGTTATATTCTTTATATGCCGATTGTAATGCATTTGGGAAAAACTAGAATTTTAAGAAAAACAGTCTCTTCAAGACTCGAACCCAAGACCTCTTGCACTGTACACAGCGCCTATAACCCACACCGAAAGCCAGTATGCCCAAACTCAATTTCTGTTGTAGTTAAGAGTCGAAATAATTATGTATCTATTGTCTGTTTATAAATCTCTTTTACAAAAATTCGATTTCTTAATACACTAGTGTCTTTCAAATCAACTTTGTCCAGATTATTTTCCTTAAAAGTAAAAAAGTGTAGCAGCAATTAAATTCTTTATTTTGAACATTAAAGTAATTTTCTTTACATTTTTTATTTAAAGAACATCTTATCGACTTTGAAATATATCAAAAATTTACCAATATAAAATCCACTAACTTCATGTTCTTGTTCTCTTTTTAATTCTTCAAGAGTTAGCAAATCATTTTCTTTTATCACACTAACCTTATATAACAAAAATTATGCATTTTATCAATTAATCATGACAATATCTACTCATCTCAATCAACAACTACACAGAGCAATATCCATTCATCTACGATTAAGTCATTCATTTAACAAGATCATCACACTAGTATGGTATCTACATTAGAAGTAGAGAAATTACCCACGTTCTAGCCATTTATTTGAATCACAATCTCATGACAAAATTTAAGTAAGATTTTGTGATCTACATTTACCCTACCAATCAAAATTTAATGATTAAATTATATATCAACTAGTATGCAACCTACTCCTAAAATTAGAAAGGATTTAGGAAACACCCACCCAAAAAAATATTATTTTTTAGCAATAAAACTCCAAGAGAAGCTCCAATCCGCCTCATCGAAATCAGTGCACAAAGAAAAACCCCAAACTCCATTTTCGGCAGCTACAGAGACATTACCATCTCATCTCCTTGTCATATACATATATATATGTGTATATCGACATTTGTATATATTTGCATACTTATATATATATATATATATATATATGTGTGTGTGTGTGTGTGTGTGTGTGTGTGTGTGTGTGTGTGTGTGTGTGTGTGTGTGTGTGTGTGTGTGTGTGTGTGTGTGTGTGTGTGTGTGTGTGTGTGTGTGTGTACATATACAATAAGATATATTATAGTTGTATGTGGGTGGGTGGAGGAACAGTGTGACTGTTGGATGGGGCTTTCGGATTGACAGAGAAGGAAAGGGGAATGAAGAAGAGAGTGAAGATGGGGGTTATTATATAAGTAATTTTGTGATAGTTATATTAACTACCCCCCAATAATACAACCCACTAATCCACTCTCTAATTCAAAACTTTATTCTTTCCCTCCATCCCAAAACAGCCAGTTTCTCATTCTTGGGGTGTGCACATTGCACGTGTGTACGTGCACGTGCTTGTGTACACCACACAAAATTAATTTAATTTAAAACATATGTTTATAAGTGTAATATGCATATAAAATTAGTTTAATTAAAAATTATAGTTTTCATACATGAATAAAATAGACACACACACATACTTCATGAAATTTCATTTTGAAAAAGAATATGCCTAAATGCGTACACCGAAAGTACGTGCGTTGCTCGTAAAAATATTAAAATACAAAATAGATTTTATCGACGGTGAAATGTTCATAAATAATTGAAATACAACATATGAAAAATATATTTCGTTAATTATTTATATATTCCACAATATAATCACTACGTACATAGAAAACACGTGCACTGAAAATATTTTAATCAAAATAGGGGGGAAAATAAATTTCTATTTATAAAACGAATTCGAACGCGTCATTAAATAAATAATTGAAACACATTGAAAATATTACACGTAGCGGTGGAAAATACAGAATCGATACGTGCATCGATAACACGTATAAAGTACGTAAAACACAAAGATTGGAATTTTATATTTGAGTCGGCTCAAATAGGATTTTCGAGAAAACAGAAAATGCATGAATAGTCGGAATACAAAATTCGAATTAAAATACGTTACGGATATTATCCATAACAGTACAAAATATATATGCATAACACACGAGGGCAAAATTGTCATTTACAATTTTGCGTGGTGTTACACTCTCCCCCCCCCCCCCCCTAGAACAGTTATGTTCTCAGAACTCGCTAGGGTAAAATTTTTATTTTTTACACATCAAAGAAAATATTATTATTGTGTATAGAAAATATTGAGAAAATAAATATAGTATAAAAATAAGCAATGTGGAAGAACAAGATAAACTCTATATAAGAAAACTATGAGTATCAAAATTTCATAAGAACGGAACAAGAAAACTAGAAAAATAGCATAAGAAAATATATGTGACAAAAAGATAGGATAGATTGAGAGAAATTTTCATACAAAAAATAATATTAGGTAAAGCATTAGATAAAAGGAAAATAAACTTAGTCATTAATTTGGAATAGTTCGGAAAACAATGCAATAAAGAGAAACATGGTCAATGGATAATTTATAAATAGATTTAGAAATCAAAATTTATCAAAGTAATAAGCGGTGCGGTAGAATGATCACAATCGCAAACTGAATTGGTACTGTATATTACAAGATGAAAATTGAATTAGCAATTTAAAAAAACTATTGGATAAAAGTTTGAAAACAATAAACGAGAATGAAATTTTGTTTAAAATATAGATAACATAAAAATAATTTTTCATACCAATTAATATCGTAAAATAATCTATAAGGTAACTATAATAATTATACTTACAATTTGAAAACTAAAGATATAGAAAGCATACATCGAAATACTTTCGAGGTGTCAAGTAGAGCAAGAAAACCAACATACAAATTTTTTTACGTACATAGGCGTAAAATTTATAGGGTGAAACAAACAATATTATGACATAAAAATTATAAATGGTTTGTAGAAGTAAACAAGACATCATAGTAGAAAAAGTAATAACATGTTATTGAAACAATACAAAAATTAATTATATAGAAATAAATTATGAATCATAAACAAAAGTATAAATAATAAGATTTTTTTTGTTAGGTGAGTAGCCACCAAATCTAAGATAAGTTAATAGCAAAATACGATGAAGTTGTATGAAATGCTAACTTATATAAATGTTCAAAATAGAAGGATGTGGCAAGCTAGTTAATATTAAGTAGTGAATATACAAATAGGATAGATATAAAGATAAATAATATAATGTTATGTTGTAAAATATTATAAAATAGTATAAGCTAGTATAAAATAGAATAGTGGTAAGTAAATATTATAGAAGAGAAAGTAGGGGTTATCAAAGTAGAAAATTTTCTTCTGGTGTAGGTTCGCCTCGTTGGTATCCAACGGCAGGCTTGCCTCCTTGACCTCAAGTTGTAGAATTGCCTCTACAACATCCAATTGTAGTTAGCCTTCTGGACATTTGGTTGCAGACTTTGCCTTCCCGATGTCCAGTTGCAGTTTGCCTCCATTGACGTCTAGTTGCAGATTTGCCCTCTCGACATCAGGTTGCACCAAAACGGTAGATGGAAATATGTAATCTTCCATATGTGCTTGGATATTGGGTGTTTAATAAAGTATGGTGTTATGTTTGAAATCAGTGATAAAAAAGTGGATGGAAAAGTTGTAAATGAAGTAGGAAATTACAACAACAAAATATTAAAATAGATATATAGACTTTAAATATAGGATGTACAAAATTTGTATTAATGAAAAGGATTTATAACATTCAGACAAGAATAGTGTAAAGTATATGCACGAGATGAAAATACAAATGAAAACGGTAATTATGTAGTGTATGTATTATATTGAAGAAGCGTAAAACTACAAAATTTATGAGTAGCGATTAATAGTAAAAGTGAATATAACAAAACAAATTAGCAAATAATATGTAATAACAATAGTATCGAGTGTAGAAAATAAAAAAAATGGTATGTCATATTTACATGAGTAGAATATTTCAATCTTGTTAAAAATATACTGAAATATATAAGACAATATAAGGTAATGGAAAAATGTAGTATCACAAAATTAAATCATATAAAATGAATGCACATAAGCAAAATTCATAAGCATAGTTTAAAATATAATAATAAATGAAGAAAATAATCGTTGCAATATAAATTTAATAAGCAGCGATAAAATACGTAAAGTAATAGCAATGTAAATGGGTAAACATAAAAGAGTCATAAAAACACGAAGGACAAAATTTTAGGACTGAAAGACAGATAAAACAAATTCAAAAAAGATCAAGATTAAGGAAGGTAGACAAGATAATAAATATTCAAGTGATTTAATAGTATAAGAAAATATTTATTTTATATTGAATGTTGAAAAAGTACTATCAAGAAAATCCACGAAAAAATTTTGAGAGAAAAACTTAGTTTATGTGTAAGGTATCATGAATGTAGGTTCAACCAACCACGCTTCCACTGCGCCACTCTGATACCAAGGAAAAACATGCTTGCATACAATCTCACATCAATGTATACGAAGAGAGCATCATGAATGAAGGTAGTTATTGAACTTGCATTCATAACTCCAGCCATCTAATAAGGAAAGGAAGGAGAAGACATCAGTGTATAGAGCAGCACAAATATAAATCACTTACATTTAAATCTCTATAAACTGAACTCACACTTCCTAATGTCCAACCTAATGTGTCGTCCTTGTAAATTTGTACTACTCATTGAAGCATGGCTCTGATACCACTCTGTATCACCCCGAATTCCAAATAAGCCTGAATTCGAAGTTTCACAGGATCTTTGTACTTCACTTCGTACAATATTATAAGGAATTTAAAACTTTATTTACATCAGAGTCTTTTATATCAACATGCAGCGGAATAAATAAAATACAACGATGATAAATGTACAATTGTAACAACTTTAGCATTTAAGTAACCATCAGCATCAAATTCATCTTTATATCTTCTTGTAAATTTCAAGTCATGTATATAAAATTGTGGGCATGTCAGTTGCTTACAACCGATGAAATATTATACACGGTCATCCTAGCTATGCCGAAAGTATAATGTTTCTTAAATACTTTAGGAAACACAAACTTGATTACAAACAAAACTAAAGAGTGACTATCATATTGATGTCGTGGGTGCTGTGAACTTAATCCTTAATGCAGTTACTTATATTTAATGACACTAATGCACACTTGTTCAGATTCTATGCATCTCATACTATATAGGTCCGAGGGCAAGTCCTTAATCGAACTTCATCTTGTAGGGTTGGATCCCTCGCTATGAGTTTAACTACTACGGTAACTACGGTAAGTATCTTAGATGTTCTATAAGTTACGAGCCCATGCCCAGACAGCCTGGAAGAAAATTTCACGTCATGACAAGACGCATCATGTAGACAGCCTATGGACAATTCGCCTCCGTTATGGGACAATGGCACTACGTAGTCACCACGCCCTACAAGCGTCGCCACGATCCCGATAATTCCAGAGATGAATTCACATCATGACATGACGCATCATGTAGACAGACTGTGAAAACTCTCACACCATGAATCCGAGGCCCTCATACTTGTGTTCTTCTCTTACTTTCATCACATATTCACTATAGTGTAGTCCTTACATTTTTAGTTTGTTTTAGAAGAAAATCATCACAACCTAGAGCTAGCTCACTCTACTGGACTTAAACCAAACAAAAGAGACAGTCAGCCCAACCGGCTACTTCTCAAGATTTGCTCAACCCACACTGGTTTGCTCTCAAATTCATTAATAAATATTTTTGGTCACTAGGTCTCACCTACCCTTTAGATTCCAACAACCATCTCTTTCTAGAGATCAACAATATGTTACATTTAATCAAAATATTATTTCAATTCTTTATTCACAAACTCTTCCTCAAAGAAAAATATTTTTTTATAATCTCATAACATGAAATAATTCAATTCAACTTCTTTTATCAATTTAATCACTTATAGCATTGTGTGCAATTCAAATAATCTTAATCAAATGTTAATAACCATAAAATCACATCGAGAAGAAATCTAATTGCATTCCATAACTTCATCTCTCTTTAATTATATTAAAACCATATTTTAAAAGAAAATTCATTGAGTTCTTTAATCCATAAAAAACTCATCTAATCTTCACAAAATACATGAAATTTAATAGAATTATTTTTCATAAAGTCTAGATAATATTTGTAGAATAATAGAATTTTTTTTCCATTTTTTTTATTTCTCCTAAAACTCAAAATAAACACACAATTCTAGAATTCCCAACACAGCTGAACGAAAACTGTGATGTCTCACAAACCGTGAAAGGAAATCTAAATCCGCCAAAGGGAGATGAAAATAGAAAAATAAGCTAACTTTAATACTTCATTAATATTTTTCATACAGGAAAAGCAATTAGGGTGAAAATACAAATCTTTGTAGAATAGCGAGCAAAAGCAAGTATAGTTTTTATAAACAAGCATGAAACGGCCTATAAAACTCATCAATAAAATCTACCAAAATTATGGGTAATCCCTAAATAGATATAGAAATATTGTGCAAAATTTCAGATCAAAATAATATGCTTAGCACTAATATCAAAATAATTTAGTCATCGAAATCATCAAAAAATGAAATCTAGAAATGAAATACACCTCTGTAGTAAAACAATCATATCTCACACATACAAAAACGAAATCGATCAAGACCAGAGAGTTTGAAAAGAAAACGGATTTCTATAAAAATTATGTTTAATACTGAAGTTAAGATACTGACCTTAATATGGTGTAAAATAGTAATCAAAACTGATCATTTCGAGTTTATATAAAAAAAGAAAAAAAATCAAATAATAAGGTAGAGCCCGGATTCGAATCCAGAGCCAAACCCCCGCCCATGAACAGTAACAGACCCAAAGCGCACCCAAAGACCACTTGGTCCTGAGTGACTAACCGATATGAAGAGGGTTATATTCTTTATATGCCAATTGTACTGCATTTGGGAAAAACTAGAATTTTAAGAAAAACAAAGTCTCTTCAAGACTCGAACCCAAGACCTTTTGCACTGTACGCAGCGCCTATAACCCACACCGAAATCCAGTATGCCCAAACTAGATTTCTGTTGTAGTTAAGAGTCGAAATAATTATGTATCTACTGTCTGTTTATAAATCTCTTTTACAAAAATTCGATTTCTTAATACACTAGTATCTGTTTATTTTCCTTAAAGGTAAAACAGTGTAGCAGCAATTAAATTCTTTATTTTTAACATTAAAGTAATTTTCTTTACAATTTTTATTTAAAGGATATCTTATCGACTTTAAAATATATCAAAAATTTACAAATATAAAATCCACCAACTTCATGTTCTTGTTCTCTTTTTAATTCGTCAAGAGTTAGCACATCTTTTTCTTTTATCACACTAACCTTATATAACAAAAATTACTCATTTTATCAATTAAACATGACAATATCTACTCATCTCAATCTACAACTACACATAGCAATATCCATTCATCTACGATTAAGCCATTCATTTAACAAGATCATCACACTAGCATGGTATCTACATTAGAAGTAGAGAAATTACCCACGTTCTAGCTATTTATTTGAATCACAATATCATGACAAAATTTAAGTAAGATTACGCAATCTACATTTACCGTACCAATCAAAATTTAACGATTAAATTATATATCAACTAGCATGCAACCTACTCCTAAAATTAGAATGGATTTAAGAAACACCCACCCAAAGAAATATGAATTATATGAATTAAGTTGTTGATATATATGAATTAAGTTGTTGGGCTCACTTATATATATATATATATATATATATATATATATATATATATATATATATATATATATATATATACTCGATTTTCTCATGGGCACGTGCCTACGGCATGTTTTCTGAACAATACAGCAATGAAAGTCTTGTAAACAATAAAACAATAATTATGTAGCTCAAGTTTGAATAGTAAAACAATAATTAGTTGTAAATAAAATGTCATGTTTCCATTAGTATATGTTGAAAAATAATTATAAATTGGGATGTAAAATCCAACTTCTTAAAACTTTGAGTGTGGAAAATGATGAAATTTAACTGTTGATGAGATATTTGCTATTTTCAATGTAACATGAGCAATAAAAAATGCATAAAAAATCTGTAAATTTACAACTTGAAATCTGAAAGAATAAATTTCTGAGTAAATAGAGAGAGAATGAGAGAGAGAGAGAGAGAGAGAGAGATAAATAAATAATAAATAAATAAATGAGTTGTTTTGGAGGGATTTTAATTTAAGTTTTAGGGAAAACTTTTGGGCGGGAAAATATATTTTGTGAGGTTAGATCTGGACCATTGATTTCAATCCTATTGAATTAGAGCCACTTGATAGCTTTCTTTGTGTTTTATTATATAGATATATATACATATACAATAAGATATATTATAGTTGTATGTGGGTGGGTGGAGGAACAGTGTGACTATTGGATGGGGTTTCGAATTGACAGAGAAGGAAAGGGGCAGAGAAGGAAAGGGGAATGAAGAAGAGAGTAAAGATGGGGGTCATTATATAAGTAATTTTGTGATAGTTATATTAAATACCCCCCACTAATACAACTCACTAATCCGCTCTCTAATTCAAAACTTTATTCTTTCCCTCCATCCCAAAACAGCAGGTTTCTCATTCTTGGGGTGTGCACATTGCACGTGTGCACGTGCACGTGTTTGGGTACACCACACAAAATTTAAAACAAATGTTTATATATATAATATGAATATTAAATTATTTTAATGAAAAATTATAGTTTTCATGCATGAATAAAATAGACACACACACATACTTCATGAAATTTCATTTTACGCCTAAATGCGTGCACCGAAAACATGTGCGTCGCTCGTAAAAATATTAAACTACAAAATAGATTTTTTCGACGGTAAAAATTTCATAAATAATTAAAATACAACATACGAAAAATATGTTTCATTATTTTTTTATATATTCCATAACGTAATCACTACGTACATAGAAAACACGTGCGTCGCACGTATAAAATTATTTTAATCAAAATAGGAGAAAAATGAATTTGTATTTATAAAACAAATTCGAACGCATCATTAAATAAATAATTGAAATACATAGAAAGTATTACACGTAGCGGTGAAAAATACGTAATCGATACGTACATTGATAACACGTATAAAGCACGTAAAAACACAAATATTGGAATTTTATATTTGAGTCGGCTCAAATAGGATTTTTGAGATTTTGAAAAATGCATGAATAGTCAGAATACAAAATTCAAATTAAAATACGTTGCGGATATTACCCGTAACAGTACAAAATACACGTGCGTAACACACGAGGGCAAAATTGTCATTTCCAATTTTGCAGGGTGTTACAAATGCTATGTTTCCATGCCTCTGCCTTCTTGAGAGCTCCAACT
Source organism: Hemerocallis citrina (assembly GCA_017893485.1). Classification (NCBI taxonomy): domain Eukaryota; kingdom Viridiplantae; phylum Streptophyta; class Magnoliopsida; order Asparagales; family Asphodelaceae; genus Hemerocallis; species Hemerocallis citrina. Next base: position 225,279,049 of record CM030364.1, read on the forward strand.
GCAGCACGCTTGCAACTATCTCATTACGACTACTACTTTCATTAGAAACTATTACTTCAGGGTTATGGGGTGTGGCTGGAATTGGATTTGAAGGTATAGATTGTGTAGCTTCACTGGTGGAAGTGGAACCCGCAAGAGTATACTGCTATTCATACTAGTAGTTGTAGATACCATATTACCTACAATAAATTAAGAAAAATAACAATTAGTGCACATATTTTTTCTTGTTATATAGTAATGGCTCATGCTTTCTTTATGTAAAATTTGTAGAGGTGTTCAAGCTACACGTGGAAGAGGTGCGTTTAAAACAAGAAGAGATTAATGGAAGAGTATGGTCAATCAAAAAGTTCAACTAGAAGATCAAACAAATGAACAATAAGGGCATCTTTTTCTGCCTTAGATACTGAACTGACTAGTCCAACTTCTAAAAAAAAATTAAAAGATGGGGTCTTTCACTTCTCCCCAATTCATAGAACGAAAATTCCTCTGTTAGAGAATAAGAAATAAGGCACGGCCTCAACTCATAATTTTAATGTCATACTTTGAAGCCTTAATATGGGGCGAGAGCCCTAATATAACTAGATCATGGGATTCTGAATCCTCTTAAACATTTAGCATGACCTTTCATATTACATTCATGTAATCATTTGTAGTGGCACCACGCTACAGTTCCTCTAAATCCCTACATCAACACTTAACTCACCAATAATTTATGAATCGTAGATGGAAATAGTAGCTAAAATTTAAAGATTCAAATAAATTTTTTAATGAATGTTTTAAACTTAATTCACCAATAACATTCAACTACGCTATAAAGAACAATATAATTATTATCTACCATAAACCAGATGATGTAATCGTCAATGAGATGAGATACGAAAGGGCATCAACTTACATCTAGAGATTTGGAACCAACCAGTCAATTCGTCGTGTGTGTCTGCGTGAGCCCTAGATTCAACTAAGAAAAAAGGAAGGAAAAAAAAGGAAGAAGAACTAAAGAAGAAAATACTCTTATTCGGTGATTATTTATGATTATGTAGCATACTGTATAACTGGGACTTGGGGGTGAAAAAATTGAAATAGAAATATAAAAAAAAAAGCCTAGGCCTAGGCCTTAGTTTTTAAATATAAAAATCAAATTAAATATATACTCGGTACAGTACGGTATACCAACGTTATCAATATTGGATACCATTACCATACCATAAAAATTCGGTATGGTACAATACCAAAATTTTGGTATGGTACTACCAAGTTTCTGTAATGTTTGGCATGATAATGGTATGGTATGGTATGGTTCGGTAATATGGTATTTTTTACATCCCTAGGTTTGATACCAACTTAATGACCAGCTATTTTTTCTAGTATTTTGCAGATTCTTCCTCTTCTTGCCGATTTCATTTCATTTTGATGTGAAAAGACTTAAATGGTAATATGATAGAAAGACAGAAAGATTTTTGTTTTTATTTCTAGGGAAACTAATACTCAAAATTCATGCCTCATTCAACTAGAATCTTAGAGAAATTAAATTTTTGAAGTTCCTCCAAAACGGGATGTTAGATATTATATTATATTAGATATTGGTTTAGTCCCATATTGGTTATGTATCAGTTTAGTCTTCCCTTCTCTCGTATATATAGGAGCCAATTGTATTCAATTTATTTAATATTAAGAAATCAATCAATAAGTATTTCTTCCTTTCCAATAATCTTAACATGGTATCAGAGCTAATAATCCTATAAGGCCTATACTAATTTTATCCTCGTCGTCGAGGTGGAGTGGTTCTCATCTTCATCGGAATCACTCCACCTCCCGACATCTTTTTTCTCTCTCCCGATATTGATAAAAACTCTAATCTCCCACAAAACCCTAAATCTCTAAAACCCTAGCCGTCATCATCTTCAACAACCACCGACGGCCTCCTACAACAACTTCGGCAACCACTAATCCCGTCATCATCTCCGGCAACAACATCATCTTCTTCAATCTCCAATTCAAGAACAACTCAATGGCGAGATTGTTATCATCAACATCATCAACTCAGATCATCATCAACATCAACATCATCATCATCAACTCCAGTGAACTCCCGAACCTCCACACCGTCGCCACGCTCTTCATCAACATGATCCCGCCGAAATCCTGATGCCCTCCTTTGTGCTAAGTCACCATCGCCTGGCTGAAGCTGGTCCCACTCCAGTCCATTAGATCCAGGGTCCAGTTCTTCAACAACTCCATCCTCTCCACCGACACCAGAGGCGCTCCTCGTCGTCGCCTCCATTGCCTTATCTCTCCTTCACCTTGCTGTTTGACCACCTGCATCCAACCCCACCGGACTCCCCCTCCCAGTTCTGCCTCCTCTCCCTTGTATCCTCCGACTGGCTCCTCTTCTTCCTCTTCAAGGCCCTCTACCTCATTTTCCTCCTCGTCTTTGCCCTCCTCTCCCCATCTGATGTCATCTACTCCATCGCTGCCACAACTGCCGGCTCTTCTCCCAGATCACCTCCACCTCCTACCTCTATGTCGTCTTCAGTTCCTTGCCACTGCCTCCACCAACAACCACAGCCTCCGCAACAACCTCTTCTCCTCTTCCCCGCTCTCTATTTCGATCGAGAATTGGATATGTTGAGATCCAAATTTTCCATTGGTGGATTTTTCTGTTCTGTGTTCGGGGATAGAAGCAGTCCGCTTTTCGATAGGGCAACTTTTTGGTGTTTTGTGTTTAGGGATAGAAGCAGATTGCTGCCACCGCCTTCTTATTTCAGATCCACTTTTCGATTGGGCAGTTTTTTGGTGTTTCGTGTTTGGATCCAAGAGGGGATCTTGCTGTGGTGCTACTTTGACTCAGAGTCTACATCCGACTGCGGTTGATCGATCGTGAGTTTGATTAAAAAAACAAACTTTCTTGTAGTTTCTTCTGCTTCTACATCCAGGTCGTCAACTCACTCCGGTTGATCGATCGTGATCGTCAACTCACTCCGGTTGAATGATCGTTTCTTGTGCTTCTACATCCAGATCGTCAACTCACTCTGGTTGATCGGTCGTGATCATCAACTCACTCTGGTTGATCGATTGTTTCTTGTGCTTCTAAATCCAGATCGTCAACTCACTCCGGTTGATCGATCGTGAGTTTGAGAGGGGGTGTTATCAGCATCCAGTTCTCAGTTTCAGGGATGAAATCCCATCATCGACAATTCTTAAGTCTGGGGTGAGATCATATCAACGATTATGTCTCAAGTCAGGGGTGGGATCCCATCAGTCTATTTCTTAGTTCAGGTGTGAGATCCCATCATCGACTATGTCTCAAGTTAGGGGTGAGATCCCATTACAGATCGAGATATGGAAATCCCACCATTGTTCGGGGTGAGATCTCAACAGTATGCCACCACTACTTCCTTTCACAACACTATACTTCTCAGTTTCCGTCACATGCGTCATCAAGCACCGTTTTTGCATCACGGTTTGTCGTTCCTTCCACATGAACATCGTCAATATTCCAAACTCTTATTGCTTGAACCAACTTGAGTTTGAGAGAGGGTGTTAGATATTATATTAGATTAGATATTGGTTTAGTCCCATATTGGTTATGTATCAGTTTAGTCTTCCATTCTCTCCTATATATAGGAGCCAATTCTATTCAGTTTATTTAATATTAAGAAATCAATCAATAAAGTATTTCTTCCCATCCAATAATCTTAACACAGGAAAATGAGATAGATGTGACGTTTTCGAAAGCATTAGTGCCTTCCATTTGAGGGGAATATAAATGAGGTAGATGGAAGTGAAGCAACCGTCATGAAACTTTCTTATGACCAAGTATAAACAATTACTAAATTATCAATCTTAAGAATGTATCTTATTGAAATATAAAATAGCTCTATAATTCGAATTGGATATATCATATATCACTGGATGAACTACATTGCTAATATTCGACCTAAAAAACAACTGTAGGTACAAATAGCTCATAAATAGCTAATTATTGTTGGATATATATGTATATTCTCAATATAAAAGAATATTATTGGGTATAATGTTCTATGGGGGCAACACATGTTTTGCACGTGTTGTATGATAATTATTGGACCGAGTTGACTGGCATAAAGCCCAATACCCTAAACCCAGTTTCATCCCATATATAATGGTCTAGAGGTAGTGCTCTGTGATATTCCAATTCATGATAAGTAGGGTATAATATCTCAAGCAGTAAGGATATTAACCCTAACCCTAACTTCTCATTATCAATATCTCTCATAATCTCTAAAAATCTTGAGATATTATATATTTTAATTTTGAGATTAAGAGAGATTGATCGGAAAATAATCATTGTTATTGCAGCCGATCGCCGGAGCCACCGACGGAGCTGCCGCACCTAGCCACTGCCAGCACCGTCGCAGGTCGCTACTGCATCTTCCTCCATCGTCTTCTCCATCAATTTCCATGCAAAATTGAATCAGAGAAACCAAGATCCAGATCTGATCTATCGATTTATTCATTGGATGAAATTGATGTCATGTGTTCGAGTTTGAAGAGGGGATCCAAGTTGCGTTTGGGTTTGAATTAGAAAACTAGGGCCCATCATCTTCTGCATGAATCCATCCCTCTGCCAACCGACTGTACCTTTACCCTCCGACTTCTGAAGCGACGTGGCGCCCCTTTGGCATGGCACATGCTTCTCGGAAAAAAAAAAAACCCAAACAAGAATCTCATTAGATGAGATCCGTGTTGCGTGTTCAGGGTCAGGAATGGATCACTGTGTGCTGGACAGATCCACTTCAAATCAAGTCATTCTATTGGATCTCATTTTGGTGTTTTGTGTTTGGGGCCAGTACTGGATCTGCTGTTGTGTACATCTGAATCAGATCTAACCCTCCACTTTTCTTTGATTGTCATCAAGATTGGTCCTTTCTAAACTTTAAGATCTGTGCTATTTTATTTGATTTATTTTGTTTATTGTTTATTATGCAATTTTACAGAAAATCACTTCTTTTACTGAAATTACGCTAGTAGTAATTATTCAGAATAACCCTCTAGATTTTGGAATATACTATTTATTCCTATGAGATGGAAAAACATAATTGTGCATACAAGATTCTGAAACTATAAATATTTGATAGTTCTGAATTTAACACTTGGAAAGTGAAAGCACAATAAGAGATGTGGATGTAATTGTTGGAGATAGTGCGGGCAATGAGGGATGTGTTTAGACTAGATCCAAATATGTTTGGAATGGATCAGATCTAAAATTAAAGATAAGTTCTACCTGCATGTATAGTTTAATTATTTGTTGTTACTAAGTGCAAAAGTTTTAAACTGTGTTAACTGTTTTTTAATTAAATACAAGTTGAACAACTGTTTTGGCTTGTGCTAAGGATCAAACATTTTTTTGATAAGTTAAATTATAGCTTTTGACAATAAATTTGTATCTCCAATAAAATTGTTGTTAGAATTAAATAGTGCTAATAATTCGTTTAATTGGCTAATCTTTAACAATTTGATGAATGTAAGAATTTCAAAGTTACTTACAAATTGTGTGTGTTGGAGATGATGGATTTGTGTTAGGTAGAATAAGTCTACACTACGCAGGCTTCTCCATCGAATTTGGAAAACACTTCTAACTTAAAGTGTCTGTATGATCCACTCTAATCATTTTCAATATTTTCATGTGATGAATGTGTTAACGTTTGTGCGTTTGATCACATGATTGAGAGTTTTAGATCATAATTTTTCTCATTTTAAAACTAGCATGTTTAAAATTGTTTAGTGTGATTTGTCATACTATGTGTATAGACATATTGGCTAAATCCATCGTTTGCAGTTTGTGTGAGATTGTATGTTTACTTCTCTAAAAAAGATTTTTGTATAAGATGTATATATTTGTAACTTAGGAGTTAACATCTTTTAATACAGGATTTGACTCCATTAGTTACGTTTTGTTTTTTCTTGTTCATTGTACTGTGTGTGCAAAGTTAAAATATAACATTTTAGACATTTATCTCATTTGGCGTTATGAAGATGATGAAGAATAAATAAAGGAAAGAACTCTTCGCTCAATGTGTTTGAGTAATTATATTTTGTTAGAACTACGAGAGCAAGTAAACATTTTTCTGAAATATAGTAGAGTAATTTTGAATTAACTCATATTTTATTATTATTATTTTGATGTACATAATATAGTCTATTGAATATATAAGCTGAGTTTAACAAACAAAGCAACTGATTATAGTAGTTCTAATTTGTGTAGTCCTTGAATATGGCATAATTGGCTAGGACATGTGAACTATATATCAAATTGTTTGTTGTTATTAAAACTCATAATTCTTCGAAATGACACTTCATTAAATATGAAAGATATGAAAGTTGTGCTCAGATTATGATCACTAGAAAATCAATTAGTATGGTCTCTAGGAGCACACAAATTCTTAAGTCAATACATTCTGATATTTGTAATCTCAGTAGCTTTGTGACTAGATAAGACGATGACTGGTCAGAAGTATTTAATCACCCATGTACATGATTATTGAATATTTTTAATATATATATGGAGAAAGAAGCACTCGTTATTTTAATGAATTGAAATCTAATTAAATGCTAAGATAAAAAGGTTTCAGATTTGCTAGGTGGTGAATATGTTGTAACAATTTTAGAGAAGTTTGCATTTGGCATAATCTCCATTGCACTCTATTTACTACCGTCCAAACAGTATTGATAAAATTTAGAATCAATACTGTTAGTGAAATATTAAATTCTATATTATTGACTGTTATTTGACTTCGTGTAATTATGAGTGATATTGTATTGTTAATCATATTTCTAATATGTTACTACACTCTAAATTATTTACACCTTGTAGACTATGGGATAGAAGAAAAAAAATTATTAAGGTGAAAACATGTGGTGCGGTACATCTGTTAGAGTACATGACCCTAGAAGGCCTAAAGTAGAACCTATAACAAATATTTGTGTGTGCTTAGAAAGTGCAGAATGTACTTCTGTGGACAGATGTTGGATCTATCTAATTTGTGTTAGAAGAATATAGACTTGCAGATCTCTTTGAGAATGTGTTCATCAAAGATAAATGTAAGAAAGTATCTAGTCCTATAGACACGGTCAATGATTCATAGTTGGAATCAAGAACTAGCCTTACTGACACTTAAAACTTCAATGAAAAATGAGCCAAGAAGAGTCTTTAGTAGATAATAAAATGAATTTGTTGTTATACAATAATACTTTAATTTAGTTGATTTGCCGAAATGGGCTAAAACTATCGTAAGTAAGTGGGGTTTTATAGAAGAAACCTAATTTTGAAATGTTCAGTAGCAATTTTAATGCAATTTTAGCAGCTAAAAGATTAATTATGACAAGTGGGGAAGATTTGTTTGACGTCTACTCACATGTCTGTCATATTGCTACAATAAATATTCTTCTTGTTCTTACATCTATTTAAAATTTTGTTATTCATGAAAGATATTTAAACAGTTTTGTACTAAAAGTTTTGTACTTGATGCTTTGTATTGAAAAGTTTTGTACTAAACAGTTTGTAATGAAATATTTGCACTAATATGTTTAGTGAACTAGATTTACAAATTGGTAAAATCATTGTATATTTTAAAACATGTGTTAAACTTGAGGCACAAATAATTTGACAGACTTTTAAAGAGCTTAGATTTAAATTAAGTAATTCAGATAAATATCATTAATTCTGTGGTGAGTCAAATATAATTGCCCTCATTTATTTACATATTGTTGACATGCTTGTTGATTGAAAGTGACATCTCTATTACAAATAAATTTAAAAGTGTGCTATCTAAAGATTTCAGCATGAAACACCTAGGTGTTATGGACACCATATTAGGTATAAGTGTGTGTTTCGGCTGGCGAGAGATAACTCTTAGTCAAACTCATCAAATTAATGATGTGTTTTGAAACACCTTATGATTATGATAAAGGCTGACACCTAATAATGGTGCAACTATGAGAAAGTTAGATCATTCTAAACTTATTGAAAGTCTCATGTATAGGAAGATCTGCACTAACAGACTTAGCCTTTGAGGTAGGTATGATCTGAATATTCACTAGTAGTTATATTAAAACACATTGGAGAGCCCTAAGAGGCTAATCAGATACTTGAGATGTAATCAAGAGTTTACTTTGTGCTACTCTAGTCATCCTTCAGGAATGAATGGATGATCTGATGTGTTTACACTAGGAGGAACCAAAATATTATGAAAATTAAAAAGCAAACATGCACTGTGCTATCATCCATAAAATCAGACCTCTATGTGTTATCCTCTGCAGCGAAAGAGGTTGAGTGGATTGAAGAACTTATTTCTAGTCATCCATTAAGAAGTTTAACTAACTTTCTAATTTTATTCGTCGACTATCAAGCTACAATGCACTGTAGCTCATAACTCACTCTATAATAGTCAGAGGAGTATATTAAGGCTGAAAGAAGCCTAGTTTAACTTTCTCATAAATAAAGAGCAATTGAAATAAAATATGGCAAATGCTCTTGCTGAGAGAGTTGAAAGTGGTCTAATTATCAAAACTGTGGGGAAAATGGAGTTAAAAGCTATTGAGCCAAAAATTTTAACATCCTAGTTGTTTTGAAAATTAGAATCCAATTGGAGCCATAGAGAAGTTCAAACTTAAGCATCAATTTTAGGTAGCTTTCATGCTTTAGATAATTTGAAAGATCTTTGTAAATTTTGTTAATATATAATTTCATTCCAATTTTGATGATGCTATATATTATCATAATTTACTTAGAATCATCTTATTATTCCAAAAGAAATTGTGAAAACTTGTCGATGTGTTTCCGATGTTTAGAATTGTCATTATATCATTCCAATTTTGATGGTATATCTCTTTTATGGATTCTTGTTTCATTCCAATTTTAATGATTCAGAATTAACCATAATTGATTTGACTGTTCTATCATTCCAATATGAAACATAGTATAGTTTTTGTGTAGAAACTATAATAGTTCTTGTTCTTTATTTTGTTAAAGAAACTTGATTGTGATACTTGTGTTACATTTTGCTAAGCTATTGTTGAATTGTACTAAGTTCTTTAGTGGAACTAGATACTTTATGAAATTCGCTAGAATTCTTAGAGATGTGTCTCTTGATATTCTTGTTATTAATAAGCTAGCAAAGATGGAGGAGTTGAATTTGTCAACATACATTTCAAAATAATGATTTTCTCAAAATGGAGGAGTAAACATAAAGCAGTTTGCAAGAATATAGTTTTGGTTTATTTCTCTCGAGAATAAATTTTTCACTTGCTTGGTAAAACTTCTGTTGAGTTTAAGACTCTTGTGTTCATGAGCTTAAAACTCATATTTTGTTCTTGAAGTTTATTTGCTTTGGTTGATTTTGAAACTATGACGGGTTTCTCTAGTTTGTTTAGTCATTGTGAACTATTCTGTTTTGGTTTAGTCTCATTTGAACTATTCGAGTTATAATTGATTTAGTTTATGAACTATATTATTTTGTGATTCAATGATATAATATGGCATTGCCGAATATAATGAGAATATAGAAAGAGATTGTTGGATATATAGATATATTCTCAATATAATAGAATATTGTTGTGTATAATGTTCTATGGGGGCAACACGTGTTTTGCATGTGTTGTATGCTAATTGTTGGACCGTATTGACTGGCATGAAGCCCAGTACCCTAAACCCAGTTTCATCCCATATATACTGGTCTAGAGGCAGTGCTCTGTGATATTCCAATTCATAATAAGCAAGGTATAATATTTCAAGCAGTAGAGATATTAACCCTAACCCTAATTTCTCATTATCAATATATCTCATAATCTCTAACAGTTATAACCATCACACGGTAAAAATTAGATAGGTTCAATCTATGGTACCTTAAAAAAAATTAGGTACACCTAGTTTGTGAATAGTTAATTATAACCATCACACGGTAAAATCAGATAAGTTCTACTTATAGTCGTTGCAGCCTCCTAACAGAATCTACAAAATTCACTGATTAGTTCTAAAGAAGGAAAATGGTCAGTTATTGAAATCCTTTGTCGACCCTATGTGAAATACTCATTTCGGTTGAGGACTTCCAAATAAATTATAAGCTAGGCCTTTTTTCTTTCTTTCTTTTTTCTCCTAATTATAAGTAAATAAAAGAAAATTGCAAGTTAAAAGAAAATTGCAAGTTAATTATCTATATAATAAATTACAAAGAAAGCTATCAAGTGGCTCTTATTCAATCTCCCCTAAAATCAATGGCCTAGATTGATTCTCACAAAACATATTTTACCACCCAAAAAATTTCAAACCCCAAAATTAAATTTTTCCCTCCAAAACTAAAAAACTCTTTACTTTATTACTATCTCTCTCTTCTCTCTTCACTTTTTCATATTTCTCTCTTTCTCTCTCTCCCTCTCTCTCTCCCATTCTTTCTTAACTTATTTAGAAATTTAGATTTTAAGATTTTAGGTTTGTAAAATTTTCTGAATTTTTTTGCTTTTTTATTGCACATGTTATATTGAAAATAACAAATATCTCTTCAACAAGTTAAATTTCATTATTTTCCACCCTTAAAGTTCTAAGAAGTTGGATTTTATACCCTCATTTATAATTATTTTTCAACATATACTAATAGAAATATGGTCTTTTATTTACAACTAATTATTGTCATGCTATTCAAACTTGAACGACATAATTGTTGTTTTACTGTTTACAGGGCTTTTCGTGTGTTGTATCGTTCCGACGACGTGCCGTAGGCACGTGTCCATGGGCAAATCTAGTCTATATAATAAAACACAAAGAAAGCTATCAAGTGGCTCTCCTTCAATTCCCCCAAAATTAAAGGTCCAGATCTAACCTCACAAAATACATTTCCCCCCCCCCCCCCCCCCCCCCCAAAAAAAGTTTCCCCCTAAAACTCAAATTCAAATCCCCCACCCAAAACAACTACTTTATTTCTTTAATTATTTCTCGCTCTCTCTCTCTCTCTCTTTTTTTCAAAAAATTAAGAAAGTAAAATTTTTTAAAAAAATATAAAAACTAAAAATAACTAAAATATTTAAATATTTAAAAACTTTTAAAATAATTCAAAAAAATCAAAAAAATTCAAAAAATTATAAAAAATTTAAACAATACATATTTTTAAAATATTTTTAAAAATTAAAAATTTTAAAATTATTTTGAAATTTCATATTTTTTTAATTTTTTAAAATTTTAGAAATTTTAGAAATGTTAAAGATTTTGAAAATTTAAAAAAAAATAAAATAATAAAAAATTTTAAAATAAAAATTTTAAAATTTTTTTAAAAAATTAAATTTTAAAATTTTTTAAAATTTGAAAACTTTTCAATTTTGAAATTTTGAAATTTTGAAAAACTCGAAGCAAATCCAAATCCAAATCCAATATAGAACCTCAATCAAGAAGTCGTCGCCGATATCTGATCCGCTGCTGATTCCGTATCGGTGACTCCCTCCACCAAATCGAGCGCGAATATCAAGCTACCCCGTATCGGTGACTCCCCTCCACCGAATTGAGAGCCTCTATATGCGATGCGATGACTTTAATTTCATCTCATTAACCAGATTCTCATTCTAATTTTTAATTTTTTTTGTGCAAGGGATTACTCAATTTTTTGCTGATTCAAATTTTGTGTGTGCATGGGATTTAAGTTCAGAGAGATATGATTGTTTTATTTTTGGGTTTAAAAATTTTAATTTGGTGATTTATTTGATGAGTTTTTTGTTGGTTTGATTTAAGGTGTACGCAAGTGAGAGATGGATTATTTGGTAGCCTCAATTTGGGCTTCCAAACCATAGCAGGATAAGTAAGCTGACTAGCAACCTAAAATAAATATGCAACATTAATTTCTTTAGTACAAGAGAAAATACTATCGTGAAGTGTTCCCTTCACTGGTTATTAGAAACCATGGATAACATAACATATAAGAACTTTGAGTGTATGTTTGGATATATAGGATTGAGATGACTGGAGTTTACCAATGAAGGGTGCAAACTCTCCACCCAAGAAAGACAACTAAAGTAAATTTGTTATTTATCTATTTTGATTTTTTTTTTTATATATAAAGGTGCAATGGGGAGACAAATAGCTTGAATTAGAGTTTTGAGAACTTCATGTATTTCATTTTGGTTGAAATAATAATAAGAGGTATTTCAATTGCAAACTGAGTCCAGACAAACAAATATTTAGATTATTGGTATTGTAGATACCTTCACACATGCACTTGCATTACCATTGTATTTGGACATGCTCATAGTGGTTATGGAATTAGAGTAAGCTCTATAAAATCTATATGATAATGTCCTTGCATAAATATTACAAGTAACTAAAAATGATGCTGAAGTTAAAAAAAACTCTATGCAGTGTTTCTAACAAACTTTATGCATTCCAGGTAAGTTCAAACTAATGATCAAGAAGGCGATGGTTGAGCTTAAAGGTAGATATACTGCTTTCTCATATAATATGTTTACTACTTTAATTAATTTACTGGATCTCCAAAACTATTTTATATAATCAAACCAGGTGCACCGTTCCGAAGACGTGCCGTAGGCACGTGTCAACGGCCAAACCTAGTATCAAAATAAAATTCCACCCCTCCCACCCCTCTTTTTTCTTTTAAAATGTTTTTTTTTAGGTAAAAGGTGGAATAAGGCCACCCTGTTTCATTAATAAGAAGTTAATAAAACAACCCCGGCGTACCGGGAGAAAACAACAATACAAAACAAAAGTACAGTGCGGGAAGAAAATGAAAGAAAGCAAACATACACCCCCAACAAACCCTGGGGGGTGGGTCTAACTACTCAAACATCCAGCAACCAGAGAGTACAGTAGGTTGAAACAAAACACAAGCTGGCAAAAGCACTGTCATGACTGGTGAAGCCATTCCCTCAGTCCAGCGTCGGCGCGAACTCTACCTCCTCATCGTCAAACTCCTCTACCTGGAATACTTTGGCTATCATTCCTCTTGCCCCCGTGGTCGCAGCTGTAGCCCAAAAAGAGATAAGATGCATGATATGAGTCAAGTTATCAGAAATACAATTACATGAAGCACGAAAATAAAAATTATTTCTGTCAAGCCATAACACCCATGTTGTAGCCGCTATTGCGATGTACCACGCCTTCTTCATATCGTGTCGAATCTTTGCAAATTTGGGGCCAATCCACAGATCCTCATATACACAGGAGTAGTCGCCTATTCCTAGGGCTCAGAGTACCTCAACCATAGTTGCCTTACTTCTAGGGCAGTGAATGAAAAGGTGATTTAGATCTTCCACCAGTTAGTCGCAGAAACCACAATTGGTCACCACCTGTGGTTGCCTTCTGGCAAGGTTTTGCCTAGTGAGAATAGCATTATTGAGCACTAGCCATAAGAAAACTCTGACTTTAAGGGGAGTTTTCGCCTTCCACAACACCTGTGCCCAGCTGGGTCTGCATCCTCGAAAGTGGATCTGATGATACAGAGATCTCACCGAGAAAGCTCCCTTGCTCTCGAGTCCCCATCGCTTCTGATCTGGACCTTGTGTGCACCTTGTGCCTGCCCGTGAGATGTGTTCTTGCATGTCAAGCAATTGCTGGTGAAGATTTGGGGTGAGCGTTCCTCGGAACGCCGGTCTCCAACCTCCCATTTTCCAACCTTCGGCAACGAACATATTCGGTCGACTCGACTTCTCATACAGCTCTGGGAACGTTTCCTTCAGGGTATGGGCTCCACACCACCTATCCCACCAGAATCTGGTGGACCGGCCATTGCCGATAGTCGACGTGACTGCCAAATTGAAGGGGCCGCTAGCCTTGGCAATTCCTTTCCAGAGTCGCGAAACTTTAGCCCCTACTCAGAATCCAAGGTTTCTCGTGCCTTTTCCCCTAAGATAAGGTTGAATGAAATCCTGCCAACCTTCCCCGCTGTTGTGGAATACTTTCCACCACCATTTCCCCAGCAGGACAAGGTTCATATCTCTGAGGTCGATGATGCCTAGCCCTCCATGTCTCTTCTTCATGCAAGCGATACTCCATTTGATGAGGTGGTAACCTCCTTTATCCGAATCTGCCCCTTCCAAAGGAATCGTTTTCGAATCCTGTCAATCCTCTAGATCACCCATCTTGGAAGCTCGAAAAATGACATGTAGTAGATTGGCAGGTTAGACAACACTGAGTTGATGAGTACCACTCTGCCCCCGAGAGACAATGATTTACCTTTCCAACCCGACAATCTGTCCTCCACCCTGTCAATGATAGGCAACCAGTCTGCTTTAGATAATTTCCCTGGTCTGAGTGGTAGTCCTAGGTACTTGATAGGGAAGCCACTCGTCGTACAGTTCAAGATAGTAGCGCGTTCTCCTACTTCATCATCGGATAGGAAAATTGGAGTCAGCGCACTCTTGTGAAAATTAATCCTAAGGCCCGACCAGGCCTCAAAACAGTATAGGATCCCTTTAAAGCAGACAGTTTATCGTCTAGAGCCATTACCAAAGAGTAGGGTGTCATCTGCATATTGCAGGATCGTACACCTTTTAGTAGACGCAGAACTGGCCACTGGCGTGATCCAACCTTTTTCCTGGCAATTCTCCAACATAACCCTCAACACATCCGCTACGATAGTAAACAGGAGTGAAGATAGCGGGTCCCCTTGTCTGCGACCCTTCCTACAAGGGAATGGCTGCCTCGACCTACCATTCACTGATATGGCCATTTTGCTAGACTGCAAGCACTGTCTGATCCAGCAAATCCATTTATTCCTGAAGCCCATACCCCTGAGGGCTTCCAGCAAGCACTCCCAATCAATCGAGTCATAAGCTTTCTCAAAGTCCAGCTTAAGCAGAAAGCTTTTAGAGTTCGTCGTATGGCAGCGGTGGATAACTTGTTCCGCCGTTGCCACACAATCTAGGATATTTCTACCCTTAATGAAGCCCGATTGAGATTTGTTGATAAGGCTGTCCATAATACTCCCCAGGTGGATAGCTAGGATTTTAGTAATAATTTTTGCCGAGTAATTTATGAGGCTAATTGGCCTAAAATCGCCCACTTTCGATGCCTCTTCCAGTTTGGGAATCAGGACTACATCCGCAAAATTAAACATTCCCAATCTGAGCTTGTTGTTAAAAAAAGTCGTCCAGCAATGCCATATAGTCCCCTTTAATTTCTTCGCAGAAAACTTGGAAGAACATCATTGGGAAGCCATCTGGCCCTGGTGAGTTGTCCACTCCCATGTGACTGATAGCCTTTTTAACTTCCTCCTCCGAGAACGGAGCCTCCAGGCAGGATAGAAAAGGCGATGACTCGATCTGGTAAGACTGCCAGAAATCATTCCTGAGTGGGACCCGGAAGTCATTCTTCTTCCCCAAGAGGTCCTTGTAGTATCCTTGGAAGGCGGTGGAAATCAGTTGTTCATCTTGTACCATCCCCGAGCTTGTTTCTAAGGATAAAATGAGATTTGACCTGTGCCTTGCACCTGCCACTCGGTGGAAGAAGGCCGTGTTCGCGTCTCCCTCTTTGAGCCACGAAATTCTAGATCTTTGTTGCCATTTGATTTCTTCCATCTTATAGAGATTGGCAATATTCTCATAGAGCTCCAAGAGTCTATTTGTTTCCTCCTGTGACAGGTCTCTCGATTCCTCCAGTCTTTCAAGTTCATCAATTCCTTCCAACAAGGAATCTTTTGCGCGCCAGTTGGTCGAGAACCTAGATCGGTTCCATTTACGAAGCCGCTTTCTTAATCTGTGAATTTTTTCACACCATCGGCCCGCAGCGTCTGTGCCTGTCACTGGGAGCGCCCTAAAATCAATGGCCTAGATTGATTCTCACAAAACATATTTTACCACCCAAAAAATTTCAAACCCCAAAATTAAATTTTTCCCTCCAAAACTAAAAAACTCTTTACTTTATTACTATCTCTCTCTTCTCTCTTCACTTTTTCATATTTCTCTCTTTCACTCTCTCCCTCTCTCTCTCCCATTCTTTCTTAACTTATTTAGAAATTTAGATTTTAAGATTTTAGGTTTGTAAAATTTTCTGAATTTTTATGCTTTTTTATTGCACATGTTATATTGAAAATAACAAATATCTCTTCAACAAGTTAAATTTCATTATTTTCCACCCTTAAAGTTCTAAGAAGTTGGATTTTATACCCTCATTTATAATTATTTTTCAACATATACTAATAGAAATATGGTCTTTTATTTACAACTAATTATTGTCATGCTATTCAAACTTGAACTACATAATTGTTGTTTTACTGTTTACAGGGCTTTTCGTGTGTTGTATCGTTCCGACGACGTGCCGTAGGCACGTGTCCATGGGCAAATCTAGTCTATATAATAAAACACAAAGAAAGCTATCAAGTGGCTCTCCTTCAATTCCCCCAAAATTAAAGGTCCAGATCTAAGCTCACAAAATACATTCCCCCCCCCCCCCCCCAAAAAAAGTTTCCCCCTAAAACTCAAATTCAAATCCCCCACCCAAAACAACTACTTTATTTCTTTAATTATTTCTCGCTCTCTCTCTCTCTCTCTCTTTTTTTCAAAAAATTAAGAAAGTAAAATTTTTTTAAAAAATATAAAAACTAAAAATAACTAAAATATTTAAATATTTAAAAACTTTTAAAATAATTCAGAAAAATCAAAAAAAATCAAAAAATTATAAAAAATTTAAACAATACATATTTTTAAAATATTTTTAAAAATTAAAAATTTTAAAATTATTTTGAAATTTCATATTTTTTTAATTTTTTAAAATTTTAGAAATTTTAGAAATGTTAAAGATTTTGAAAATTTAAAAAAAATAAAATAATAAAAAATTTTAAAATAAAAATTTTAAAATTTTTTAAAAAAATTAAATTTTAAAATTTTTTAAAATTTGAAAACTTTTCAATTTTGAAATTTTGAAATTTTGAAAAACTCGAAGCAAATCCAAATCCAAATCCAATATAGAACCTCAATCAAGAAGTCGTCGCCGATATCTGATCCGCTGCTGATTCCGTATCGGTGACTCCCTCCACCAAATCGAGCGCGAATATCAAGCTACCCCGTATCGGTGACTCCCCTCCACCGAATCGAGAGCCTCTATATGCGATGCGATGACTTTAATTCCATCTCATTAACCAGATTCTCATTCTAATTTTTAATTTTTTTTGTGCAAGGGATTACTCAATTTTTTGCTGACTCAAATTTTGTGTGTGCATGGGATTTAAGTTCAGAGAGATATGATTGTTTTATTTTTGGGTTTAAAAATTTTAATTTGGTGATTTATTTGATGAGTTTTTTGTTGGTTTGATTTAAGGTGTACGCAAGTGAGAGATGGATTATTTGGTAGCCTCAATTTGGGCTTCCAAACCATAGCAGGATAAGTAAGCTGACTAGCAACCTAAAATAAATATGCAACATTAATTTCTTTAGTACAAGAGAAAATACTATCGTGAAGTGTTCCCTTCACTGGTTATTAGAAACCATGGATAACATAACATATAAGAACTTTGAGTGTATGTTTGGATATATAGGATTGAGATGACTGGAGTTTACCAATGAAGGGTGCAAACTCTCCACCCAAGAAAGACAACTAAAGTAAATTTGTTATTTATCTATTTTGATTTTTTTTTTATATATAAAGGTGCAATGGGGAGACAAATAGCTTGAATTAGAGTTTTGAGAACTTCATGTATTTCATTTTGGTTGAAATAATAATAAGAGGTATTTCAATTGCAAACTGAGTCCAGACAAACAAATATTTAGATTATTGGTATTGTAGATACCTTCACACATGCACTTGCATTACCATTGTATTTGGACATGCTCATAGTGGTTATGGAATTAGAGTAAGCTCTATAAAATCTATATGATAATGTCCTTGCATAAATATTACAAGTATCTAAAAATGATGCTGAAGTTAAAAAAAACTCTATGCAGTGTTTCTAACAAACTTTATGCATTCCCGGTAAGTTCAAACTAATGATCAAGAAGGCGATGGTTGAGCTTAAAGGTAGATATACTGCTTTCTCATATAATATGTTTACTACTTTAATTAATTTACTGGATCTCCAAAACTATTTTATATAATCAAACTAGGTGCACCGTTCCGAAGACGTGCCGTAGGCACGTGTCAACGGCCAAACCTAGTATCAAAATAAAATTCCACCCCTCCCACCCCTCTTTTTTCTTTTAAAATGTTTTTTTTTAGGTAAAAGGTGGAATAAGGCCACCTTGTTTCATTAATAAGAAGTTAATAAAACAACCCCGGCGTACCGGGAGAAAACAATAATACAAAACAAAAGTACAGTGCGGGAAGAAAATGAAAGAAAGCAAACATACACCCCCAACAAACCCTGGGGGGTGGGTCTAACTACTCAAACATCCAGCAACCAGAGAGTACAGTAGGTTGAAACAAAACACAAGCTGGCAAAAGCACTGTCATGACTGGTGAAGCCATTCCCTCAGTCCAGCGTCGGCGCGAACTCTACCTCCTCATCGTCAAACTCCTCTACCTGGAATACTTTGGCTATCATTCCTCTTGCCCCCGTGGTCGCAGCTGTAGCCCAAAAAGAGATAAGATGCATGATATGAGTCAGGTTATCAGAAATACTATTACGTGAAGCACGAAAATAAAAATTATTTCTGTCAAGCCATAACACCCATGTTGTAGCCGCTATTGCGATGTACCACGCCTTCTTCATATCGTGTCGAATCTTTGCAAATTTGGGGCCAATCCACAGATCCTCATATACACAGGGGTAGTCGCCTGTTCCTAGGGCTCAGAGTACCTTAACCATAGTTGCCTTACTTCTAGGGCAGTGAATGAAAAGGTGATTTAGATCTTCCACCTGTTAGTCGCAGAAACCACAATTGGTCACCACCTGTGGTTGCCTTCTGGCAAGGTTTTGCCTAGTGAGAATAGCATTATTGAGCACTAGCCATAAGAAAACTCTGACTTTAAGGGGAGTTTTCGCCTTCCACAACACCTGTGCCCAGCTGGGTCTGCATCCTCGAAAGTGGATCCGATGATACAGAGATCTCACCGAGAAAGCTCCCTTGCTCTCGAGTCCCCATCGCTTCTGATCTGGACCTTGTGTGCACCTTGTGCCTGCCCGTGAGATGTGTTCTTGCATGTCAAGCAATTGCTGGTGAAGATTTGGGGTGAGCGTTCCTCGGAACGCCGGTCTCCAACCTCCCATTTTCCAACCTTCGGCAACGAACATATTCGGTCGACTCGACTTCTCATACAGCTCTGGGAACGTTTCCTTCAGGGTATGGGCTCCACACCACCTATCCCACCAGAATCTGGTGGACCGGCCATTGCCGATAGTCGACGTGACTGCCAAATTGAAGGGGCCGCTAGCCTTGGCAATTCCTTTCCAGAGTCGCGAAACTTTAGCCCCTACTCAGAATCCAAGGTTTCTCGTGCCTTTTCCCCTAAGATAAGGTTGAATGAAATCCTGCCAACCTTCCCCGCTGTTGTGGAATACCTTCCACCACCATTTCCCCAGCAGGACAAGGTTCATATCTCTGAGGTCGATGATGCCTAGCCCTCCATGTCTCTTCTTCATGCAAGCGATACTCCATTTGATGAGGTGGTAACCTCCTTTATCCGAATCTGCCCCTTCCAAAGGAATCGTTTTCGAATCCTGTCAATCCTCTAGATCACCCATCTTGGAAGCTCGAAAAATGACATGTAGTAGATTGGCAGGTTAGACAACACTGAGTTGATGAGTACCACTCTGCCCCCGAGAGACAATGATTTACCTTTCCAACCCGACAGTCTGTCCTCCACCCTGTCAATGATAGGCAACCAGTCTGCTTTAGATAATTTCCCTAGTCTGAGTGGTAGTCCTAGGTACTTGATAGGGAAGCCACTCGTAGTACAGTTCAAGATAGTAGCGCGTTCTCCTACTTCATCATCGGATAGGAAAATTGGAGTCAGCGCACTCTTGTGAAAATTAATCCTAAGGCCCGACCAGGCCTCAAAACAGTATAGGATCCCTTTAAAGCAGACAGTTTATCGTCTAGAGCCATTACCAAAGAGTAGGGTGTCATCTGCATATTGCAGGATCGTACACCTTTTAGTAGACGCAGAACTGGCCACTGGCGTGATCCAACCTTTTTCCTGGCAATTCTCCAACATAACCCTCAACACATCCGCTACGATAGTAAACAGGAGTGAAGATAGCGGGTCCCCTTGTCTGCGACCCTTCCTACAAGGGAATGGCTGCCTCGACCTACCATTCACTGATATGGCCATTTTGCTAGACTGCAAGCACTGCCTGATCCAGCAAATCCATTTATTCCTGAAGCCCATACCCCTGAGGGCTTCCAGCAAGCACTCCCAATCAATCGAGTCATAAGCTTTCTCAAAGTCCAGCTTAAGTAGAAAGCTTTTAGAGTTCGTCGTATGGCAGCGGTGGATAACTTGTTCTGCCGTTGCCACACAATCTAGGATATTTCTACCCTTAATGAAGCCCGATTGAGATTTGTTGATAAGGCTGTCCATAATACTCCCCAGATGGATAGCTAGGATTTTAGTAATAATTTTTGCCGAGTAATTTATGAGGCTAATTGGCCTAAAATCGCCCACTTTCGATGCCTCTTCCAGTTTGGGAATCAGGACTACATCCGCAAAATTAAACATTCCCAATCTGAGCTTGTTGTTAAAAAAGTCGTCCAGCAATGCCATATAGTCCCCTTTAATTTCTTCCCAGAAAACTTGGAAGAACATCATTGGGAAGCCATCTGGCCCTGGTGAGTTGTCCACTCCCATGTGACTGATAGCCTTTTTAACTTCCTCCTCCGAGAACGGAGCCTCCAGGCAGGATAGAAAAGGCGATGACTCGATCTGGTAAGACTTCCAGAAATCATTCCTGAGTGGGACCCGGAAGTCATTCTTCTTCTCCAAGAGGTCCTTGTAGTATCCTTGGAAGGCGGTGTAAATCAGTTGTTCATCTTGTACCATCCCCGAGCTTGTTTCTAAGGATAAAATGAGATTTGACCTGTGCCTTGCACCGCCACTCGGTGGAAGAAGGCCGTGTTCGCGTCTCCCTCTTTGAGCCACGAAATTCTAGATCTTTGTTGCCATTTGATTTCTTCCATCTTATAGAGATTGGCAATATTCTCACAGAGCTCCAAGAGTCTATTTGTTTCCTCCTGTGACAGGTCTCTCGATTCCTCCAGTCTTTCAAGTTCATCAATTCCTTCCAACAAGGAATCTTTTGCGCGCCAGTTGGTCGAGAACCTAGATCGGTTCCATTTACGAAGCCGCTTTCTTAATCTGTGAATTTTTTCATACCATCGGCCCGCAGCGTCTGTGCCTGTCACTGGGAGCGCCCAGTTTTCCATCACCAGGTGGTGAAACCCCTGAATCTCCAGCCAGGCTTTCTCAAATCGGAATTTTCTATGTCTTTTGTCTTCCTGAAGCCCAATGTCAAGAAGGATTGGAGTATGATCTGACGTTGGTCTAGGGATCGATTTTGCAGTTGCAAGGGGGAACTTAGCCTCCCATTCCATCGATACGAGAATCCTATCCAATTTTGCCATAATTGAAGTAGACTGCATGTTAGACCACGTAAATAGTCTATCATTAATAGAGATATCTATCAACTCAAGATCTGTTATCACCCTATTGAACTCTGCTCTGTGACTGTCGCTGAAACCTCTACCCTTGTGTTCGAACGCATATCGGGTGATATTGAAGTCCCCTCCGACAATCCAGGCCCCCGGCCAACGGAGACGAATATTGACCAGTTCTTGCCAAAAGGCGTCACGTTCTGAAGCCACGTTCGGCCCATAGACAACTGTGATAGTTTGCATATACTTATCAGATCGACATTCTAGTCGAGTAGTCAGGGAGAATGTACCATTATAGACCTCTGCACAAGTGAGCAGGTCCGAGTTGAAGCCAATGGCAACTCCCCCTGAGGCTCCCGCGGATGGGCGTAAAACCCATTCCTTGATTCTGTTCCCCCCTATTCTCTTAAGTTTGGTCCCATGTATAAGTTTAGTCTCTTGAAGCCCAACCACTTCCGCCTTGGACTTCGTGATAACATCTCTAACCATATCTCTTTTACCTTTATCCCCCAGACCCCGGACATTCTGGAATAGCGTATTCATTGGGGAACCATGTCCGAGATGACAGTGTGTGAGGGACTCGGGCGGTTTTCGCCCTCAGAGACCGTTATCCCCCTAAAGTTGGATCCTAGTTCCTTATGATCACTAGGTTTAGCCCTTTCCGTTTCCCAACCCCTCAATTTGTTAAGAAGAAATGCGTTGCGTTCTTTATCACAAACTTCCAACCCACAGGTCATAGCTAGTAGAAAAACTTCAGAGTCTGACATGAAATTTAAGATATTAGCAAGAAAATTTTTTGTACCTCCATTGACGTGTTTAGCCACTTTGGCGGCCGCAACTCTCTCCAAAAAGTCATCCAAGGACTCCGCATGAGCCCTCTTAGGTGACCGCTGCACCCTAAAACTAACCGTTCTTTGAGACGATCCAGAGCTATCTGCGGGTGCCTCTTCTGGGAAGGTAGAGTGAACCATCTCTGGCGACATCTGTGTGTTGGCAATGAACTCGAGATCATCTGACTCCTCTTCGGTGAGAAAAAATTCTTTGTCTAGATTCAGGCGTTCTTCCAGCTCCTCCTCACTGACGTTAGAAAGTCGCTTTAGAAAATATGATAGCAAAGTGCTGTCGAAAAGTGTATGACAACTTCTTCCCTGAACAAAGTTTTGTAGTTATGATGAAGCATGACCCATGACATGTCCTCTTCATATGTACTCCACGTTTGGCCATTCTTATGAATGATGAGTGCCACGAATCTTCAAGGTACAACATAATTAGAGTCGGACACGCATTTGAGGACAGGGTGGACCTAATAAACCCTAACGCAACCTCAATCACATATTTGGAGTACTCTTTTATATTATTCAACCCTTAACAAGTCCAAATCATGCAAACCAGGTGTGCAAGTTTGTCCGCCAAAAAAAATAATTTGATATTGTTTCAAAAGATAAATATGCCATAGTGTGTTGAAGATTCTTGAATAGTTTTTTTTAAGAGAAAAATAGAACTATAGTCACCATATTTTATTAATAAGAAATTAACAAAATAAACTCAAACATCTGGACCAAAAGTGCAACCACCAAACAGAAAATAAAACATAGAGCCTCCAATTATACATGAGAGGGTGTGACAATAGAAAAAATCATAAAGCGTCCCTCCAACAAAACCCTAGAGGGTAGGCCATCGACCCGATACACTCTGCTCAGTTGAGAGTTGGACTCTCCTTGATATCGTACTTGTCCACCAGGAGGGTATTGACAATACCAAAAATACTATTACTCGTCCCACAAAGTAAAGTTAATTCATTCATACCAAAAATCCAGGGATTGAGTGTGGGTCGAGTGGTTTATTAGGTCTCTCACTAAAGGAGAGGACAATCCAGACCCCGTCTGGAGCCCAAAAGATAACCTCAAATCCGTACCAGACCCCATCCAGGCCTAATAGGATTTTTCCTTTAAAATTGTACTGGAACCCTTCTTGGGCCCAATCTTAATGTTCGGCCCAACAAAAATACATGCCCTGGTCTTTTAATTCAGTGCACTGCGCACGTTGCACACATTCCACCTGATGTGAACCAGGCAGGAAATTTGGCGCCCAAACCATTTCGAATTTCGTAACAGCCGTAGATGTCGTGGGTGCATTCAAGGATCCTCTGATACAACACCGCTACAATGGATCCTCTCCCTCTTTGGTGACCGTGCTTCATCGATGGCGGTGGTAGTGTGGGTGGACGCCATCTCCCCCCCCCCCCCACTGTAACACCTCGAATTCCAAAATACAACTGAATTCGAAGTTCCACTGGATCTTTACACTTCTTTCATACAATTTTATAAGAAAATAAAAACCTTTTATTACATCAGAGTTTACACTTACATTACATATTTACAGCGAAAACAATTTACAACAATTTACATGAACTGAAATGTACAACTCTTGAATCAATCTTTAATCAGCATGCATTCTTTAGTCTTGTTAAACACTTTACCCTGCATAAAAACTGTGGGAGCGTCAGTTGCTTACAACCGACGAAAAATTATACACGGCTATCTTCTCTATGCCAAAACAGTATAACTATTCTCAAATACTTAAACAATCACAAACTTGATCACAAACAGAAACTACAAGGGACTATCCTATAGATGTCGTGTTGTGTGATGCACTTAGTCCTTAATGCAGTTGTTTATATTAGATGACACTAATGCGCACTTGTTCAGATTCTATGCATCCCATACTACATAGGTCTGAGGGCAAGCCCTTAACCGTTCTTCATATTATAGGTTTCAATCCTTCGTCATGACTTAAACTACTACTGTAACTACGATAAGTATCCTAGATGTTCTATGAGTTACGAGCTCATGTCCAGACAGCCTGGAGAAAAATCCCACGTTATGTCACGATGCATCGTGAAGAACCTATAAACAATTCAGCCTCCGTCATGGGACATGCCACCACCCGCAGTCACCAAACACCCCACAAGCGTCGCCTGCGGTACAGACTCCTGGAAACATATCCACGTCATGTCACGACGCATCGTGAAGACAGCCTGTGAATATTCTCACACCGTAGTTCTGAGGCCCTCATACTTGTGTTTTTCTCTTATTTTCATCACGTCTTCATTATGTATCTAGTCCTTAGTTATTCGAATAATGAACAAAGTCAATTTTCTAGAGTTAGCACTTCCACTCTACCGGTCTTAACCATTTATTCAACATGACCCAAATCTTAGTCTTTTCATCTCAAATTTTATTTCAACACATTTCTTTTCAATGCCGATATGAGACTTAACTACACTCTAGTTCTCAATTTCAATTCATAATCACAAAAATTGAGTCTTTCATACTCATAAGTTATCTTTTCATGATTAACATTAATTTTCACTTCATTTTCATGACATTTGTATATTCATGTTCTTTCATAATTCATCAAGTCATTCAATTTCAATTTCATACACAATCCCATGCATAAACAATATAATTTCATTTTTCTCAGGGCAGTCGACTGTTAAGCATGGCCAGTCGGTTGTTCCGCGAGGTTCTAAAGCTCGAAAATAAATAATCAGAGCAGTAGACTGTCAAGCTATGGTCGTTCGACTGTTTCGTAAAAGATTTGAACTCAAAAACAAATATCAGGACGGTCGACTGTTTCAATATAATTGGTCGACTGTTCTATTGGGTTTTTCAAATTCCCAAAATATTTTTGGTTCTTTTTCTTCTCCAAATTCATTCAAAAATTTCAGATTATATTTTTTGATCTTATTACAACATTTCAGTAAAATAAAATTTTGATTTTTGATACAAAACAACATAATTTGCTCTCTACTTCATTTTATTCTTCAATTTCGAATTTAGGGGAAAGTAAGCATAATCTTCTTATAAATTACACTTAAAATTTTCCTATATCACTTATAATACTTTTATTAATATTGTACAATTATCTCAGTAATAAAATTCATTTTTCATGTCATTTAACAACACATTAATCAAAATCACCTATATCCATAGTTCTTTATTCAATTGTTCAACATACAAGCATGTATTTGTTTATCTAGCACATCACAACAAAATTGAGCATGGTAGCATGGTAATCATTTAACAAATTATAATTTGGCAATCAATTTAACACTCTTTTAACATATAATCAAACTAATAACAATTTGTCTCATTTTCATAATGCATGGCTATACTAGTTAGAGTTTCTTCTTAATTATCAAAACACATCCTAACATGATATCTAATTAGAAGTTTAAGACAAACACCCACCTTAAATGGAGAGAAACAATCAAATAGACTCCTAGAGAAATCTCCTACAATGAACGAGTGAAGCCTTCTCCTCCTAGATCGAGCCACAAAAGTCGCCTTCTCCTTGTTACAACTTGAACGCGAGCCTTCTTGGTCCTTGAATGTCGGCCTCCTCTTCTTTGGTGTGAGCACTCACAATACTCTCTCTTTTCAACTCACAACTCCCTAATCTTTTGCCTTGCTACTTGTATTCTTTTCTCTCTTTCTATTCTTTCTTTCAATTTTTTTCAAGTGTGAGAATGAAGAGTGTGGGAGGGGTATTTATACGATTTTCTAGGGTGAATGGAGGGCAGATTAGATCAAATGGTTAGGAATTAAGGGCCAAGATGAAGTAGGGAGTTGAAATAACTTCCCATGATGAGAGTAACCAACTCTCCATCACTCCCATCTCTCCCACTCCTCCAATCCTATCCGGCCTAGGGTGAAGAAGGTGTGCAATGCACACTCCATTGCATGCACGTGCCACCTTGTGTCCCCCATTTACAAATTTGTTCATGTGACAAATTTAATTGTTCATGAAATGAGTCTACACTACAAGTTAGACCATTTCAAAAGAGAACTAAAGTAAATGGGCTCACTAATGGGCCACACTAACCATGAGCTTTAAATAATTAATTTAATTAATAAAATAGAGTGGGCTTAAAGACAATTAGTCCGAGATTTTAATTAGGCTTTTAAAGAGAATATTTTTTTTTTTGGAAAAATAAAGAGAACAAATACTATATAAAAATATTTTATAAAAGAAATTATACAAATAAAATTATACGTGCACAACACATAAAATCACAAAATCTCATAAAAGAGAACTAGGGTGTTACACCCCCCCCCCCCCCCCGGTGCTGTTGCACCGACCTCCGCATCCGCTTGCCCTGCCTATCCCCTCTAAGGAGGGCCTTCGTCTACTTTATACAAATCTTCTTATCCCTCTTCTCTCCCCTCTCTCTTGAATAGTTTGTTGTAATAATTCGAAGTTCCTGGCATAGGTGGCTAGGGAATAGTCGAGAAATATATATATATATTTTAATTGTATTTGGGGTCTACGTCTTTTTCATCTCTATATCGGAAAACCAACTGTTATAACTTGAGTGTTAGAGTTGTACTGCAGGTGCAAAACAAGTGTTTCTCTTAACTTCTCTCCCATTCTTCATAAATTGAATGAAGTGTAGGGATGGTACACGAGCCAAACTAGTTGGACTCGAGCCGAGCCCTATTGGGCTTGATTATGGAAATGCTTGTTCAAGCTTGGTTCGTGTTCATTTATAACTGAACAAGCATTATTTCATTCATGTTCATTTAAAGCTTGGTTCATTTATTTGAGTTTGGAATCAAAGCTAAATTAGAAATGTGGACAAAAACTTTGAAAGGTAGAGGCTTTAGAATAAGAAGAACTAAAACATATTATATGAAATGTAACTAGCGATATTCAGAACACAAATAAGGAAGTAGTGAGACTTGAAGGTCAAAAGATATCTAAGAGAGTGGAAAAGCACTAGTGGTATTTTGTGTGACAAACGTATACCTTTGAAGTTGAAGGAAAAAATTTATAGGACAACTGTTAGCTCAACAATGATGTATGGAACAGAGTGTTAGACAACAAGGAAACAACATATCCACAAAATGAGTGTAGCAGAGATGAGGATGCTAATGGATGTATGGTAAAACTAGGAATGATCAAATTTGAAATGAGCATATACGAGACATTGTAAAGGTTAGCTCCTATTCAAGATAAATTAAGAAAGAATCACCCCAAGTGGTTTGAACATATCACACGTAGACCTAGTAATGCCCCTGTTAGGTTTTGATGATAATCACAGATTAAAACACAGCAGAAAAATCACAAAATATTAAAACCCAGCCATGAATCCAAGCAAAAAATCATAAATCGTGTTTAGGAATTATACCTTAAGGATGGATCTGATGTCTCCAAAATAAGTCAATCACAGCACTGCAAAGGTTGCGGTGCCTCTACTGCACCCACATGAACAGATCAAACCAAGCTATCCCTCACGCTGCGGTGCTAGCTACAGGAAGAAGATGTCCTTCACTATCTCTCTCTCTCTCTCTCAGAGTTTCTATGATGGTTAGGATTTTCTCATGCGTCTTTTCCACAAAAATATATCATATATGTAGGTGCAAAAAAATAACCTTAAGAGAGTGGGAGGGCGGTTGGGCTCACAATCAGACCTGTGTCAGGTTCGTATGTGGGCCTTCCAACTTTAGTTGGCCCATTTAATTTAATCAATTACTCGACCAAGTCAGGAATCCAAGTCTTACTAGGATTCCCAATTAAATTCATCTCATGAATTTAAATCTCAATTTTGCTCCATTCTAAGTGTATGAACCTATAGGTTCCTATTACATACTAAAATTCTATCATAGTGTTACAAACAGTGAGTGATATCTAGCAATACATCACTACTACTCAAGTAACGAGAATGACATTAATTTGACGTAATCTCTCTGTGACCAATGATATCTTATAGTATAGTCCTTTTATCCAGATATCTTAATTGACCACAAGGTATAGAGTGTGTCACCTGTTACCGCTAAATCTGGTGTGGGGGCAAACAGATAGTATTTGTGGATTCTTGAAAAACTTGAATAGCAAACCTGAAACCTGTTCCGCCGGAGTTTGACCGTTGACTCCCGCCGTTCACCTGTAAAAAGTACGAGACACCGGGGTTGATCCCGGCGACGCACCCTCCGACGCTCAAGTCAGTAATCAGGAATGATTATGAAAAAGCGTAAATTGGCAAAAGATTGATTACCTCTTAATGGTAGTGGATGAGGGGTATTTATAGCCGCCTTTAGGATCAAATTAGGAATGTAATCCTTAGGAACAGATTAGGAATGTAAACCCTAATTCCCAGTGAAAGGATAGATACGAATCAGGGTCGTTGATTAGGATTAATCAGAAATCCTAATTCTATCCTGTGGGACCGGGTCAGCAGCGGGTTGAAACCCACACCCGGTTGAGATGGATCCGTTCGCGGGTTGTTGGATCTTCTGGAGAGAAGACCCGGTACCCACTTCAGATCCACTTATAGGTGAAATTATCATTTTACCCTCAGGTTTTAAGATTTGTGCCCGATTTGGATGGTTCCGATTTAACCCTCTTTTAGCCATATCACGAGCCCCCCACTCCCGAAGGACTGAGTTTGATCAGCCTTTGAGGAGTAGTTTGACTGTTCTAATGGCTTGCGGAGTCGTATTGGAGTCTGAACGGGAGGTTTTGAATCTTAAAGTGGGGTAGTATGGTGATTTTCCGGCTCGGTTGTGCTCTTTGAATTGTTCTTGAGCTACTCTGGTCTTTTCTTAATTTTTATTCACTTTTTGGTCTTTTTACTTAATTTTGCGAAGTGTTGATTTGTCGTTCGAGGGTCTTAATCAATTATTCTAAGCAATAATTATTTACTCATGGGCTCAAAAATGTTTCCCTGAATTTGTAATTATTTTTTAGAATTTTTGATTAATTTTCCTGATTTTTAATCACTTTTTCACAATTTTTAAATAAATAAATCGATTTTAATAAATAAAAATCTATTTTTAATACCGGATGATGATGTGGCGTGATCTGGGCTGCCCATCTCGTGCGGGCGCGAATTTCTGAATGATCGGATGGCTGGAGTCGCTCGGCAACGTTTTCTCCGTGTGAGCAACTCGGATCGCCAGTTGCTCGGAATCCGAGCAGCGTAGCTCGGCACCATTTCTCCATGTGGGCAGCTTGGATCACCGGTCGCTCGGAGCGCAAATTCTGAGCGATGTGCGGTGATCGGAGCCGTTGGATCACGATGCAGATCTCGAGGTAGGCACAGTTCTCGAGAAAACACTATCTTGTCGTTTTGTGGGCGTGGCACGATCTGAGCTGTTCATCATTTTTGGCACGATTTTCGGAACGATCAGATGGTTGGAGTCGCTCGGTTGCATTTTTCTTCAAATGTGCAGCTCAGATTGGCAATTGCTCGGTTTCTGAGCGATGTAGCTCGGATCACCAGTCGCTCGGACTTTGGTTCCAAGGAACGTGGAGGGATCTGGGCCATCGGATCATGGCACGGACCTCGAGGCAGACTCAGTTCTCGAGAAAATACTATCTTGTCGTTTTGTGGAGGTGGCATGATCTGAGCCGTCTGATCGAGATCTTGCACAAATTTTGGAGAGAAAGTCATTTTTCTCCAATTCCCAGCTCGGATTGGCAGTTGCTCGGTTTCCGAGCAATGTAGCTCGGATCACCAGTCGCTCGGGCTTTGGTTCTGAGGGACGTGGAGCGATCTGGGCCATAGGATCATGGCACGGATCTCGAGGCAGGCTCAGTTCTCGAGAAAAAACTATCTTGTCATTTTGTAGAGGTGGCATGATCTGAGCCGCCTGATCGAGATCTTACACGAATTTTGGGGAGAAAGTCGTTTTTCTCCAATTCGCAGCTCGGATTGGCAGTTGCTCGGTTTCCGAGCGATGTAGCTCGGATCACCAGTCGCTCGGACTTTGGTTCTGAGGGACGTGGAGTGATCTGGGCCATCAGATCATGGCACGGATCTCGAGGCAGGCTCAGTTCTCAAGAAAACACTATCTTTTCATTTTGCGGAGGTGGCATGATCTGAGCCGTCTGATCGAGATCTTGCACGAATTTTGTGGAGAAAGTCGTTTTTCTCCAATTCGCAGCTGGATTGGCAGTTGCTGGATTTCCGAGTGATGTAGCTTGGATCACCAGTCGCTCGGACTTTGATTCCGAGGGACGTGGAGCGATCTGAGAGCTTCTTGGTTGCAGAGTATTGTGCATCAGCGACATGGGGCTTGAAGTGCAGCCGAGCGGAACGACTGGTCGAACCGTCGTGACTCCTCGTGAACAGTCGCCGCTCTTCGCCACTTAATCGTTTGGACTTTTATAACACCTTAAGGAGAGGCCCAAAAGGCGTGTTTTACATTGCAAAGCCCAAGCGTCTTCACTTTTACTATAAGTCTTCACCCCCCTCTCTCTTTACCACATTCTTCACTTTTCATTTTTACAAGCGGAGTTTTCGCTCTCGGGTGGCGCTACTAGCTGTCGAGGCAAGGCATTCTTAGATTCCGGCGATCTTTTCCGGCCACTCACGTCACTTCATGGTTAGTGTCTCGCCTTATCCTTAGAAAATGGTTAAGTTTTCTTCTGAGGATGAGACCCCCACCTCGGACCAAGACGTCAGCCGAGCGTTGATGGTTAGGTCCAACAAGGAGAAGGAGATCGCCGAGCCGATCGGGCTGACGATGGTAGTCGATCATCTGAAGACAGCCGAAGAATTGGGTCGGCACCCGTCTACCTTATCCAGCATCGGGGGTGTGCGGAGTTACCCCGAGGACTTGTTGGAGAAGGTGACGCAGGGCACGGCCCCATCATACGAGGAGAATGATCCGAGGGACCCTTCCGAGGTGGATCATATCTCCTAAATCTTGACTGAGGTAGACCTGCATCGGATCAGGAGTGTGTTCCGGATCCCCAAAGAATACATTCTTCTACTCCCCGGCCCCGGCATCTGAGCGTGCACACCCACTTTGGCCGACACATGCATCTTCCCTTATGACGCACTGAACGCTAGACTCCGGCTACCACTGCACCCTTTCGTAAACGAGGTGTTACGATGGTTCGGTCTGAGTCCCGCTCAGTTTATGTCGAACATATGGCAACACGTGATCGCCTTCGTCCTTCAGTGCCAGGAGATCGGTGTGCAAACGGAGATGGTCATACTTCGGAGCCTCTACCGCATCTGCCAGATGAGCAACATGGAGGAGAGGTACTACCTGTCGCCGAGGAAGGGTGTGAAACTGATCGAGAACCCGGACTCGATCAAGCACTAGAAAGAGAAGTATTTCCTTATTCGTGCTCCCGAGCCGTGGGTCTTTCAGATGAAGTGGAAGATCAATGTTCCGAAGCGGGCGAAGAAGGAGTCGGTGCTTACTAATGAAGAGGTGGAGGTGGTGGAAAAGCTCCTCGGTCTTCCGACCCTCAGTTGGAACGACATCACCGAGGAGGTCTTGTTTCGTGGGGTCTCAGTCCGATCGACCCTAGTACGCTTTTCTCTTCTTTTCTTGCTTCAGCTTTGTCTTTTGGTTAAAACTTTCTAACTCCTTTTGCTCAGTTTTTCAGAGGCCCCCGGTATGGATTACAAAGGGCTAATGGCTAAGGCTCGTGCTGCGAAGGAGCAGGAGTCGAAAAAGAGAATGAGGACTGTGGCCGGGCCTCAGGGTGGCCGAGCTGCGAAGGCCCCCTCAGCATCACCAATCGTCGTGCAGTCGGAGGTTGAGGCACCTTCGGGTGCATCCACCGAAGGCACGTTGGGGACGTCTGCCCTAGCTCCTTCGGAGGCACCAGCCCAAGTCGCTCAGGTCGAAGCGCCCGGGTCGTTGAGCAGGGCATTCAATGTGGGTGCGGCCTTAGCTCTTAAGGTCCCCCCTCTTACTACCGTGGCCAAGAAGATACTAACCGAGGAGCACAAGCGCCTCTTCGTCCCCGACTGGCGGGTGATGAAGGTGGACGGCTTCCTCGGTGACGGGGCATTTGTATGCAGGCGGTGAAGCACCTGCCGACCCCCAAAGACCGAGCGGTGCTGAAGGCGGGTTTCGTGGGCGATGATGCCATGCAGATAGCTCGGAACACCATGTTGGTGAGTATCAGAAATTTTCTCAACAATTATTCTAAGTTTTTCGCTCGGGCCTAATAGTTTTTTGTTGTGTCGCTTGCAGACCTTATGCCACTTCAACCACTTGCTCGAGGAGTTTTCGAGCAAGGAAAAGGAGATAACCGTTCTGAACGATCGGGAGCAGTCGGAGCATGCCAAGGCGGTCAAACGGCTGGAGGCCGAGCAAGTGCATTCCGCTTTGCTCACGGCCGAAGTTGCCGACCTTGAGGTTAAGCTTGCCGAGGCGCTGAAGAGCTCGACCGCCGAGGCTTCCAAGGTCGAGACTTTGGAAAAAGAGATGGCTCACCTCGAAAGGGAGTTGTCTAAGGCATTGAAGGCGTCGGAGGAAGCTCTGAGCGATCACGCATTGAAGGTGGCGGCCGCGGAGCAGGCGGTTCGAGACGAGGCCGAGGCTCACATGTTGACAAACATGGACGAGGCGTATGCCCGAGCACTGAAGCATGTCGCCGCTCGCATCCCCGGGTTCGACAGCTCCTCCTACTACTTCTATGACCCCATAGAGGGTGAGGAAGAACTGCCTCTGGCTGAGCTCGCTCCCGGGCAGGAGGGTGAAGACGTCGAGGACGAAGGGGGCGCCGAGGGTGCGATTGTCCCCGTGCCGAGCGATGATGCTTCAGAACGAGATCATGAGGTCGACCCCTGACTTAGTCGCCTCTTCTCATTTTCTTCTCTTTTTTTTGTAATGCCTAACTGCGGACTGGCCAACGCTTTTGTGTAAATCTTGGATTTTTAATGAAATGATTTCCTTTTTGGCATTTTGGCTGAATGTTTCGAAATTTCGCAAAGCGTTCAACTCTTTTTGCTCAGGTTGTGACCTCAAGTGTTGAAGACTTCTTTTGATATTCCTCCACTTTTCAGGTCGAGTCGAGTGCAGCGGCTAAGGTCTCTCGCCTTTGTACCAAATTGAAAGCGGCGAGGCGAGCTCTTTCTAGCAGCCGAGAGTACCTCTTCAAAATCATGTTAGATCTATCGGAGGTCAAAGCTATGGCGAGAGGCTATCTCTCCGAGCTAAAACAACTGCGGAAGCGATCTCGCAAAGATCGTCTTGAAGGCGAGGTGGAGTTGCTCCGAAAGGCGCTGTTCGACGTCACTCGAGCAGAAGGTGACCTTGTGGTGGAAGTTCGAGATTTGAAGATAGCTGAGGCAGAATTCTTGGCTGAGAAAAATGCATCAACCATGGCAGTGGATAAGTTGATAGCCGAGCGCGACGAGTTGAAGGCGAAGGTCGACGAGTTGAAGAGGGTTACGGTCGACAGAAGTATCGAAGTGACCCATCTTCATTGAATCATAGCCGGTAGCTCCACTGCTGAAGGCTCTGCTCGGCTTCCTCGCGTTGAGATATTTGTGAAAGATGACTCTTTGAAGGATCGGATCGTCGAGCTGGAGGAGGAAGTAGCTCGATCGACTCAAGCCTCAGCCGGCAAGAATCAATGTTCGGAGTACGTCGTGTACACGCGAGGAGAGTGAGAGGGGAATCTCTTTTTATGAGCTCGCGACTCGTTCGCCCGTCGTCAGGCGGAGCCTGGCCG
Source organism: Hemerocallis citrina (assembly GCA_017893485.1). NCBI lineage: Eukaryota > Viridiplantae > Streptophyta > Magnoliopsida > Asparagales > Asphodelaceae > Hemerocallis > Hemerocallis citrina. The sequence goes on from CM030364.1 coordinate 225,313,096, forward strand.
ATGCTCAAAGCGGGGTGGCTGCCTCGTCTAGTGGCGCTTCGGTTGGCGCTTCGGTTGGGGCTACGGTTAAGGGCAGTGCCGAAGAGGCATCTTGATCCGTCGGACTAGACGAGCTCCGAAGTCAGAAGACGCCGTTCCCGAGTGTCTTTGAACCAAAACATCCCCATTCCAAAGAAGCGTTGAACAAGTTGTAATTATTCTTCTTTGAACTTTTGTAGCGCCTCGTAGTAGTAACTTGGCCTTGTAATTTGAGTTCCTTTGTCGAACTTTTTTAATGAAATAAAAGCTCGTTTTTTTCCCTGATATTCGTGTGCTGGGAGTGTATAGTAATTTGATTCGAAACGTTTCATAAGAACCAAGCCTTTAAGTACTTTTCTCATATGTTTAGTCTAGTTGTGGGAATTTTGCGCACGTCGATGGTTGTGGGAGCAATTCCGAATGGCGAACAACTTCTAGCTCGTTTAAGAGCAAGCTTGCGAAGCGGAGTCGAGCCAAGTGTTGGACTCCGAACTCGTCGTTAGAGTTTGTCAACGGTTGTGGGAGCAATTCCGAATGGCAAACCACTTCTAGCTCTCTTAGGAGCGAGCTTGCAAAGCGGAGTCGAGCCAAGTGTTGGACTCCGAACTCGTCGTTTAGAGTTTGTCAACGGTTGTGAGAGCAATTCTGAATGGCGAACCACTTCTAGATTGCTTAGGAGCGAGCTTGCGAAACGGAGTTGAGCCAAGTGTTGGACTCCGAACTCGTCGTTTAGAGTTTGTCAACGGTTGTGGGAGTAATTCCGAATGGCAAACTACTTCTAGAGAGCTTGCGAAGTAGAGTCGAGCCAAGTGTTGGACTCCGAACTCATCATTTAGAGTTTGAAGAAGGTAAAAACAGAGAGATACAAGCAATTCATAAGTAAGATATGAGGAAAAATGTCCTTTATTGAAAACTAATAGTCGGCTGCTTCTAAGTTGCGAGCCGTTATTACATTGGAGAAAACAAAATCAAAATACAAGTGAACGGAATGGAACGGTTCAGCATTCGAAGGTACTTAGAGAGGCATTGGTGCGCTCTCTTGGTACTTCAAGAGATGGTCGGCGTTCCAAGTCCTTGGGATCTCTCTGCCTTCCAGATCTTCTAGGCGGTAGGCTCCGGGCCGAACTACTTTGGCGACCTTGTAGGGTCCTTCCCAATTTGGAGCCAGCTTACTCTTCTGACTGGGAAAGGAGATAGCTAACCTTCTGAGAACCAAGTCCCCTTCTTTGAGGTCGGTGGGATGAACTCTCTTATTGTAGGCCAGTTCCATCCTCGTTCGGTAGATTTGCTGGTGGATCGAAGCTCTTTCACGGAGCTCATTAATAAGATCCAAATTTGCTCGAAGCTCCCTGGCATTCTGCTCTTCTTCATAGGCAATTAGGTGAGGAGAGGGTACACCGACTTCCAAGGGGATCACAACTTCGGACCCATAGGTGAGATTGAAGGGCGACTCTCCTGTGGGGGTCCGTTTCGTAGTGCGGTAATTCCACAGTACATTAGGGAGCTGATCAACCCATAAGCCTTTGGCGGACTTATCCAGCCTCTTCTTAATGCCGAAAAGGATTTGTCGGTTGGCATTTTCAACTTGACCATTTGACTGTGGGTGGGAGACAGAGGAGAAGCGTTGTTGGATGGCGAGGTCTTCACAAAGAGCTCGGAATGCGGCCCCGGTAAATTGTGTTCCATTGTCGGTTATGAGGACCCGAGGGGCACCGAACCTGCAGATGATGCTCTTCCAGAAGAACTGAAGGACTTTGTTCACGGTGATTGTAGCCAAGGGCTCGGCCTCTATCCACTTCGAGAAGTAGTCGATTGCCACGACTAAGAATTTGAGTTGGCCGGGAGCTGGTGGGAATGGCCCTAGTAAATCCATCCCCCACATTGCGAAGGGGATCGGACTTGATAGGGAAGTAAGGTGAGCTTGGGGTAGGCGACGAATGTTGGAGTACTTTTGACAAGAGCTGCATTGCCGAACATGTCGTTCGACATCTTGTAAGAGGGTAGGCCAAAAATATCCATAATTCAACACCTTCCGGGCTAGGGATCTGGAACCTGAGTGTGCTCCACCTATGCCTTCGTGAAGTTCTTGCAAGGCATATGTGGCTTGTTCGGGGGAGAGACACCTCAGATAAGGTCTGCCGTCAACTTGTGTGAAGGAGCGTTTGTCCCCTCAACCAGGGTGTACCGCTCTGCTCTGGTCCTAACTCGACGAGCTTCCTTAGGGTCTTCGGGCAGGAGCTCATCTCTTAAAAATTCTATCAGGGGTTTCATCCAATTATCTTGAAGTTGAACCGACAGCGACTCCATGGAGTCTGGAGTTTCTTCTTCTATGCTCGGCTTCAGGAGCACTTCAATTAAGACGGTCTGCTCGAGACCTTGGAGGGAGGAAGAGGCTAACTTGGAGAGAGCGTCTGCTTGGGCATTTTCCTCCCTAGGGATTCGTCGAATAAGCGCCTCTTCGAAGAGAGCCATGAGATTTTGGACCTTGGCTAGATACTTAGCCATTCGGTCATCTCGCACTTCATACTCACCCAAAACTTGATTCACGACTAGCTGAGAGTCACTAAATATTCGAAGGCGTTACGCCCCTGCCATCCTGAGGCCGGCTATAAGAGCTTCATATTCCGCTTCATTGTTGGAGGCCTTGAAGTTGATACGGAGGGAGTATTGAAGGACGAAGTCGTCTGGGCCTGCCAGAATGACCCCGGCTCCGCTTCCCTCGCTGCAAGAGGATCCATCAACATATACCGACCAGATAGGAGGTCCGTTTGTTGCTTGGCTGATCTCGGATAGGGTGCTCTCGACGATGAACTCGGCTAAGGCCTGAGCCTTGATCGCGGTCCGAGGCTGATAGGTTATATCATGCTGGCTCAGCTCGATAGACCATTTCATGAGACGACCGAAAGTCTCTGGCTTGTGGAGGACTTGCTTCAACGGTTGATTGGAAAGAATGATCACCGAGTGGGACTGGAAATATGGGCGAAGCTTTCTTGCGGCCATGACTAAGGCGTATGCCATTTTCTCTATCTTTGGGTAGCGGAGCTCAGCATCCCGAAGTACCTTGCTCACGTAATAGATGGGCTTTTGAGTCTTATCTTCTTCCCTCACGAGGACAGCGCTGAGGGTTTGCTCGGAGAAAGCTAAGTAGAGGTAGAGGGCTTCTCCGGGAACAGGTTTGCTGAGGAGAGGAGGATTGACCAGGTAAGCCTTTAGCTAGTCGAATGAGTCTTGCTGCTGCTGACCCCACTCGAAGCCTTTAGCCCCCCTGAGAGCTTTGAAGAAGGGAAGACACTTCTCCCCTGACTTGAAAAGGAAGCGCCCTATGGCCTCAAGACGACCTGTTAGCTTCTGAACCTCTTTAACATTCTTCGGGGGATCCATGTCCAATATGGCCTTGATTTTCTTGGGGTTAGCTTCGATTCCTCTTTGGCTGACCATGAAGCCTAGGAATTTCCCTGGCAAGACTCCGAACACACACTTGTTCGGGTTAAGCCTCATATCATGTTTTCTTAATACATCGAACGCCTCCTGTAGGTCGGTGACATGGTCGGCACCACGGATGCTCTTCACAAGCATATCATCTACATACACCTCCATGTTACGGCCGATCTGATTTTGAAAGACCTTGTTGACGAGGCGTTGATAGGTAGCACCTGCATTCTTCAACCTGAAAGGCATTACCCTGTAGCAGTAGAGGCCCAGATTGGTTACAAAGGAGGTCTTCGGGATATCCGAGGGGAACATACGGATTTGATTGTATCTGGAGAAAGCGTCCATGAAGCTGAGAAGTTCATGGCCCGAAGTGGCGTCAATCAGAGTGTCGATGCTTGGAAGAGGGAATGGATCTTTGGGGCATGCCTTGTTTAGGTCGGTAAAGTTGATGCAGATCCTCCAGGTCCCGTTGGCCTTCTTTACCATGACAACATTTGAGAGCCATTCGGGGTAATTGACCTCTTGTATGAACCGAGCCTTTAAGAGTTTGTCCACCTCCTCTTTTATAGCTTTCTAGCGCTCGGGAGCGAGCTTGCGCCTCTTCTATTGGACGAGTTTGGACCCCGAAGCGACGTTGAGGTGGTGGACTAGGAGGTCTTCGAAAATTCCAGGCATGTCAGCAGCCGACCAGGCAAAGTGGTCGTGGTTCTTTCTGATACATTGAACTATGTCCGAGCTTAGAGCAGATGGGAGGGTTTTGCTGATAAAGAACTTGCGGCTCTGATCTTGCTCAGAGAAGAGTACCTCCTTCAGCTCATCCACCGGCTCGGACGATGGGCGGACACCATCTTGGGGGATTTCAAGAGTTTCGAGGGAGAGGACTGGACCCATAGTAGAGGTCATGTAGCATCTGCGGGCCATTTCCTGACTGCCTCTTACTTCCCCCACTCCTCCCCGAGTGGGGAACTTCATCTTAAGGTGATAAGCGGAAGAGATGGCTTCGAGAGCAGTTAGGCCGGGTCGGCCCAGAATGACATTATAAGCTGCGGGGACATCCACGACCATAAAGTCCATCGACTCCGTTCGGGTAGTAGGAGTTTTTCCAGCGATTATGTCGAAGGTGATCACCCCTTCAATAGTCACTGGCACTCCCGTGAACCCATGGAGTGTGTAGCCGGCAGGCTTAAGTCTATCCCGGGATAGTTCGAGGCCTATGAAAGCAGCAAGGAAGTGGATGTTAACGGAGCTGCCATTGTCCACCAGGATCCTCTCCACTATAAAGTTCGCCATATGGAGGTTGATGACAAGTGCATCACAATGGGGGGTTCGGACACCCTCAAGGTCTTCATCTGAGAATGTGACGGGTACTCCGAGGCCTTTAGGAGGAGGTGTGCCGCGAACTGAATTAACTTTCCTTATAAACGCCTTTCGAGAAGAGTTGGAGGAGCCCCCCATTGGGCCCCTATGAATGAGGTGTAGGACATGCTCCTCTTCAAATTCGGGCGTTTCATCGTGTTCAGGATGCTTGTTAGTTCCCCAAGGCGGGGGAGGAAGATCGGTTCGGTCCTTTCTTACGAACTTGGTCAGCTGCCCCCTCTGGATGAGGGCTTCTATCTCGTTCTTCAGGGCCCGACAGTCATTGGTTTCGTGGCCATGGTCCCGGTGATAGCGACACCACTTCTCTTTGTCCCTCTTCTTGCCAGGGGTGTTTATGTTTGGCGCAGGAGGTATCACCCCCTCCTTCTCGACTTCCATGAGAATTGTGGAAATATTGGCGTTAAGAGGAGTGAATTTTTCGAATCTGGGAGGAGGGCGGCGCTAGCCGCTATTATCCTTTTGGAGCTTCTTGGCTCCTTCTTCCTCTGTCTCCTTCCTCTTGGATCCTGAGGAAGGCCCCTCAAAGCTGGGGCAATGCTCAGCTTCCTCGGCCCGAATGTACTTCTCGCTTCGGAGAAGGAGATCGGAGAAGTTCTGTGGGGGCTTCTTGGCGAGGGAAGACCGAAGGCTGGAGTTGAGGACATTAAACTGGAATACTACTGCAACGACCGACTGGTTGAGGGAAGCGATGGACCTAGCTTCCGCAGTGAACCTTTTCACATAGTCTCGCAACTTCTCACCCTTCTTCTGGTTGAGGTAGAGTAGTAAAATGCTGGTCTTCTCAGTTCGGCGGCTACTCACGAAGTGGGTGACGAAGAGGGTCTCGAATTGCTCGAAGGAGAATATTGAGGATGGGACAAGGCGAGAGTACCATTTCCGAGCCGGACCCTTGAGAGTAGCGGGGAAGGTCTTGCATAGCAGAGCATCGGAAGCTTGATAGATGAGCATGAGGGTCTTAAAGCTTTCAGTGTGATCGACGGGGTCAGACTCCCCAGAATAAGTCTCGAATTGGGGAGGTTTAAAACCTATTGGCACAGGTGCCTCCATGATGGTTCGAGAGAAAGGAGGTCGGCTCGGGCGTAGGGTCCTTCCTCTAAGTTCTTCTTCTCTTTCTAGCTGACCCAAGCGCCTCTCCATTTTATGGAGACGGCGGTAGACAACGTCATCCCTTCAACGGTAATCAACCGAGCCTCTAGACTCGTCTTCGTACGAGGGAGAGCGGGGGCTACGATGACGGTAGCTTCTGGAGCGGCGAGGACTAGGAATGTGCTGGGGGTTACTAGGAGCTGGGGGAGGAGTTAGGGACCATTGGCGAGGACTTCGGACCGGAGGAGGAGTGGGGACCCTCGGAGCATTGCCGTTGTTGGGTCGGAGATTGAAAGCCTGTAAGATGGTCGCTTGGAATTGCTGGAACTCGGCACGAGTGATGGGTGCGTCATCGTTCCTGGGGGGTCGCCAATCTTCAGGAGAGTGAGGCCTTCTCCTATGGTGGCTGGGGGACTCTCTCCGCCCTTTGCGAGGGGGTGACCTTCTGTATTCTCGGCGATGAGGAGATCGCTCATTTGGATGGTGTTGGCGGGAGGCTCCCTCTCGAGCCCGCCTTTCATCCAAACGGCGGCGAAGATCCTCTTCTTTGTGCTGATTGTTGAGGGTGTTGCGGAGGTCTTCTGATGCTCGGGGATTGTGAGATGCCATGGAATCAGTAGAGGGGTTGTGCACGGAGACGTGATCATGTTGGAGGGGTTGTTTCTGAGGATTGGGACGGGAGCCCCCCGCACCGTTATTCTGGGGGCCGGTCTGGCCGCGAGGGGGTTGAAGATTCTGAGGAGGAAGTTGGTCCTGCTGCGGGGCCTGGTTAGGTTGAGGGGTAGGCCCTGTCGGCTGGACGATTTGGAGGGGGACCTCCTGCTGTGGTTGAGGAGGAGTGGGTCCACGGTTGGACCCTCTAGATCTTAGCTTTCGGGGAGGCATGGCTGGGCAGATCTGACCAACGAGAAGAGGAAGGGCTGCTATTTGTTGTTTCCTACAGACGGCGCCAATCTGTTACTGCTAAATCTGGTGTGGGGGCAAATAGATAGTATTTGTGGATTCTTAGAAAACTTGAATAGCAAACCTGAAACCTGTTCTGCCGGAGTTTGACCGTTGACTCCCGCCGTTCACTTGCAAAAAGTGCGAGACACCGGGGTTGATCCCAGCGACGCACCCTCCGACGCTCAAGTCAGTAATCAGGAATGATTATGAAAGAGCGTAAATTGGCAAAAGATTGATTACCTCTAAATGGTAGTGGATGGGGGGTATTTATAGCCGCCTTTGGGATCAAATTAGGGATGTAATCCCTAGGAACAGATTAGGAATGTAAACCCTAATTCCCAGTGAAAGGATAGATACGAATCAGGACCATTGATTAGGATTAATCAGAAACCCTAACTCTATCCTGTGGGACCAGGTCAGCAGCGGGTTGAAACCCACACTCGTTTGAGATGGATCCGTTCGCGGGTTGCCCTCAGGTTTTAAGATTCGTGCCCGATTTGGACGGTTCCAATTTAACCCTCTTTTTAGTCATATCATCACCCTTGTTTAGTTCAATCTTTGGTTTCTTGATGTCCTAGTGAACCTACTAAAACAAATGAGATCAATATCTCATATTGACTCATTTGAGTATGACCATGCATTTTGCAGTCTCACTCAATCAAGAGGCTTGTAAATATCTCTCATGTTATGTAGGAGAGATAAATCCTATCAAAGTCATTCACATTCCTCTACAGGATTTGTGGTATATCACATAGTCGACTTTATAATCACCTTATTACAGATAACGATTGACAGCAATAAAACATATAATTTCTCATGTAGGGAACAGTAGTGACTTCAAGTCAAAAGACTATGTACACCATGATCACTGTGAGAACCGCTTATGACGCTCGCATAACGATTCATACAACATTCTCATGGTGAATCAGTCTAGTACATTATTACTCTAATATGTACCTATGCGATGACTTGATATCTCATAACCATGACTTGTGAGATATGGTCATCAACCTACGCACATACTAGTCTCTATGTATTATTATTTTTCTAATTCACAATAATACTTGACTAGAAATATTTAAGAGTAGTGTTCTGATTAGAACCAATAGGATCTCACAATTAAGTCATGCACTTGATGTCCCATGGTATTGAATCTACTATTCTAACGACATTATTATGTTCATTTAAGGGATAATTTAGCAAATGCCCCCATTCAAAAATATAGAAACTAGCATATACCTCCATTATTTTAAAAAACTATGAAATACCCCAATTTGGAATGGAACCGTTAAAATTCCTGTTCAGTGAGCTCATGTGCGTCACACGTGATATGTAAAATGACCTAAATACCCATGATAAAATTTATTTTAGCAAATTCCCCCATTCAGAATGTGAAAACTAGGATATACCCTCGCTATATAAATAAAGTGATATTTGTGATATTTTACCAAATGCCCATATTCAAAATGCGGAAACAAGAATATACCCCCACTATCTTTATAAAAAAACTAAGAAATCCTGTCAGTTTGGACGGAACAGTTTTAGGGTTTTGAATGCTATATAATACATGTTTTTTGTTTTGACCAAAAAAATATCAATGCTTTGTTTCCACATCTCAACTTGGGTGTTGTTGAAGATGATACACAACCTAGTGTGATAGTAGGTAATACAATATTGACAAAGTTCATGAATAATATTCGTTAAATTCGAAAATTATTCACGAAGATTTAATCTGCCGAACAGTTTCGCGAATTGCAGGTTTGTATTTAATTCTCGCAGTTCATGAAATATTTATGTAAATCACAAATTAAACGAATGTTTCACGAATAATTCGCGAATTTAGTGAATTTTACAATAAATATTTATAAATTTATATATATTTTTACTTAGATGATGAGTACTAACTACTTAGATGCATTAAATTTTGTATTTCTTTCTTCCTAAACTTTTGCCGAATTCTTTTCCGAATTTTCCCGATTTTTTTTTATTTCTGCATATTAAATCTTGTCGAATGATTTATAAACGACGAATTTGTGATTGTGGGTAATGCACAAGCTAATGTTGAACATATTATGAATGAAGATGATGAAAATGATGACGCACAATCTAGAATGGAACAAGAGACCACACAATCTGTTGTAATAGATGATGGTACACAAGCTAGTGATGATGCACAACAATCCGTTGTAATAGATGATGGTTTTTGTATTTTTTGGGTCAAAATCTGACGTAAAATCTCTTTCCATTACATTGTTATCATCAGTATAGAAAAAAGTTGTTCAGACTGAGTAACAACACATAATACTCACACTTTTCATAATACCTAACACTGAAATAGTGGGGGTATATGCTCGTTTCCGCATTTTAATTGGGGGCATTTGCTAAAATATCCCAAATATCAATTTTTTTAAATAGTGGAGGTATATGCTAGTTTTCACATTCCGATTAGGGGAATTTACTAAAATACATTTTATTGTGGGTATTTAGGTCATTTTACATATCACGTGTGATGCACGTGAGTTTACTTAACGGAGATTTTAACGGTTCCGTCCAAACTGAGGCTATTTCTTAGTTTTTAAAAATAATGAGGGTATAAGCTAGTTTCCACATTTTGAATGGGGGCGTTTGCATGGGGGCGTTTGCTAAATTATCCCTTAATTTAATCACAATAAATAACAAAATAAATAAAATGTTTTATATATGAAATAAATGTCATGATGCAATGTAAACTAGTTATGTCAATACACAACTGGCCTCTAGGGCATACACCAACACCCCCGTTAGAAAGAGTAATTTGATGAATGTTGAGGGTAGAGTTAGGGGTAGAGGAAGATATAAACTTACTTGGATGAAAAATGTGAGAAAAAATATGTTTGTGGTTTTACAGAAGATATTGTGCTAAACCGAGCAGAATGAAAAACCAGAATTCATGTAGCCGACCTCAACTAGTTGGGAAAAAGGCTTTGTTTTTGTTGTTTGTTTATTTGTGTTTGAAACTTGGTTCATTTTGCGCTCTTGAACATGTTCATCTAAAGCTTGATTTTAAGACTTGTTCAAACTTAACTCGGGTTTATAAAAAATTATTTAGAACTTGTCCTGACCTCATTTAAATCATAATTGTATGCATATAGTCCAATAGTCCAAAAATTCTTACTCCTAAAGTTCCAAAGAATCAGAATGGTCCAATAATTCCTTCAGGTTGTTTTAGTATTATGTTTTTTTCTTATTGAGTTTTATTATTGTTGTTTCAGGTTGTTTTAGTATTATGTTTTTTCTTATTGAGTTTTATTATTACTATTTGTGGTGATTTCTGCTTGAGTCTTTTGACAAATCCTAGCAATTGCTCTGAGTTCCTGAAATGGTTTAAGGGTTTTTATTTCTTTTATTTTCTTACTTTTGCAAGGTTTAAAATGCAGTAGATTGAGGGGGATGTGATTGACTTGGTGAGAGAGGGAATTTTGCTATCGCCTGGGTAATTATTAATTAATATGTGTATTTAATTATAGGGTAAATGGTGAAAAACACCCTTGATCTATGAGGCAAAAGTTCAAATTAACCCCCTAAACTATCTGTTAAAGCGATAAACCCCCCTTTAAATGAAACACAGTCAACTACAGTACGAAAACCCTAAAAATGTATGTGAAATATTCAAATTGCCCTTATTTCAATACACCAAAAAAAAATCATATCCTAATCAAAATCAAAATCAAAAATAAAAAATTCAAAATCAAAATTTAAAATAAAAAACCAAAATCAAAAAGCAAAAATTCAAAATCAAAATTTATAATAAAAAATCAAAATCAAAAACCAAAATCAAAATGCAGAATCCAAAATACAAATCAAAATCAAATCCCGGTCATCTCCTCATCATCACCACTGATCTCCACCACCACCATCATCATCACCGTCGGCCCCGGCCTCCACCACCATCATCATCTTCATCATCTTCTGAAAATTTGATGCAGTTCTCTAATCTGCATCTTCTCTTTTTCTTCTACAAATAATCCCGTATTGGTATTTTTGTTTTGTGTTTCAGTCCTTATGCAATTTCTTAATTATTGTGCTTGTATTAGGGAAAGATGGTTAAGTTTCATTGTACACGGGCTTAGGTGATAGCTAACACTATTAATGCCCTATTGTAATCTCATTTTGAGAATATGAATGAATATGATTTAATCTTCTATCTTCCTCTCCTTCCTTCTCTTCTTCTTCCTCCTTGCTCTGTTTTCTTCCTTTTCTTATTTGACTCATGGATGTTATTAGAAGTTACAACGATCCATCGCTCAATCGGATCAGGACCGTAACAATGGTATCAGAGCTATCGCTCCACTCCCCGAATTTCCCCTCCACCTCTGCCATAAGTGGCGACCACCAACACATCCGTCACCACCACAGCAACCGTTACCACATCCGACCGCCAATGGTATCCTACCTCCACCACTCATGACCAGACCCCCCTCTCCCCCCCCCCCCCCCCCCCCCCCCCCCGCTGTCAAAACCCTCAAGCTCCGCATCATGATCGCTCTCCGACATCCGCTCCTTCCCTCTTCTACTCCGCCCCTACTGCGGCCTCCCCGTTTCCACTGAATCCTCCAACCACTTCTTCTCCATTTCCGCAGCTCTCCCCCTCATTGTTCGGCAGCTCGCTATGTGTTCGACGAAATTTCCAAGAGAACCTAACAGCAAATTCACCTCAACCACTGCCTAGGAATCGCTTTACTCAACCCCTCACTCCTTTACAGATCCCCCACTCCATTCCCTCCAATTTCAACTCGATTTCTCCGAACTCCAATAGTCCACCATGTGTTCGATCAAATGTTTCTTCAGTTCCAGCACCCCCAATCACCCATGCCCACCGATCAAAATAATGGGTATATCAGTATCTGAAAAGTCTCCAAGAGAAAGCTAAGAAACAACGTCCACCTCCTTATTATATGGAATATTGCCAAGAGAAAGCTAGACGATATCCTATACCACTTCAATATAGGGAGTACCTCCAAGAGAAGATGGAAATGCAATCAACTAGGGAGGTCAGTATGTCGGCAACTCTTCCTATTGTCGATGTTGTTGAAGAAGAGGAGAATAATGATGAATTGGCAATAGAGAACAATGAAGAAGATCAACAAAGTGAAGCAGTGGAACTTCATAGTAATCCTCACTTGGCTACAAGTGTTGTCTCCCCAGTGTATGATATGGAATGCAATGTCAATCAAGTATCAAGTATCAATGACACTGTCACCTTCCCATCAAATACAGAAGGCAGAAACTCTTCACCTTTAAACGACAAGGTTATGTTCAATTGACCCTGCCAAATGTAGAAGAAAATTCTGCATTACATGGTGGTATTGGCCTTCCTTCTGCACTAGAATTTCATAAACACTTGTTGAGGCTTCCATACATGGAGCGCTTGCTTGCACGCCTTTTTGCTAACTGTGACGTGAATGGAAAAAATGTGAAAAGCGTAGTACTTTACGAGGATGCAGCAAAGAAGCAACTTCAGGAATTTGTTACTGCACTTCGTGGTTGCCAAGTGATGGTCCAAGTATGCTCCTCTCTAAGTTCCACTTTTGCTAGTACAAAATCTAGTCTACTTCATCATTTACTAACCCATGGGAATGAGTTAGTTTCTCTTCGTACTCCTGATTATTGCATTCAGTTGTGTAGTTTGTTTGAAAATTCGGAAGTTCCCCAGGTTCAAGTGGGTGAAAGGAATTTACAGCATGTTGATGAGGCTACGGTGCTTATAGCTTTGATGGCTCTGTCTGCTGACGGTTCTATTCTAGCTGCACCAGAAAAGCTATTCACATTATGGGACCCTGGTAAGAATGCTCTTGTAGTTGTAATTGGATGGCATTTCCCTGAGCTGGTGAATATTGTTAATGACAATTATTTATGTGCGAGAGTTACAAAGCTTGTGAAGAACAAATCAGAATTAATAGAAGGCAGCTCCTACTACAAGAACAAGAAACCTATTGGATACAACGCAGGGTTGCAAAAGCAAATGCAGGATGCTTTATCTGGTGATTTAATCGTTCCTAGTATAGATAAGAATGCATTGGAAATTCAAGCCCTGGATGAGGCTACAAAAAGTCTTAAGCCCTCAGAAGTAGTGGATACTATTTCTAATCATTCTGAGGAGTGCGAAGACTATTATGACGATTATGTTGATGATGATAATTATTTATATGATGATGGCATGATTGATAATGACTGCAGTTATGGGTTAGCTGCTAAATATGATGATTTGGATCTAACTCCTGGGGTTGAGGCTACTGTCCCTGTCCCTTGGTTTCAGAAACCTGCATGTGAAAGGCCACAGAGTGACAAGAATATTGTCTTAGAGGTTGAGATTGATGTTAGGTTCAAATCCTGGCATTAGAATGATTCATGCTCCAATCGCTCAACTGGCATTGGAATGATTCATGCTCTAATTGCACTCTTGCCCATGCCATTTCCAAAAGGTTATTGGAGGTAAGCTTGTGAGTTAGCTCCTATTTTCAATGAACTTGTGGATCATGTCAGTTTGGATGCAAAGTTTTTGCAAGATTCTCTGTCAAGAACTAAAAAGGTGGATGCTTTCACTGGTAGGCTCTTAAATATTCATTCAAAGATGATGGAAATGAACAAAAAGGAGGAAATCCGTTTAGGTTTGCATCGGTCTGATTATATGCTGGATGCTGAAACTAATCTTCTATTTCAAATAGAGCTCAACACCATTTCATCCTCATTTCCTGGTCGTAGTTGTCTTGTGAGCGAGCTTCACAGGTACTTGCTCATCCATCACGGAGAGCATCTTTGTTTAGATTCAAGAGAAGTTCCTGAAAATATAGCTGCTAATCAATTTGCAGAAGCTTTAGCTAAAGGATGGAAAGAAGATAATAATCACAGTGCTGTAGTTTTGGTGGTTGTTCAACCTGAGGAGCGCAATATGTATGATCAGCATTGGCTTAGCTTTAAACTGAAGCAGATACATGGTTTAACAAGTATAAGGAAAACATTGGCTGAGATAGAAGCACAAGGGGAGATCAAACCTGATGGGGAACTTTATGTAGATGGCCAGACAGTTGCAGTGGTCTATTTCAGAGCTGGTTATTTACCCAATGATTATCTTCAAAATCAGAGTGGGGAGGTAGGACTATAATAGAGATATCCAGTGCGATCAAATGCCCATCATTATCTTACCATTTGGTACGAACCAAGAAGATCCAGCAAGAACTAGCAAAGCCAAATTTACTTGAAAGGTCTCTTGATGTTGAAGAAAATCGTCACATTGACCTTGAGGACAAGGTCAAAATAAGGGGGAAGGATCGATGCAGTTCTCTAATCTGCATCTTCTCTTTTTCTTCAACAAATAATTCTGTATCGGTATTTTTGTTTTGAGTTTTAGTCCTTATGCAATTTCTTAATTGTTGTGCTTGTTTTGCAGTGAGGTCCTTGTATTAGGGAAAGAGGGTTAAGGTGCATTGTACACGGGCTTAGGTGATAGCTAGCACTATTAATGCCCTGTTGTAATCTCATTTTGAGAATATGAATGAATATGATTTAATCTTCTATCTTCCCCTCCTTCCTTCTCTTCTTCTTCCTCCTTGCTCTATTTTTTTCCTTTTTCTTATTTGACTCATGGATGTTATTAGAAGTGACAACGATCCATCGCTCAATCGGATCGGGACCGTAAAAAAATTAAACCCATAAATTAAGCTCATCTTATTAAACACATCAAACTCATCTCTAATCCATCTTAAACCAAAATTTAAACTGATCTTAAATTAAACCCATCTTAAATTAAACTGAAAATTAAACTCATCTTACTATCAGTCATCTTATTAAACGCATCAAACCCCACAATCTGAAAAATAAGGATTTTGATTTTGATTTGAGATTGGGCTGAAGTCGGGGTTGTCGGTGGTGGTGGAGGTCGGGGCTGACGATGGTGGTGATGGCGATGGCGATGGTGATGGTGATGGAGGTGGTGGTGGTGGTGATGATGGTGGGGGGTGGCTATCGAAATTTTTTTTTTTTTTTGGGGGGGGGGGGGGGGGGGGGGGGGAGTTCAATTTTTGTGTGTTTTTTTAAAAAAAAAATCGAGTTAATTTTTTTTCTTTCAATTTGGTGATTTTGATTTTGATTTTGGTGTTGGATTTTAATTTTGGATTTGGATTTGGTAAGTTCTGGTTTTTTTTGTATTAAATAAGGGTATTTGGTCTTTTCACACACACTTTTAGGTTTATTGTACTGTATTTGATCACGATTCGTAGTTTGAGAGGTTTATCGCTTTGACTGAAAGTTTATGGGATTAAAGTTTTTTGCCTTTTAGATCAGGGGTGTTTTTTGCTATTAACCCTTAATTATTTTAGCTAAGACTAAGACTAAACTTAATTAATGTACACACCACATATGTGTAACTTGTTTAATATACTTTATGTTGACGAGTCTAAAAGAACCGACCCTCGAGCCTTAACCGAGTCGAGCCTATGTGAGCTCTACATGAGCTGGGCTAGGGCCGGAGTCAAGCTCAAACAAGAGTTGTCCTGTTTATTTAAATAAATTAACACCAATATATGTTCAAGCTTGATTCATGTAACTATTGAACGAGCTTGAACAAGATTTACCAAGCCGTGCCCAAACAGAGCTTCGAGCTTCACGAGCTTATTTACATCCCTAACGAGATGTATTGAAGTTAGACATATTCTTCCCGTCTTACTTCAGTGGACTTCAGCTGAACATTTAGAAGGTAACCTTTTTCATCTTTGTCTTATCTAGACCGAAAACTAGATAATGTTCTCAACTTAACTAATTGAAATAAAACCGACTATGTTTCAAGTACGGAAAACTTTTGGCTTTCTGAATCCAGCCAAGAAATTATACTAGTAAAAGCAAATTTACTGAATTGTTAAGAAATAAATGGAATGACTAAAATATGTGACAATAAAATATCTATGCATTTGGTATATTTGTCTGTATATTAATGTTATTATATTGACTAGTAATCGCATGTGTGATCCATGTCCTAATAAAAAAATTTAAAATTTAATACTAAGACGTAATCTGACCTGAACATGAGACCTCCCTTTTACTCATCACATACTGTTTAAAAATTACCCATAGTGGCACCAACTTTTATTTTATATGAGTGACACTTGTAATAAATTATACTATATATTATACTTATAGACCTACCTTCTCTCTCATTTCTCCATTTTGAAATAGAGAAAGAAGAGGAAAAGTAGGAATTCACACCTACCTTAGCACGTGCAAACCACACCTTTTAGTTAATAAAACAAAATTTTAAAAAAAAATTAAAAAAAATTTAACCCCCCCCCCCCTCCTCCCCCCTTCAAACCCTTTCTCGCCCGACACTCAGCCGTCATTCGCCAGTCCACCCAAATCCAAGCTCCCCGTTCCGCCACTATCCTCGTCGTCGCCCTAAGCTACCACTATCCTCGCTGTCACCCCTCGCCCAAAACTCTTTCGTTGTCGTTCACCATTCACCTGTCTGCCCAAATCCATGTCGTCGCCGTTCGCCAGTCGCCAGTCCACCCAAATCCAAATCGTCGTTGTTTGCCGTTCCGCCACTACCTCGTCGCTGCCCTGCTACCACTATCCTCGTCGTTGCCCTACGTTTGAGAATATGAGATTAAGGTATTGATGAAGTTGTAAGATCCTCTCTTATTTTGGATTATATATATATTATTTTTGAGAATATGAGATTAAGATATTGATGAAGTTGTAAGATCCACTCCTATTTTGGATTTTATATATATATATATATATATATATATATAAAGTATAACTAAAATAATTTACCCAAGGGTCAACATACTAAAAGTGATTGTGTGCACAATAAAATTAAAAGGATCGATTAAATCTTCTTTAGAAGAAGCCTCGTGCACTCCAACAAAAGCGTCGAAATGAACTAAGCAATTACCAAGAAAGAATATCAATTTCCATTGTAGAATGCTAAAATGAAATCTTTGGAAATGTGATTGCAAAGGCAAATGCATCTTGATGACTAGAAAGCTTGTTGTGTAAATATATTCTCAAAAATAATATATATATATATATATATATATATATATATATATATATATAATCCAAAATAAGAGAGGATTTTACAACAACATCAATATGTTAATCTCATATTCTCAAACGTAGGGCAACGACGAGGATAGTGGTAGCATAGGTCAACGAATTTGAAGTTCGTTTGGATATGGAAAGATATTTCATTTTTATTTTATAAAAAACTATAATCATAAATGACATTTTCCAAACTCAAAGGCGAAAATATGAAATAGAAAAAAAGTAGTCACTAGGTGGAAAAAATTATTATAGTTTCGGTCAACATGCTTCATTGTTGTCTTTGTTTATCAAAGTCATGCTATGATTGTATTGTGTGATCACAAAATTACCCTCACTACGTCCCAAAAAAAATGGGATACAGGCTTTGTTTGTTGTTGTTGTTGTTAAGATTATCTATGATTACCAGTCAAGGTGGAGGCTGATGCCTTCATATTATTTTTGCTTTCCTTAGTTGTAGGTTGATTTTGCAGTGGTACAGTATAGTAAATAATCAATGTGTACATTTTGGTGCAAAAACCATCTGATAAACTAAAATATCTGATGTTGAATATCTTAACACGTCACCTTCTTCTAATTTTTAATTGGAGCATACGTTCTATTTTTATATGGATGACCACTTATCTTTTAATACAGGCGTGACAGCATGATGATATGTTATTTAAAATATTTTCAGTTAATATTTGAATATTATTTTACCAACAAATCTCACACTTTTTTTTTGTATATTTTACAATTTGTATTGTTCATGCACAAGTAAATACACAGACATTGGTTTGTTTTGTATTCCATTTATTTAGCACTCCATGCTTATTGAGTGGTTAGCTTATTACCTATATGGGCTTGGTTGATTTGTATTTACTCAAGTCTACTGACGTGTGTTAGGTGTCATCAATACTGTAGAATTTAAATTGAATTTCAGTAAAAGGTATGAAAATTAGTAGAATTTGACTTATATATGAAATGATATTTTTTTAAAGAATTCTTTTTCTATTGTTGTTATTGAAACAGATATACATGTAATTAAATTTCAGAAAAGTAGGCTTCCTCATGCCCACATCTTGATTACTGTTAGGAGATAAGACAAGATTGTCAATATTAAGGATATTGATAGGTTAGTATTCGAGGTTTCGTATTCCTATAAAAGTCCATGAAACTTCTACATGTTCTATTTTCCAGCAGGGTGATTTACCCCAACTCATTCAACAAGCAGATTTTAATCATTTGGACTAAGGCTCCAATGATGCATCATCATGCATTTGAAGCCGTTGATTGAACTTTCAAGGATCTAATGAAGTTTAAGAATGAAATTGCAGCTAATCACGCATTTGGCAAAAAAGTTATTGTTATCGGCTGAGACTTTTGAAAGATTTTGCCTGTAGTGTCAGAAGTTGGACGACCCTGTATTGTATCTGCATCATTACAAATGTCACATATTTGGTCTTCGTGTAAAGTGTATGAGTTGACCATAAACATGAGATTGATGGAAAGTTCACTCGATCAAATTAGTAAAAATGAACATGAGAAATTTGCAAAGTGGGTTTTAGATGTAGGGGAAGGTAAAATTCTAGGTGAATCTAATACTGGAGGTTTGGGAAAGGATTAGATACAAATAGACTGAATTTATCCTAATATTGAATCTAAATATAATGACTCATCATTCCTTGAAAAATGTGCTATTCTAGTACATATTAATGAAGAAGTTGATGCCATTAATTATTATATTTTGTCTATGATTTCGGGACAGGTTGTCAACTACTTAAGTGTCGATTCAGTCGATCATACCCCGGATGGTACAAATAAGCAAGATATGCATCCACTGGAATTTCTACACACAATTACGATGAGTGAGCTAGCAAATTGTTATTTAGAATTGAAGCAAGGAGTACCGATTATACTGCTAAGAAATTTGATTCAGTCTCTAGGATTTTACAATGGAACACGTCTTACAGTTCATACTCTGGGAGAACATATAATTATAGCTACAATTATTACGAGAAGGTGTGCAGGTGACACAGTTGTGATTCAAAGAATGAGCTTTTCGCCTACAAAAATCAGGTGGCCATTTGTCCTCAGAAGAAGACAATTTTCTGTAAAGTTGGCATTTTCTATGACAATAAATAAGAGTCAGGGCCAAACTCTCCATAGTGTAGGGGTTTATCTTAAAAAACTTGTGTTTACGCACAGTCAATGTAGCATTATCATATTGCACTTCCCGTTCTGGCTTGAAGATGTTGCTGACAGATAATTTAAATGATTGTAAAAATACTAATGATCATATATACGTAATGTGGTATATCAAGAAGTTCTTCAAGAAGTGTGTAACTCCATGATAATCAATTGAAAGGTAAATGTCATTAACAATCTAATTATATTCAAATGATTAAAATAATTGTTTTTGGTATATATTGTTTTTATATTTATGAATCTTATAATGTCATCTTATTAGAGTTTATCAAAGCCTTAGTTATTCTTTTCTCTTTCATGTATTGTTTTATATCAATTCAAATTGGTTCATGCTGCTATATAAGTAATTAGTTTTTAATGTGATGCAGATAACTAAAATTTCATTTTAATATTTTCTTTTTATGTAGGCTGACATGTGATGTTCATGTGTGAAGAATTCGATCAATCGATGATGTGATTCTGTGTTGAAACTACTCAAATATTGTTATACCACCAGGTTGAAATTAGTACACAGTTTTTTTGTTGGATATGCATTTATCTAGCTATAAACAATAGTTGGTTAGAAAATTAATTTTGCATTTTAACTGTTTGGATTGGAGTCTTTTATTATCATGAACAATTTATTTAAGTCATCTGTTGGATATATAACTGTGATTCGAGTATGAAATATTATTGTGATTGAGTTTGGAAGTGCCTTATTGCCATCAAATATTTGAGTTTGAAGATTGTGTTTTCTGTAACATCTTTACTACATAATTGTTGAATGTTGATGTACTAGATTATAATTATACAGGAAAAAAGTTGTATATATTGGGAGGTTCTGCAGAATTTTTTATTGAATGTTTTTGATATTTTAATATATCTTTTTGTAAAATCTGTGCAATTTGCACAGAGGGTACACTAGTTATGTTGTAGATAAATTTGAACCTTGAGGATATTATGATAACTAACAACACTTGAGTAAATGAATGATTAATATAACTCTCACTTAAAATTGAATAGCTGAGATTAGATGGTTGGTTTCTACAAATGACAACCCCAACTCTCCCATTATAATATTAGAGATTAGAGATTAGAGATGTAAATATCTCTAATCTCTAATTTTATAATGGGAGAAGGCCTTAGTGTCAATCTATCACCTTACACACATCGCACGTGCAACTCCAACTCTCCCATTATACACTTTAAATATATCAACTTACGTGCATCGTATGTACAACTCCAACTATCCCATTATAGTCTTTATATTACTTTAAAAAACATATATTTATTAAAACGTGCCTCACACGTGCCATATTATATTAATCTAAAAACTATATATTTATTAAAATGTGCATCGCACATGCTAAATACTAGTCTCTAATATTATAATGGGAGAAGGCCTTAGTGTCATTTGTAAATCTACCAACACATGCAGCGCGCGTACAATTAAACTCTCCAATATAAACACATGGAACCCGTAATCCGTGCAAATTAATTTCTCTCTCTATCTCCCAAACCCCCATGTTCATACCACCCCCCCTTTTTCCCTCTCTCTCTCAAAACCCGCTTAAATCCCAAAAAATCCTAAATCCTGCAGATCCAAAGCCTTAGCAAATTCAAATCTCTAAATCTCTAAATCTCCAGATCCAAACCCTAAATCCCGACCTCGACCGCCATCGTCTTTCTCACCGTTGCTGCTGCCTCCACCTCTTCAAGTCGCTAAAACCCTATATAAACTAATTCTATCTTCTTTAAACCATAGCTTCCTCTTACGAAAATGTTAATCACTCTCTCCCTCTTCCTCTCCCGATCTGGAATCTCAAAGCAAAGAAATGGATGGCGGCAATGGCATGAAGTGGGACGACCTTCTTAAGTGGAGCCTCGCCAACTCCGACGGCACTCACCCTACCCCGAACTCAGGTAAACTACTCCCTTTCAAGGGTTTCTTGATTCCTTCTATCAATTTGATTTGATTAGGGCTTGGTGATTTTGAATGATTGGAATAAGTTGATTTGATTGCAGTGATGAGGATCAGCGGTGGTTCATGGAGGCGATGCAGGTGCAGACTGTCGATGTGGTGAAGCGGATGAAGGAGATTACGCTGGTTATGAGCACCACCGAGGATGTGTTGGAATTTCAGGGAGTCACTCCATCTGATATTGAAGCTATTTTCCTGCATTGAATTTGAAATTTATTTTGTTTTGGATTTGGAAAGTACTACAGCTAGGTGGTGCTCAACAATCCCAGCATCGGTCAGTTTTTGAATGGCTTTTTTTCGATTTTATTTTAATGAGAGTGTGAGTGGAATAGAGAAAGTATAGAATTGATACCTCCACTATGCTGTAGGTTTTAAACCTATGATTGTTTTTCCTTTGATTGCAAATAAGTAGATCAATAATTGGATCACTCAAAATTGTAGCAAATATGAAATGGCCACAAGCAGATATGAAGGAGAGAGCAAATATGAAGGAGAGCGAGTATGGTTACGTTCGGAAGGTAATATATTTTTTTCTCATCGACATTTATGATTTTTTTTGGATGAGTTTCAAATTTTATTGGATTTAGATTAGGAGGTGATTTGAGATTTGCTTGATGAGAGGTTAAATTGGGTAAAAATTGACTGGATTTTGTTATTTTTAGAGATGATATAGTGTGACGGCAATATGGGTTAATCGAATTTATTGAGAAGATTTTTGAATGAGATATGAAAGCAACCATTAAGTAAAAGAAAACAAAAATCCATTGGCTTTGAGATCAATCCAATCCATATGTGCAAAATGTTATCTTATCTTGATTGCAGTCAACTTATTGGCATTAATTTGCTTTATTTATTGATTTGAAATTGAGATCATTGATGTCAGTGACATTTTTGTCTAATCATATATTCCTGATTCAATTCGAAGACCGGCAAACATTAGATGTGAAGTATCCCAACTACTTGAAGTCTAAAATCATCTTAAGGGAAGAGATGTTCTATTTCAAGAGGGACTAGCAATATGCAATGCACTTTCTTTTTAGTTGATTTGTTTAAATTCTATGCAGTTTAACATAATTTAAATATCAAATGTAGCACTTTAGTTTTGTGATGTCGAATTGATAAGAATTGTTCTTGGAGTCACATAGTCTGAGGATACCCACGTTGATAAGAATTTAAAGTAGTTGAAGCATGTCTGCTTGCATCACACTAAATAACCAAGTGGTTCTTCAAGGCCAACATTTTTTATTGTAAGAGAATTTCTTTGGATTGTATATTACATCTATATCGATGATTAGTGAAATTAATAATACTTTATACTTAGATTCTACCATTTTAACAAAGGAAAGATGGGATGTTTGTTAGTTTTTGTGTTTCGGGTTTTTAAATTGAGTGAGGTGGAATTGTTGTGAGTGGGAGAGAAGTCAAAGAACAAGGAATCGGAAGATGTATGTTGGAAAAGTTTGGATTTTCTAAGATGAAATAATTATGTTTTTTAGATAAAATCTTTGATTAAGTTTTTTTGTTGAAATTGTGATATTTTGGTGAGAAAATTTGAATTTTTAATTGTTAATTATTAGGGCGTGCATCGCACACATATAACTACATCTAGTTGTCTTTAATCTGAAAAGGTAAAAATTTGAATTTATCTTTTGAACATTCAAAAAAATGCATGGCATTTAACTAATTTTAATTAGAATTGATATAGTAATACAAATCTTTTACTTATTCCACGCAAGAGATATTTTCTCCTTAATTTTCTCTCTCAAATCCTCAATTAGTGATAAGAAAAGAAATCAATTCCTGCTCATCTTGACGTCACCAACCTATTCAAATTCCTCACGAGAATTACTTAGTCTAAAAAAACTTAGTCTAAAAAACCTCAATCTTTTAAGGGTTTTGAAGGAAGACTTTCGAATAAGTACTTCACTTGCTTAAATTCAAACCAAGTGTGTATTCTTTTTGATATGAGCCAAAATAGAACTTCACATCACATTGGCTTTGTTATAATCCCACAAGATAAGCTAATAAAGCTGATCACATCAACAAGATAACATAAAAATATATGACAGGGAAAATGATATAGAAAACAAGATTAACCATCTCATATTCTCATTACACTCGCATATCATATCATATGTAAGTTCACCATTTTATTCTAAACAAATTCCTACCTCCCTAAGATTCATCACATATAATTAGATCTATAAGAAAAGAAGGAAAAAAAAAACATCTATCCACTCAAAACAACTCACTCACAATATGAATCAAATCAACCAAGAATGACTTGACTCAAAGCCAAAATCACCAACCCAGTTGACACCCTTGACACACTCAAACCAGAGGATGAAGCCTTTGGTGATAGTGCAGGTGGAAACCGTTTAAGTCCCCCGTTATCGGCGTTAGGCGATTGTGAAGGTGACACCTCGGAGGCTGAAGGAGAACCAGATGGTGGCATTGGTGGAGAAGAAGAAGAAGAAGAAGAAGATGGTGTTGGTGCCATTGAAGAAGGAGAAAGGGTTGGTGCAATCGAAGGGGACATCGAAGAAGGAGAAAGGGTTGGTGACATTGAAGGAGCCATTGAAAAAGGAGAAAGGGTTGGTGCAATCGAAGGAGACATCGAAGAAGGAGAAAGGGTTGGTGACATAGAAGGAGCTTTCGGAGATGAAGGAGAAAGGGTTGGTGACATTGAAGGAGCCATTGAAAAAGGAGAAAGGGTTGGTGCAATCGAAGGAGACATCGAAGAAGGAGAAAGGGTTGGTGGAGCTTTCGGAGATGAAGGAGAAAGGGTTGGTGACATTGAAGGAGCCATTGAAAAAGGAGAAAGGGTTGGTGACATTGAAGGAGTCACTGATGAAGAAGGAGAATGGCTTGGTGACATTGAAGGAGCTTTCGGAGATGAAGGAGAAAGGGTTGGTGACACTGAAGGAGCCATTGATGAAGAAGGAGAAAGGGTTGGTGACATTGAAGGAGCTTTCGACGACGACGGAGAAAGAGAAGGTGCAATTGGAGGTGATTTGGAAGGAGAAAGGGATGGTGCAATTGAAGGTGATTTGGAAGGAGAAGAGGCTGTTGGTGCATTCTTCGAAGGAGGAGGAGAAACTGGGGAAGAAGGCGAAGAAGAGGATGGTGGCATCAAAGGTGATGAAGATGGTGGTGGTGGTGGGATAACTGAAGGAGGAGGAGTAGGTGAAGAAGGTGAAGAGGATGGAGGTGATGAAGGTTTAACTGGCTTCTTCTTCCTGACTGCCATAACAACAACAATCATCTTCTCTCCTCCTTGTTGACACTTGCTTGCAACTCCACTAATGAAGTAGAAAGGTCCTGATCTACTAAACACAAAAACTGAATCACCTCCTTCAAATTTCTGAATTGGGCTCTTCACATTGCACGAATCATAGTCCTCCTTCTTCACCAACAAAACAGAGTCCTCTGCTTTATCATATTTAAACACTGCAACAAGAACAGCAACAACAAATTCCAAATATCAAATGAAAAAACCCAGACAGATATCAATATGAAAACCCTAATAGAATTTGAATCATACCAAGTTTGTCATTGACTTGAAACCTCATTCTCTCAGCCCAACTGTTGAAGCTCTGTTTAGGGTTTGGAACCCACCCTGCCCTTCCTCCTACATAGAAATCATACGCACTTGATGTGCACATCAAACTCATTAAGATCGTCGCCCATATAAGACTTGCCATTATTTTTTAGAAGGAGAGAGAGAGGAGCGACTGAGATTGAGGAGAGAAGAGTGTGTGTTTTGTGTTAAATATAGAAGCAAGGGATTGTAGAAATTTACTTAGCCACTGGGGAGAATTAGCTGGCTACAAAGCTGGTTGTAATTATGAAAAAGTTTTCTTCGGTTTCTTTCAGAATAATTGACCGACACGTGGCAATCATTGGCAAAACCAACGGTTACTTCCAGGCACCCCCTTCACTCTTTTCATGTGTTAAATTTGATTTGATGTTTGGTGTTTTGAGGAAGAGTAGGATTAAAGGGTTATTAATGTGGAAATTAAATTACAATAGGCAAGTCTTTCTTGTGTGATTATGACTTACATGGAAGTCGTCGTCCATGCCGTGTTTGTGAATCGAGTCGAAGTCTTTCTTGTGTGATTATGACTTACATGGAAGTCGTCGTCCATGCCGTGTTTGTGAATCGAGTCGTCTCACAACGTGTACTTTGGGTCATTCGATACATGAGGAAGTCTACAATGCAATGCTGGTGTTATTTGTCATAAATTTGATGGGGGTGGGTATGAACATATAAGGATATGGTTTTGATTTGCTTTGGTGTAGTGTAGCAACTCATTAGTGATGACATGAACGTACACCACCAGACAATTTGGGACTTGGACCGTTGGTGCGCCATTACAATTTGACTCCAAAGACTTTAAATGCTAGAAAGATTCGGTGATAATCCCTTTCCCCTAACTATATAGATATGTTTAATTTGCTAAAGAATGAGCTAGGTTATGGTCACATTTCTAAGAGCATCTACAATCGGTTTGCTATAATTGTCAATTTCTCATCTTTAGCAAACAAAGTGCTGCAATCGTTTTATTGTTACAAGCTTAAAACTGTATAACCAAACTCATTTTCTTCTAATTTCCAAAAGAAAAAAGAAAAAATACATTTTCTTCTTGATCTTAAGCTTTTTTTTTTTTTTTTTACTGTTACAAGCTTACAGCTAGATAGTCAGGATTGTGAATGTATGAATTTGAGTCAACTTAATTTTTAATGTTAAATGCACATTGCATGTA
This sequence comes from Hemerocallis citrina, assembly GCA_017893485.1. Classification (NCBI taxonomy): domain Eukaryota; kingdom Viridiplantae; phylum Streptophyta; class Magnoliopsida; order Asparagales; family Asphodelaceae; genus Hemerocallis; species Hemerocallis citrina. Next base: position 225,338,941 of record CM030364.1, read on the forward strand.
TTTTTTCATTTCTATTTTACATAAATAGCAACTTAAATAAAAAGGTATGTGCAACAAGAGTGTTAATTGACTAGTTATTAGGCTAAGAGCATCCACAGTCGTTCAACGGAGAAAATGGCAAAATGCATTTTATAGCGATCCATGTCTTCGTTTTGCTGCAGTCATCAAATGATATAAAATGCATAAGTTAGTTAAAAAAAATCAGACGAAGCATGATGTTTCGTCTCATAATAAAAAATTAATTTATACGGGCCGAAAGTTAGAAAATATTAAGCGACGAAACATGATGTTTTGTCCCAAAAAAATATATATATAAAATAAAAAAAATAGGTGAGACGAAGCATGATGTTCATTCCGACATTAAAAAAAAAAAGCAAAAGAATGGTTGGGACGACACATCATGTGTCGTCCGGGTGGGGGGATTCGTTTTTCACTTTTTTCTGTTTTTTTTTAAGTTATTAATGCCATTGGAAATGTCTAGTTTACCCTTTGATCTTTCTATATAGTATGCCTAGTTCAAACCGAGAGCTCAAACAGCCAATATATAGGCAATTTATAGACATAGAGTTGGAATTTTTCTAGATGATATAGTTTAGATAGATGTGTTTTTTTTTTCAATGACTTTGGTTCACAGCAACGGAGCCAATATATAGGCAAAATTTAAAAAAAATAGCCGTTGTATGTTGGAAAGAGCCGTTGCAAACTAAAGCACCGTTGGATCATGTATTGAACGGTTCGATGGGATGAAGGGTGAAACCGTCCAACGGTTTTTGTTTAATTTTTTTTTTTTATGAATGGGACGAAACATGATGTTTCGTCCCACATGGGACGAAACATCATGTTTATTCCCATTCCAAAAAGTTATTTAATTCGGTTTTTATATTTATTTTAATTCGGACGAAACATCATGTTTCGTCCGATCAATTAAAAATATAATTAAATAATCCAGACGAAACATGATGTTTCGTCAGCTATAATATGCATTTTGCTATTTTGATTGCTATTTCTCCCTTTCTACTGTAGCGCTTTTGCCAAAAAATGGCAAAATAGCAAACGACTGTGAGCGCTACATTAGCCAAAAAAAGGCAAAAATGGCAAATAAGCAAACAGACTGTGGATGCTCTAATTGTGGGTTCTTTCCATATCGATACGATACTACATACCTTAAGAAATTCAGTTAATACCCATGCCTAAGATCAAGGAACCAATAAATTAGTTACGTTGTAAAAGATAGAATATCTGTATTTTATGGTAATTCCGCCAATTCCAAAAGGTATTTCTAGATAATCACTACATACCTTTTATATATATATATATATTTAGCATTAATAGATACAGGTTGGACGAACTGTATTATAAATAAAGATATAATCCCAAAACAATCCATAGTAAAAGCCTCAAAACCTACAATTGTTCAACAAATAGATGAAAAGGTATTCAATGACCTTTTAATCCCAAATAGTAAAATTAGATTTGAACCTAACCGAGGAGAAAGTATAGAATATACATTACCTAAAGAATCAATATGGGTTAGACAACTTGACCTAAGCAATGATTTGATTTTAGGATTAAGCTTCTTATTAAAGGATAACGGCAGTATGCTTATAAGTAAAGACTACTTACAGTTACAAAAACATACAATTTTTACACTAGTATACACACATGATGAACCAACCATGATAAGAGAGCTAGAAAACCCAAAAGAAGAGAAAGAATGCACTTGTCATCATGAAAGACAATGTGAGTTACATGACGTAACCTCGAATCATGAACATAATAGGGCAAAAACCAAAGTACCCCCCCAACGTTTGGCCCGAGTACAATATGCCCATATAACGTTTGAAAAAGTACACTAAACCCATTTCTCCGTTAATTTAACCCCTTCCGTTAAGTTATAATTATTAAATTACTTTTCTACCCTTACCCTTTTTATAATCAAATATTGTCTTTTTTTTCTTTCATTTTTCTATGTAGTTTTGAAGTTTTGAAGATGAAGATCACATTCTTCTTTTTCATTTTCCTTTTTTTTTCTTTTATTTTCCTTTTTCATCTTTCATTTTTCTATGTAGTTTTAATTGTGTAAGCAAAAATTTTGGGTTTGAACGACTCGTTCAAACATGTGATTCATTACCCTCACGAGTTCTATCATGCTAATTAAGTTTACACTGATCCAACAATGATCAGACAAAGAATAAACCCAAGATTATATAGAAACAAAGTTTTAGTTTGAGCAAAAGGTTTGCTGACAGAAACACTGCACCAGACAGAGTCAAAATCTCTAGGTGCAAAATCCACCAACCTATAACACAGAGGAATGAAATTAGCAAAGGTTTCGGTTTTTTTTTTTTTTTTTTTTTTTTTTTTTGGAGTGTTGTCTGTAATTTTGAATTGGTTCTTTTAATTACTGTTTAATAAAGTAATGTGGAGTAGTCCTAATGGCTTTGATTCAAATCTTTTGAAGAGCAATTACTTCAAAAATATAACAGAACCAAAGAGGAATTAGCATATACCTGCTCGTTGTTGTACCATGGCTTCCAATTTTGAGCAATGGGTAGGCCAAGCTTGTTCCAGGTTATTATTGTTGAGGTGAAAGGAATTCTACCATCGGTATCTCCACTGCATGGAGATAAACATGATAAATGAAAATCGCAATCATAGAATAAAAGGACTCGTTGTCACAAGTCCATAGCATGCAATTTAATTAGAAGAGTGATTCATATGGCTTAATGGTTAGCCACATCAAATATAAAATTATCTCCCATAAGATATTCAGAATTAAAAATGAATAAAGTAGTGATTTCCAATCAAGAGCACTAAATCTTTGTTCTTGTAATTATTGTGCTTTATCCAACGAACAGAAGCTATGCCAGGAAATGAAAAAGTTGGAACATCACACGAGTACGACAGTATGAATATGACAAGCGGACCATCATCAAAATGAACAATTCAAAAGGAAAAATTCTCACCATTCAGTGTGATCTACATCATCAAAACTACATAGAAAAATGAAAGAAAAAAAAGAAAATATTTGATTATGAAAGGGTAAGGGTAGAAAAGTAATTTAATAATTATAACTTAACGGAAGGGGTTAAATTAACGGAAAAATGGGTTTAGTGTACTTTTTCAAACGTTATATGGGCATATTGTACTCGGGCCAAACGTTGGGGGGGTACTTTGATTTTTGCCCAACATAATATGGATAAAGAGTATGGAATAGAAGTTCATATAGACTTTATAAATTTAGAACATCTTCATTACACATTAGTAAGTGAACAAGACATTGAGCAATTAATTTCAAAAATAGAAAAATTAGGAATAATGGATAAAGAATGATATGGCTAAAAATGGGGTTAAATTGGAACCGTCCAGATTGGGCGCGAATCTTGAAGCTCGGGGGCAAAACGGTAATTTCACATACAAATGGATCCAGAGCGGGTATTGGGTCTCCTTCTCACAGATCCAACAGCCCGCAAACGGATCCACTCCGACTGGGTACGGGTCCCGACCCGAGGCAAACCCAGACCTACAAAGAGACAAATCAGGGTCACTGATTTGACCAAGTCAACAGGCCTGATTTACTCTCACCGGGAATCAGGGATTAGTTTCCTAAACAGACTGTGAGGATTTTTCTCCTAACAGTTACACAGGGAATCAAGCCTCTAATCACTCCCCTGGCGACTATAAATACCTCCCCTCTGCCACTGTGACCGGGTAATCACTCTTTTGCCACCTTAAGCTCTTTCTTTAATCACCACTGGTTACTGACAAGAGCGTCGGAGGGTGCGTCGCTGGAATCAACCCCGGTGTTTCGCACCTCCTTGCAGGTAGCGGCGGGAATTGGAAGGCTTGGATCTGCTGTTCAGGTTTTTTCGAACTCACAAATTCTATCTGTTTACCCCCACACCGAAATCAGCGGTAACAGATTGGCGCCGTCTGTGGGAAACACCACACGAACAACCTCAGCCTCTTCCTCGTCGTCTTCTGCAACCATGCCTCCGAAGAAGGTCAGATCTAGAGGGTCCAACCGCGGGCCCAATCCCGCCGATCCTACAGAGGAAGCCCCTGTCAATCCTATTCCACAGCCCGAACTTCCTCCCCCGGCTCAGCAGGGCCAACCTCCTCTTCCCAAACAACAACCCCCCAATGGCCCTTCCGGTCACAACGGTCGAAAGCAGAAGCAGCCCCTCAACCCGGACCATGTCTCGGTGCACAATGAATCCTCGGATTCAATGGCTTCTTATCACCCCGACCTCCGCAACACAATCCTGAACCGCCAAAAAGATGAGGACCTCCGCACCCACCTTGATGAGAGGCGGGCCCGAGAGGAAGCCTCCCGCCAGCATCAGGGGGATCGGTCCCCTCACCGCCGTGACGGCAGAAGGTCTCCGGACCGGGCCGAGCGACATCTCCCGAGCGCCGAAGGAGGAGGCCGCATTCCCCCACGGATCGGCATCATCGCAGGAATAATGAGGCACCCATCACTCGTACCGAGTTCCTACAATTTCAAGACACCGTACTGCAGGCCCTCAACCTTCGGCAGAACAACCAAAATGCCCAAAGGGCTCCAACGCCCCGAGGGTTCCCAGTCCTCGTCGCCGATCCAGAAGTCCTGTCCCGGCTCCCAGTCACCAGCAGCAGCAGTATAGTCCCCGCCGATCCCAGGACTACCGGCGCCGCAGTCCCCGCTCCTCTTCCTATGAAGAAGAGTCCGGGGGATCGTATGATTACCAGCGGAGGGACGATGCCCTCAACCGCCGTCTCCATGAGGTGGAGAGGCGCATTGGTCGCATGGATAGAGAGGAGGAGTCCAGAGCAGGAACTGTCCAGCCCAGCAGACCCCCTTTCTCTCGGACGATCATGGAGGCCCCCATACCGAGGGGTTTCAAACCTCCGTAGTTTGAAATGTACTCAGGGGAGTCCGACCCAGTTGATCACGTCGAAAGCTTCAAGACATTAATGCTGATCCATCAAGCTTCCGACGCTATGCTCTGCAAGACCTTCCCCGCCACCCTCCGGGGGTCGGCTCGGGAGTGGCACTCCAGGCTCGCCCCCTCTTCCATCTTCTCGTTCGAGCAGTTCGAAACGCTGTTCATTACTCACTTTGTGAGTAGCAGGCGAGCCGAGAAGACGAGCCTCTCCCTGCTCAACCTGCGGCAGGAAAGGGGAGAGAAACTGAGGGACTACGTGAAGAGATTCACCGCAGAAGTCAGGTCTATCGCCTCCCTAGACCAGTCAGTGGCGACTGTTGCGTTCCAATCGAACGTCCTCAACTCCAACCTCCGGTCGTCCCTCGCCAAGAAGCCCCCGCACAACTTTGCCGACCTTCTCCTAAGGTGCGAGAAGTACATCCGGGCGGAAGAGGCCGAGTGCCTCCCGAACTTTGGAGGATCGGCCTCCGGATCGAAGAGGAAGGCGACCGAGGGGGAGGGATCGAAGAAGATGCAGAAGGACAACGGCGGTCAGCGCCGACCTTCCCCTAGGTTCGAGAAGTTCACGCCCCTCACCACCAATGTCTCCACTATCCTGATGGAAGTGGAGAAGGAGGGGGTCATCCCTCCAGCTCCGAGGATGAACACCCCGGCTAAGAGAAGGAATAAGGAGAAATTTTGCCGTTACCACAGGGACCACGGCCATGACACCAACGACTGCCGGGCGTTGAAAAATGAAATAGAGGCCCTCATCCAGAGGGGGCAACTGGCCAAATTCGTAAAGGCAAACGATCGGGCGGATCGCAGCACTCCTCCCCCTCGGGGGGCTAACAAGCGCTCCGAACGGCGCGAGGAGATGCCCGAGTTTGAGGAAGAACGGGTACTGCACCTCATCCACGGAGGGCCTATGGGGGGCTCCTCCAACTCCTCTCGGAAGGCCTTTGTCCGAGAGGTCAACTCAGTTCACAGCGCTCCTCCTCCCAAAGGCCTCGGGGTCTCGGTGACTTTCTCTGATGAGGACCTCGAAGGGGTCCGAACTCCCCACTGCGATGCCCTCGTCATCGACCTTCGCATGGCAAACTTCAAAGTGTAGAGGGTCCTGGTAGATAACGGGAGCTCGGTGAACATCCTCTTTCTCTCGGCCTTCCGAGGCCTGCAGCTGTCTCGGGACCGTCTCAAGCTGGCCGGTTACACACTCCACGGGTTCACGGGGGTCCCAGTAACTGTCGAGGGAGTAATAACCCTAGACGTGACTGTTGGAAACACCCCTACTACCCGGACCGAGCCGATGGACTTCATGGTCGTCGACGTCCTGGCTGCGTATAATGTCATTCTAGGCCGACCTGGCCTAGCCGCCCTGGAAGCTGTCCCCTCAGCGTACCATCTTAAAATGAAGTTCCCCACTCGGTCGGGAGTAGGGGAAGTCAGGGGAAGCCAAGAGACAGCCCGGAAGTGCTACATGACTTCCACTGGGGGACCGGTGCTCTCGCTCGAGACACTAGAAATCCCCGAGCCGAAAGTTCGGCCAACGTCCGAGCCGGCGGACGAGTTAGAAGAAGTGCTCTTCTCGGACGAGGACCCGAGCTGAAAGTTCCTCATCAGCAAGTCCTTGCCGACCGCGCTGTGCTCTGACCTGATTAAATGCATCCGGGATAACCGCGACCTGTTTGCTTGGTCGGCCGCGGATATGCCCGGCATTTCCGAGGAGTTGCTAGTCCACCGCCTAAGTGTCGAGCCGGGATGCAAACCGGTTCAGCAGAAGAGACGAAAATTCGCTCCCGAGCGACAGCAGGCCATCAAGGAGGAGGTGGATAAACTTTTGAAGGCTAAGTTCATACAGGAGGTAAACTACCCCGAGTGGCTCTCCAATGTTGTAATGGTCAAGAAGTCCAACGGCTCTTGGAGAATATGCATCGACTTCACCGACCTGAATAAGGCGTGTCCGAAGGACCCATTCCCTCTTCCGAACATCGACACCCTCATTGACGCCACCTCGGGCCATGAGCTCCTCAGCTTCATGGACGCCTTCTCCGGCTATAATCAAATCCAAATGTTCCCTCTGGACATTCCGAAGACCTCCTTCATCACCGATCAGGGCCTCTACTGCTACCGGATCATGCCATTCGGGTTGAAAAACGCAGGCGCCACTTACCAGCGCCTCGTTAACAAAGGTCTTTCAGAGCCAGATAGGCCGGAACATGGAGGTGTACGTTGACGACATGCTCGTCAAGAGCATCCGAGGCACTGACCACGTGGCTAACCTCCAGGAGGCATTCGGCGTGTTGAGGAGGCACAGCATGCGGCTGAACCCGAACAAGTGTGCGTTCGGGGTCTCTTCGGGAAAATTCCTCGGCTTCATGGTGAGCCAACGAGGGATCGAAGCCAATCCCGAGAAGATCAAGGCCATATTGGACATGGCCCCGCCCCGAAACGTCAAGGAGGTGCAAAAGCTAACGGGTCGGCTCGCCGCTATCGGCCGGTTCCTCTCGAAGTCCGGGGAAAAGTGCCTCCCCTTCTTCAAAGCACTCAGGGGGGCTAAGGGTTTTGAATGGGGCCAACCACAACAGGAATCATTCGACCAACTGAAGGCCTACTTGGTGAACCCCCCTCTGCTCAGCAAACCGGTCCCGGGCGAGACTCTCTTCATCTACTTGGCTGCTTCCGAGCAGACCCTCAGTGCTGTCTTGGTGAGAGAGGAGGACCGGGCCCAAAGGCCCATCTACTACGTGAGCAAGGTGCTTCGGGACGCCGAGCTCCGCTATCCGAAGATAGAGAAGATGGCCTACGCCCTGGTCATGGCAGCAAGGAAGCTTCGGCCGTACTTTCAATCCCACTCGGTCGTTGTCCTCACCGACCAACCCCTAAAGCAGATCCTCCACAAGCCTGAGACCTCGGACCGGCTAATGAAGTGGTCCATAGAGCTGAGCCAGCATGACATCTCTTACCAGCCTCGGACGGCAATTAAAGCACAGGCCCTCGCCGACTTCATCGTAGAGTCCACTATCCCTGAAGTCAGCCACGTCCCGAATGGACCCCCCATTTGGATAGTCTTCGTGGACGGCTCCTCCTGTAACGAAGGAAGCGGCGCCGGTATCATCCTGAACGGCCCTGACGACTTCGTCCTCCAGTATGCAATCCGTATGAACTTCAAGGCCTCGAACAATGAGGCGGAGTACGAGGCACTCATTGCAGGTCTCGAACTTGCACGAAGTGCAGGGGTGCGGCGCCTCCGAATCCACAGCGATTCCCAGCTTATCGTGAACCAAGTCTTGGGCGAGTACGAGGCCCAAGATGAGCGGATGGCGAAGTACCTCGCTAAGGTCCGGGCCATCATGAGCCGGTTCGAAGAGGCGCTCATTCAACGAGTCCCTCGTGAGGAGAATTCGCAGGCCGATGCCATCTCCAAGTTGGCCTCATCCTCCCTACAAGGTCTTGAACAGACCGTTCTGATCGAGGTCCTCTCCAAGCCGAGCATAGAAGACGAGACACCCGGCTCGGCAGAATCGTTGCCGGTCATGTTACAAGATAATTGGATGAAGCCGTTGGTGGAGTTCTTAAGGGACGGGCTCCTGCCCGAACACCCCAAAGAAGCGCGCCGAGTTAGAACCCGGGCCGAACGGTATGTCTTGATCGAGGGTATCTTATACAAACGGTCTTTTTCTCAAATAGACGGCCGACCATACCTAAGGTGCCTCTCTCCAGAGCAGGCCGATTATGCCTTACAAGAGCTCCACGAAGGCATCGGCGGGGCACATTCAGGATCCAGGTCCTTGGCCCAAAAAGCTTTGAATTATGGATACTACTGACCGACCCTCCTTCAAGACGCCGAGCGACACGTTCAGCAATGTAGCTTTTGTTAGAGACACTCCAGCATCCGTCGCCTCCCTCAAGCCAACCTCGCCTCCCTATCAAGTCCTATCCCCTTCGCGATGTGGGGGATGGATTTACTAGGGCCTTTCCCTCCGGCTCCGGGTCAGTTCAAGTTCTTGGTCGTAGCCATCGACTACTTCTCGAAGTGGGTCGAGGTCGAACCTCTCGCCACTATAACCGAGAACAAGGTGGTACAATTCTTTTGGAAGAACATCATCTGCAGATTCGGCGTTCCCCGTGTCCTCGTGACGGACAACGGAACTCAGTTCACTGGCGCAGCATTCCGAGCTCTGTGCGACGACCTTGCAATCCAGCAGCGCTTCTCGTCCGTCTCCCACCCTCAGTCGAACGGACAGGCAGAAAATGCTAATCGGCAGATCCTCGCAAGCATCAAGAAAAGGCTAGACAAAAGTTCCAGAGGCTTATGGGTCGACCAACTCCCCAACATCCTATGGAACTACCGCACGAGCAAGCGGACCCCCACGGGCGAGTCCCCTTTCAACCTCACCTACGGGTCCGAGGCCGTGATACCCCTCGAGGTCGGAATACCTTCCCCTCGGCTCGCAACCTACGACGAGGAACAGAACGCCAGAGACCTCAGGGCAGACTTAGATCTGATAGATGAGTTGAGGGAAAGAGCATCGATTCGGCAGCAGAATTACCGAAGAAGGGTCGAGTTGGCATACAACAAGAAGGTCCGACCCACCAACCTTAAGCAAGGGGATTTAGTCTTGAGAAAACTGGCCATATCCTTCCCCAGTCAGAAGAGCAAGCTGGCTCCGAGCTGGGAAGGGCCGTACAGGATCACGAGGGTAGTTCGGCCCGGAGCATATCGTCTGGAAGATCTAGAGGGCAGAGAGATTCCGAGAACCTGGAATGCCGACCATCTCCTAAAATACCAAGAAAGCGCCCCGGCGCCACTCTAAGTATCATAGGATATCGAGCTATTCCTCTCCTCTAATTTGTAATCTATTTTCATGAGCTGTAACATGTAAAACGGTTCGCTGTCGATTATCAATAAAGAATGCTCTTTCATGCTTACAAATTTGTTTACATATCTCCTCCCCTATTCATTATTTTTTTTTTTTTTGATATTTTTCAACCAATGGTTCGGAGTCCATGTCCGGCTCGACTTTACCTCCTCGGCTCGTCCCCGAACAAGCCAGAGGTAGATCGCCATTCGGAACTGCTCCCACAACCGTTGAACTACACCGATGGTTCGGAGTCCAACACTCGGCTCGACTTTACCTCCTCGGCTCGTCCCCGGACGAGCCAGAGGTAGATCGCCGTTCGGAACTGCTCCCACAACCGTTGAACTACACCGATGGTTCGGAGTCCAACACTCGGCTCGACTTTACCTCCTCGGCTCGTCCCCGGATGAGCCAGAGGTAGATCGCTGTTCGGAACTGCTCCCACAACCGTTGAACTACACCGATGGTTCGGAGTCCAACACTCTGCTCGACTTTACCTCCTCGGCTCGTCCCCGGACGAGCCAGAGGTAGATCGCCGTTCGGAACTGCTCCCACAACCGTTGAACTACCCCGATGGTTCCGGAGCCCAACACTTGGTTGCTACCGCCCAAACTTGCTTCGCGGCAGACTAGGAGTGGACCACCATTCGGAATTGATCCCACAACCATCGAATGCGGGCCATGACCGACGGGTCCCGCAAAGGAAAAGAGCCCGGCTCATCCCTCAGCTTTGCAAGAAGAGGGAGACCGAGACACTGTTCGGCAACACAATCCGAGCAATCTTGTCTAGAAGCCGAAATCCGAAACCCAACGCCTTCGGTCGACTTCCGAGCAGGGGCCTTTCCGACCCTGCAAACGGAGAAAACTCACTTTCTCCTCAACTTTCGTGATTGATCTCGATCAGACGACCCAGATCTTGCCACCGATGCTAGACGACAAGATAACGTTTTCTCGGGAACTGAGCCGCCTCGAGTTCGTGCCATCATCCGACGGTTCAGATCCTGCCAACAGCGCTAAAACGACAAGATAGCACTTTCTTAGGAACTGCACCGCATCGAGATCCACGCCGATATCCGACGGCCCCGATCTTGTCAGAATCGCTAAACGACAAGGTACCGCTCCGTCAGGAACTCGTTCGCCTCGAGATTCTAGCCAACGGCACCATGTGCTCGGCTCGAAGACCTCGGCACGGCCAACACGCTCACAAGCAAAATAAGTACGCAGAACCACAAAGGAATTTTATTAATGATCGGGACCCAATACAAAGCAGTCCTTCCATAGTTACAAAATGTTAAAAGAATATATATATATATATATATATAATACAGCGCTGACCTATTACACTTGGTGCTCAAACAGAAATGTCTTCACTGATCTCTTCGGTCGCCAGCCCTTCCACTTCGGCTGTTAGCTCCTCCGCCTCCTTCCGAAGCTTCGCCTCCACAGTCTATAGGTGATGGATCTCGGAGAGCAAATCGTCCCGCTCGGCTAATATCTTCGACTGATTGTGCCGAATACACTGAACCCGAAGAGCGTTGCTAAAAGCTCTCTGCGAGTCCTCGTCTTCCCCTGCGGGGGTCGCCGCAATGATCCTGCTCTCCAGACGTTGGATCTCGGCGTCTCGTTGGCCGAGGACGGACTGAAGGTGGGCCCGCTCGCTCTTAGCTCGACGCAACTCCAGCTCCACTCCGCGATGCCGCTCTCGGCACTTCGTCGAGCGCGACTTCGCCGCCCCGGAGGTCACCTCGGCGTCAGCTTCATTGTCCAAGCCGTCGGGATCGGTGTATTGTTCTGACACCAGGAGCTGAAAAGAAGGGAAAATGAATAGCAAGGTTTCAATACACTTCCGAGGCGCAACACTTGAAGAATTTTCCAATCAAACTCTCAAATTCATATACGATAGCTCCACATACAACAAGACCGACTCTACTACAAAGTTTTGCAACAAATCAGAAGAAACACAAAACGACACGATCAGGGCCTCTTCGGAAGGGGAACGCTTCGGTTCAAGGAAACGCGAGGACGACGAGGCCTGACCTCCGAGCTGGATTCCAAACCAACGAAGCATGACCCCCCTTCGCCGCTGACCTTGACTGTGGCGCCGACCGAGGCACCGCTCGACGAGACGGCTGCGCTACTCTGAGCATCGGCAGGGCTCCGCCTAGCCGCAGGCAAACGTGTTGCGAGTTCGTAAAAAGAAATCCCTCTCTCGCTCTCTTTGCGAGTGCACGACGTACTGCGGACGTTGGCCCTCTCCGGCAGAGGCTTGAGTGACGCGACCTCTTCCTCCAGTTCAATAATTCTGTCTCTCAGAGCGTCGTCCTTTGCTAATTTCTTCAAACGAGAAGGCCTTGACGAGCTCGAGACGTTGGCGCCATCGGTCGCGAGCCGTCGAAAGTGGGTGACCTCGATCCCCCTATCTATCGTGATCCTTCTGAGCCTGTCGACCTCGGCCAACAACCTCTTGCGCTCGGCCGACGCCTTCTCTAGCTCGGAAGTTAGCTTCTCTTCCGCCGCTGAGTGTTCTTTCTCCGCTAATTCCATGTGTTGGACCTCGGCCAAAAGCTCGTCATTCTTCCGCTCGGCGGCAGTAAGCTCTCTACGGAGCTGCTCGACCTCGCCTTTGAGACAAGGGGCTTGGGGTTGCTTCCGCAGTTGCCACAACTTGCGATAATACTTCCGCACAGCTGCCTTCGTCTCCTCCAGCTTCAAGAGCATGAGAAACCACCTCTGTCGGCTGTTCGAGAGCTCACCCTTCGTTTTGGCCAGCTCCTTACGAAGGTGTGCAACCTCCGTAATCGGACCGAACCTTACCTGAAAATCAGAGATAAATTCGAGACCCAACACTTGGAGAATTCCACGCCAAATCAAATACAAAATCAGAGACTCAACACTTGGATAAATTTTGGCCAAACAAACTGTTTTCATTCAAAACTGAGAAGAAAGTTTACAAGAGCGGTGGCCAGTCCGCAGTTAGGCTTACAAAAAGAAATAAAACAACGAAAGACTAAAAGAGACAACCGAGTCAGGGGTCGACCTTTTTGTCGTTCGGGTCCGTCGACCCCCCGGCCTTGTCCTCGCCATCGCGCTCGTCTTCGTCTCCACTCCTGCTCTCCTCCTCGGAGTCGTCCTCCTCTTCACCCTCGGCCTCGGTCTCTCCTGGGCCTTCGACACCTTCCGTCTCTCCCTCGGGGTCGAGCATCTCCTGGGGAACCTCCTCCTCCCCCTCCACGGGGTCGTAAAAACGGTAGGAAGACGTGTCGAAGCCCGGGTTCCTGGCGGCCACGTGGAGCAAGGCTCGACCATAGGCGTCCTCCATGTTCTGGAGCATGTGTTGCGCGGCCTCCTCCTGCACGGCCTTCTTCACCTTCTTCACCTTAGACCGGTGTTTCGCCCTGATTTTCTCGGCCCTCTTCCGAGCCTTCTCTGCTTCCGACCGAGCATTGGCCAGCTCCTCCTTCAGCTCGGCAACCTCCTTCTCCGAAGCCTCAAGCTTGGTTGCCGTGTCCTTCGACAGCTGAATAGCGTCGGCCAGCTGCTTCTCCAGTCCCGCCACTTCGGCACCCCTCTTTGCCGAGAGGAGCTGCTCGGCATCAAGCAGCTTCGTGGCCTTGACATGCTCCACCCTCTCCCGCTCATGTTCCTATTCCTTGCTCGCGAACTCCTCGAGCAGGAAGTTGAAGTGGCAGAGGGTCTGAAAAGAAAACAGCACATTAGAACCCGAATCCAAGGACTTAGAAAAATCTCAGTAAAAGTTTCGATAAGAAAGAGCTCGGCCCACTTACCGACATGGTGTTCCGAGCAATCTGCATCGCGGCGTCCCCTGCAAGCCCGGCCTTTAGGGTTGCTCGATCCTTTGGGGTCGGCAGGTGCCTCACCGCTTCCATGCGATATTGCCGTCGCCTAAGAAGCCGTCAACGTTCATCACCTGCCAGTCGGGGACGAAGATCTGCTTATGACGCTCGGTCAAGATCTTCTCCGCCTCGGCAGTGAGGGGCGGAACTTGGAGGGACAACACCTCCTTCACGCCGAACGCACCGCTCGACGAACCGGGAGCATCCCCCTTAGAGGTCGGTGTCGGCGCACCTGAAGCAGGAGGTTCAGGGACCATGACCTCCCCCTGCTCGGAACCAGCCTCCGACACAACAACCTTCGGCTGGTCGGGGACCTTCGCGACCGAAGGCATCTTCGAGGCTCGGCCGCCCTGAGGCCCCACCGAAGGCCTCTTCTTCTTCGTCTCCTGCTCCGCCGCCCTGGCCTTCGCCATCAGAGCTTTGTAGTCCAACTTCATCGTCTCTGCACAAGCCGAATGAAAAAACTTAGAAAAATTTTCATAAACTTTAAGTAAAGAGTATAAATACCAGAAGCATACTAGGGTCGATCGGACTGAGACCCCCTCGGAATAGAGCCTCCTCGGTAATATCTTTCCAGCTGAGCGCTGGCAGAGCGAGGAGCTTCTTGTGGACCTCTGTTTCCTCGTCACTCAACACCGGCTCCTTTTTAGATCGCTTGGGCAGGCCATCCTTCGCCCAAACTATCAGTATCACCCACGGCGCGGGGGCTCGGACGATGAAATACTTCTCCTTCCAATGTTTGATCGAGTCCGGATTCTCGATCAACTTCACGCCCGTCCGCGGCGAAAGATAGAACCTTTGTTCGTTCCGACTTGGCTGACAAGGTCGGTAGAGGCTCCGAAAGAGAAACATGCTCGGCTCGGCACCAACCTCTTGGCATCGGAGGACAAACACCGTGACGTGCCTCCAGGTGTTCGGCATCAGCTGGGCGGGGCTCAGACCGTACCAGTTCAAGACATCGACTACGAATGGATGAAGGGGAAAGCGGAGCCCGGCGATGACAGAGTCGACAGGAAAGACGCACACATCTGTCGAGGACTTCGTATTGGCTCGGAAGCCTGGCCCGGGGAGTAGCAGCCCGTACTCAGTGGGGATCCGGAATCCCTTTCGGATCAAATGAAGATCGGCCTCCGTAAGCATGGAGATGGTATGGTCCACCTCGGACAGCTCTCTCGGTTCGTTCTCCTCCACCGACTTGGCCGTCCCTTGGGTCACCTTCTCCAAGACATCCTCGGCGTAGTCCCGAACACCTCCCACGCTCGAAAGAGCAATGGGCTGCCGACCGAACGCCCCCGCCGTCTTCGGTGCTTCGACGATCGTGACCACCGCTTTACCCTTATGGGAAGCCGCTGCGACCTCCTTAGGTGTTTTGGCTACTTCACCCTCTCGGTCTGGCCGAACGACGCTCTGATCGGTCGGCTCCCCTACCTCCTTTTCTTTGCCCGCTCGGTCTACGGCTTGCTCCGAGGCGGGGGTCTCATCCGAGGAGGTAATCTAAACCATTTCCTAAAAGAGAAAGGAAGGAGACTGACCTTGAAAAGATAGCTACGGTCGGAAAAAGTCACCGGAGACAGAGAACGCCTCGCCGCGACAGCTAACACCACCACCAAGGAGCTGAAAACTTCGAAGATGAAAGTAAAAACTGAAGAGAGAGAGTAAAAGTAAACAATGAGACTTGGTTTAAAGGGGGGGTGAAGATTTATAGTAAAAAGGAACGTCCCTTGGACTTCCAAATGTATGGGCGCGACTCTTGGGCCGTTCTCGAAACATCGCAAATGCCCAAAGCCACTCCGCCTCCTCACCAAGTCAAGCCATTCGGCACCACAGGATCCGAAGCCGAAGCCCCATGCCTTCGGTCGGCTGCCGAGCAGGTGCCTTTCCGATCCTGCAAATGGAGAAAATTCACTTTCTCCTCAACTTTGCGCATGATCTCGATTAGACGGCTCAGATCTTGCCAAAGACACTAGACGACAAGATAGTGTTTTCTTGAGAAATGCGCCCGTCTTGAGATGCGCGCCGTCATCCAAAGGCCCAGATCGCGTCAAGCCGCTCGGACTGCTACACTTGCCCGATGTCATCCGACGGCTCCGGTTACGCCGCGTCGCTCGGATTATTGTACCCTCGGACGCCCCACCTTTGACTGAAGATACCAGAAAAAATTTAAGTTCAAAGTTTTAAGGCACCGCCCTCGGCGAGCCCCCCAGGCCCTAGGTCTCAGACGGTTTCCGTCGACCCATGGGGCCCGATCAAAATCAGATCGGCACCCCCCCATCTCTCACTCCTTCGGGCTGGCAACCATCGGAGGCCGTCAGCCCGGAAGAAAGACAGAGATGGGAAGAGACCCATCATTCCGAAGCTACTGCAATCCCTCGGATACGGACTTGGGTCGTCACCTCTTCTACCATGACCTTCCCCGACCCTGACACCCACGTTGGAGCACTCAGAATCGGGAGAAGATCATGGTGGAAGAACGACCACCCATCCTCCCGAAGCAAACTCGACCCTCGGATCCGGACTTGGGTCATCACCCCTTCTACCATAACCTTCCCCGACCCTGACACCCACATCGGAGCAATCAGAATCGGGTGAAGATTATGGTGGAAGAGCGACCACCCGCCCGACCGAGGCAGATCGCCCCTCGGACCTGGACCTCAGCAGCCAACCCCACTGCCAAGATCTCCCCTAATCCTGACACCTCCATCCAGGACGTCAGAGTCAGGAGAAGATCTAGGCGGAAGAGCAGCTCCCCGTCCTTCCGAAACACACGGTCCCTCGGATCCGAACTACGGTGGTCTACCCTTCGGCCCAAACCTCCCCTGACCCTGACACCTCCACCCGGGCCGTCAGAGTCAGGAGAAGATTTTGGCAGAGGGACGGCCACCAGTCCTTCCGAAATGAACCCCTCCGTCGGATCTGGACTAGGGTCGTCACCCCTTCTACCATGACCACCCCCGATCTTGACACCCACATCGGGCCAGTCAAAATCGGGTGATGATCATGGTGGAAGAGTGACCACCCGTCCTTCCGAACAGGCTCACCTCTCGGATTCGGACATGGATCGTCACCTCTTCCACCATGATCTCCCCCGACCCTAACACCCACGTTGGAGCAGTCAGAGTCAGGAGAAGACCATGGTGGAAGAACGACCACCCGTCCTTCCGAAGTAACTCATCCCTCGGGTCCGGACTACGGTCGTCACCACTACTGCCTTATTCTCCCCCGACCCTGACATCCGCTTTGGGGCCGTCAGGAACGGGAGAAGAACAAGGCAAAAGAGCGACCACCCCTTCGAACCTCGAAGGAGAAGTTACCCAAGGCAAACACCTCCGAGGTCTCAAACTCTACATTGTTGCGATTGAAATGACAAGGGGAATGGAGTACTTATAGCCTGCCTTCCAGGAGCAAGTCATTATAACCCTCGGAAGTTGAAACGCCACGCATTAATTGAAGGGCGTCGTCATTAATGACCCTGAGAAAATGGAACGCCGCATGAATCCGGGAACGCCATTAATATCCTTAGAAATTGGGCCGTACCGAGGTCCATTCCCCCACTATATCTCGGAACGCCCTACCATGCTCGGATTGCCGAGACCCCAAGCCTTCGGTCGGCTGCCGAGCAAGTGCCTTTCCGACCCTGTAAACGGAGAAAACTCACTTTCTCCTCAACTTTCGCGTCGGATCTCAATCAGACGGCCCAGATCTCGCCGAGGACACTAAACGACAAGATAGTGTTTTCTTGAGAAATGTGCCCATCTTGAGATGCGCGTCGACATCCAACAGCTCAGATTGCGCCACGTCGCTCGGATTGCCGAGACCCCATGCCTTCGGTCGGCTGCCGAGCAAGTGCCTTTCCGACCCTGTAAACGGAGAAAACTCACTTTCTCCTCAACTTTCGCGTCGGATCTCAATCAGACGGCCCAGATCTCGCCGAGGACACTAAACAACAAGATAGTGTTTTCTTGAGAAATGTGCCCGTCTTGAGATGCGCGTCGACATCCAACGACTCAGATTGCGCCACGTCGCTCGGATTGCCGAGTCCCCATGCCTTCGGTCGGCTGCCGAGCAAGTGCTATTCCGAGCCTGTAAACGGAGAAAAAAAGACACCGAGCTACTGCGACCGTCGGATCTCTCAGATATTCGCGCTTCTAATGATGAACGGCCCAGATTGTGCCACGTGCGCTAAAAGACAAGATAGCATTTTCTTGGGATTCACACCATCATCCGACGACTCAGATTGCGCCACGTCGCTCGGCATGCCGAACCCCTATCCCTCCGGTCGGCAGCCGAGCAAGTGCCTTTCCGAGCCCGCAAACGGAGAAAAAAGCTTTCGAGCGATAATAGCCGATGGATTTCTCAAAAATTCGTGCTCGTCCATGATCTATGGCTCAGATCAAACCACATCATAAATCGGTATTTAAAATCGTTTTTTATTTATTTAAATCGTTTTATTTATTTAAAAATTGCGAAAAAATTGCTACAAATTCGGGAAAATTAACTAAAAATTCTGGAAAATAATTAAAAATTCGAGGGTACATTTCTGAACCACTGAGCGAACAATTATTGCCCGGAATGTACTGTCGAGACCCCCGAACGATTAGTAAACACATCGCAAAATTAAATAAATAATCCGAAAGAAATAAATAAAAGCTGTCAAATACACGATATGGCTAGGGAACAGCACACAGCATCAAAAATTATCTCACTACCCCCTTCGAGATTCAATATCCTCCAATTGGACTCCGATACAACTCCGCTGGCCACCAAAACAGTTAAACTACTCCTTAAAGGCTGATCACACTCAACCTTTAGGAGTGGGGGGCTCGTGATATGGCTAAAAATGGGGTTAAATCGGAACCGTCCAGATTGGGCGCGAATCTTGAAGCTCGGGGGCAAAACGGTAATTTCACATACAAATGGATCCAGAGCGGGTATTGGGTCTCCTTCTCACGGATCCAACAGCCCGCAAACGGATCCACTCTGACTGGGTACGGGTCCCGACCCGAGGCAAACCCAGACCTACAAAGAGACAAATCAGGGTCACTGATTTAACCAAGTCAACAGGCCTGATTTACTCTCACCGGGAATCAGGGGTTAGTTTCCTAAACAGACTGTGAGGATTTTTCTCCTAACAGTTACACAGGGAATCAAGCCTCTAATCACTCCCCTGGCGACTATAAATACCTCCCCTCTGCCACTGTGACCGGGTAATCACTCTTTTGCCACCTTAAGCTCTTTCTTTAATCACCACTGGTTACTGACAAGAGCGTCGGAGGGTGCGTCGCCGGAATCAACCCCGGTGTTTCGCACTTCCTTGCAGGTAGCGGCGGGAATTGGAAGGCTTGGATCTGCTGTTCAGGTTTTCTCGAACTCACAAATTCTATCTGTTTACCCCCACACCGAAATCAGCGGTAACAAAGAAATACTAAAATATTGGGATATAGATAAGGTGGTGTGTAAACTAGATATTATAAATCCTGAATATAAAGTTAGAACAGCAAAGATAAATGCTATATTGATGATTTTAAAATGCATATTTCAGAACAAGTAAAATTAGGAGTTATTAGAAGGTCAGATAATCCTCATAAATCTGCTGCTTTTATTGTTAAAAAACACAGTGAAATAGTTAGAGAAAAGAGTAGAATGGTAATTAATTATAAAATACTAAATAATAATACAAGAGATGATGCATATGATATTCCATATAAAACTAGATTAATAAATCAAATACAAGGGTGTAATATTTTTAGCAAATTTGATTTAAAATCAGAATTTTGGCAAATCAAGATGCATCCTGAAAGTATATAATGGACAACATTTACATGTCCAGAAGGCATTTTGAATGGCTTGTCATGCCATTTGGCCTTAAGAATGCACAATCTATTTTTCACAAGAAATGAATGAAATATTCTTAAAGCACAATAAAATTGTTGTTGTTTACATAGATGATATTCTAGGTTTTAGTAAAACAAGGCAAGAATACAGGGGTCATTTATAGATTATTTGTTCAGAATTTATTAATCATGGTATTATAATTAGTAAGAAAAGTTGCAGCTGTATAAATCGCAGATCGAATTTTTAGGAGCTATTATTGGGCATGGAAAAATAAGATTACAACCCCATATTGCCCAAAAAGCTTTATAATTTCCAGATAAATTAGTAGAATTAAAACAACTCCAACAATTTTTAGATTTAGTAAATTATGCAAGACCATTTACACAAGACTTAGGTAAAATTGCAGGTCCTTTATATGCAAAAACTTCTCAGAAAGGACAAAAATATTTTAACCAAGAGGACGTCAAATTAGTCCAACAAATTAAGAGCTTGCTTAAAGAACTTCCAGAGTTAGCCTTACCATTAGATTCAGACTATCTCATTATAGAATCAGATGGTTGCAATACAGGATAGGGAGCAACCTTGATTGCTAAACCAAATAATTATTCTGATAAAAATTTAGAAATAATATGTAGATATGCTAGTGGTAAATATAAAGAAAAAGGTAACATTAGCAGTATTGATGAAGAATTGTTGGTCAGCTTTTATGCTTTAGATAATTTTGAACTATTTATTATTTTCAAGAAGTAACTGTTAGAACAAACTATGAAGCTATCATTTCCTTTCATTCAAAAATAGCTTGAGAGCCTAAATGCAGCTCTAGAAGACGTTGGCTTAATTTTTAGATAGATGCCTTCACCTTAGCACCCGAATTACCTTTGAACACATCAAAGGCAGTACTTATGTTTTACCCGATACTCTTAGTCGCCTGCTCCATCAGAATGCGCTGGTAAGCATGGTGGACACCCTCACCGATACCTCTTTTGACTTACTTAATGTGGATGAGCATCCACAAACGTATAATGTAACTCAAGATGATCTAGTATTAACAGAAGTAATTGCCTTTTTAGAACATTGCACAAAACGTGATTTTATTTATATAATTAATAAAATGACAAACGTAGCAACTCTCCATGAGCTATTAGAATATTGGTGGGTTAAAGAACTATATACTACAATTATATGCCAAAGATTAAATGAAATTCGAAAAAAAAGCATGCTCAAATGAAGAGGCAAAGGCAAAAAAACTTGCAAACCTCGGAGAATTATCTGCATCAGAAACATTTCTCAAAATGAGCATAGAACAGAATGAAGAATTAGATAATGATATGGTACACCTTAATTTTAGCAATTTCCTTAATCCTTTTCTAGATTATACAGATATAAATTTTACTTTATTCCAATTTCTGCAACTATGTTCTATTGAAGCATTTTATATAAGTATTAATTGCATCTATGACAGGCATTTTTTTATACCAATTAGCCGAACATTTTGATCCATATGAAGATGGTTATGAAAACTTAGTTAGGAGACAGTTAATTAATGCAATAATTTCTTATCTTTTGCAAACATCACAAGAATATAATCTAATGACTACTTTTTATGATAATATGCAGATGACTAGGTCACCACCACAACCAGGCATCCGTGGCACCCCTCCAAATAATATCTTTCCACAATAAAACAGTTAGCAGACCAATGAGAACAGAACCCCTCAAGAACAGATGAGATTCGTAAATCAAGAACTTTCTACTTTTTCAAACAACAGTCCACCTTTCAGAACATATTCTCATATTTCTACGTCCAAAAAACAACAATGCATCTTAGAAAATTTATGGATTGCATTTAATAGAAATGACCAAACGTATTTCTTAGCCGCCATGAACTCTTTATCAGAAGTGTTTAGTCATAACAAAAAAGGATACAAGTTTAATGTAGTTCTACAAGGCAATTTAGTAGGCGTTTTCATTATTGGATAGAAGTAGCAGATAGTATCAAGCACTTCAAAAACCCAGTCTATTAAGGTTTTTATAACCTTTCAGAGACATTAAATGTAGCTAAAAGCTACTTAGGACCAACTATTTTATTTCTCCCTCCTTAAGATCGATGCAGGAAACTCCCCAGGAATATTCCATCAAAAAGGACATGCAGGGGAAAATCCTTTTTTTTTTATCATTACAAGGCAATGTCAGGGACGGTAAGAAGACTTAACAAAAATAAATTTTTTTTAATTTTTTAAAAACAAAAATTGTAGGAAAATATCACAGATTTAGAAAAGCAGCTGCTCTAATCCAAATTCTCACCTAAAAACCCACCACAGACTGCTTCCCTGGTCTATAATAAGTGGGATGAGAAGGGTTTGCATTTCCCTCTAAATGCAAAAGGAGGTACCATTGAGTCTATAAATTCAATAGCTAGTCTAGCTCAAACGACAGCCAGTAAATACACATCAAGTCCGTTTATGACTGAGATTTTGCCAAAAAAACCTTCACAGAGATATCATTGGGTCTACTATACCAATAGCTATTTCGGAGCAAACGGCTACCGGTAAAGACATACCAAATCCGTTGATGGCTGTATCTTTACCAAAAAGTCAAGACAAGGGCAAGGCCCTTATGGACAACCAAGATGTTACTGAACCAAACAAGTATGACCAGATTCTACAGCTCCTCCAACAGATTGAAGATTTCCAGAAACAACCAGAAAAAACACTGATCCAACCAAAAACTAAGAAAAGCAAACGAACAGAATTAATCAGGACTATGATTGCGACTCAAGTGGTAGAAGCAGTAAAGACAGTTGTCTCAAAATAAAATGAGACAATAACAGAAAGTGAAAAAGAGAATCTTGAAGATAAGCCAAATCTATCTCAGCTGGACAACATGTCAGAAACAGGGATTAGTGGCGAGAACAATCTCATGACTCCAATATCTTTAGATTCGGTGGCACTACATAATTTAAACACCTAGCCTCCACTCAGAAGTATTGCTCCCTCCACTCAGAAGTGTTACCAACCACACTTACAAAAGCATGACCACCAAATAGCCACGTATAAAGGTATTTCCACTCAGAACGAAACCTCTATAAAAGTGCAGATCCTCCTTCAAGTGTTTGACACGTTGAAAGCTACAGATGACTCCAGACTTCATCTCCCTCTTCTGAAAACCCTTATAAATATCACCCATCTCCCACACCAAAAGATCATCGAATCTCTTAACCTTGCCTCAAAAAATCTCCTTGTACTCCATATTTTCCCTCACCACTGCCTTGTAAAATAGTGTAATGTATTGTACGAAATAAGTTCCTCAATCTTGAACTCGTTATAAGTTTTCTTAAGCCTGACACGTTGAAAGCTGCAGATGACTCCAAACTCCCTCTCCCTCTTCTGAAATCCTTATAAATATTACCCATCTCCCACTTCAAAAGATCATCGAATCCCTTAACCTTGCCTCAAAAAATCTCCTTGTACTCTAATGTTCTCCATCACCACTGCCTTGTAAAATAGTGTAATGATAAAGAACAAGCTCCTCAAGCTTGAACCTGTTGTAAGTTTTCTTAGCCTTGTATGGGATTTCCCGAAAGGGAAACCTTTTTACTATGTATCCACTATGTTCCCATAATCAAATAAAATTTGTATTATATGTCTAATTTGTAGATATGTTTACACATAAAGTATTGGCTGTAATCTCTTTAATGCTAAGTATATCATAATAGCATAGTTAGGCCTTATTAACCAGGAGTGACCCTATAGGCAAAGAAAGTCGAGTGATGAGAGAAGGCTGTGAGTATGCCATAAGGGGAAAATGGTTAGGTTTGGCTAAAAAGTTAAACAGGGCTTAGCTAACCTTGATATATCTTAGATGGAAAAATAAAATAAAAATTTACAGTAGCTACAAAAGAACGAGAACGTAGAAATACAAAAATTAAAGAGCGAGTACCCGGTAAGGATTTGTTTAATTTTGATAACATGTTTCATCTTTCGTATTTTCTTCATAGAAATATTATGAATCTGATAACTTCGTTTCTAAATCCATACTCACCATTTAATTTGCTATGAAGATTTATTTATTTTTTATTTTTTATTTTTTATTATTTTTTATTATTTTTTATTATTTTTTATTTTTAAACATTTTGGGGATAATAGGGATAGACTCCAGTCAAAAACTACATAGCTTACATTAGTGTTATAAAAGGAAGAATATATTTCTCTCATTATACAATGGAATAACAGGGGGGCGCTTCATTGATTCCTTTCCCCCATTAGTCAAATTCTATTTATTCTTTAATAACTAAAATAACTAAGCTTGTAAGAGCATGTAGTCATTAAGATTCAAAATTTTTATATTTGAGTTGTAGATATAGAAAATTTGAGTTTTGCTTGTAGTTGTTGAAACTCAAAATTTGGTTCAAAATTTCCATATTTGGGTTGTAGAAATAGAAAATTTGAGTTTTGCTTGTAGTCGTTGAAACTCAAAATTTGGTTCAACGGTGGATGATCTTTCGATTCTTGAATCTCAGCCATTGAAAAAAAAAAAAAATCCAACACATGAAAAATAAAAAAATTTGTACGCATTTGAACACATAACAATTCCTATATGCGCATTCCATCTCATCCCTTGATCAAAAAAATCAAACCAATCTCAAATTAACTTTATACTCATAGAAAATCATATAGGCTGTATTCCATAGAAAATTAAAGAAACCATAGGAAAAAAAATCACGGACCCACAACCTTCTTGCGTCTGTTCTGATTATTTTTTTTAATTTCGTCAGACGCGAAATGTTCTTGCATTTGATTTCTTTACAGATTTTTTTATTGTTTTTTTTAAAAAATTATTCACACCCAAGAACATCTTGCGTCCAATTATTTTTTTATAGAATGGACGCATGATGATCTTTCGATTTCTATATTTAGAAATTTCCTATATCTTCTCTCAAATATAGCCAGCTAGTTTTCATTTTTTTCCAGAATTTGGAAATTTAGGAACGAGTGCAGCATCTCATTTCCCATATTTTATAAATTTTGGAAATATAAGAAACCCACTACAAATGCTCTAATTCCCCTGTAATAACGTCTTACACTTATGCTTCACAACAATAATCAAAATTTAGTATGTTTTTTTAAGATAAGAAAACGCGTGCAGAATAATATGTGCAAATATATCTATGTATTAATCGGACCTCCGACAAATTCGGCTCATTTTGTGGCTGAGCCTGACTGAAAACAGAAAAGCTTAGCCCAAATCTAACTGTAATCAAAGAAGGACAAAACTTATCTAGGCTCGGCCCAATTCCCAGCCATAACCACGACGTATCGTTTCTTACATTGTTCTGACGATGCTTCAGCAATTAGGGTGGTTATATTTCAATTTGTTTTATTATTAAATGAAGAGGCTACAAAATTTTCAATTTGTTTTGCTTATCTGAAAATTTTCGATAAG
The DNA here is from genome assembly GCA_017893485.1 of Hemerocallis citrina. Lineage (NCBI taxonomy): Eukaryota > Viridiplantae > Streptophyta > Magnoliopsida > Asparagales > Asphodelaceae > Hemerocallis > Hemerocallis citrina. Next base: position 225,363,837 of record CM030364.1, read on the forward strand.
TAGTCTATCGTGAACCTGCAGTTTCGTTATTCGAATCAGAACGAGCTTTTGGCCAGTCGTCTCTACTAATTCAAATTACTAGAAGATTCAATTCATATGTTGGTTAATGCATTACTGTATGAGCTCATGTATGAATGCATTAATCGATATAATGGAGTATGCAGTATAACATTACTAGAAAGGATCGAACTAGAGTACTTAGAACAATTGGAAGTACCTAGATTAGTTATGGCTTTGAATCATTTTATGGATGTATCATATCGCTCTATATATATATATATGCAAATAACAATATCCAAATTGTTTTGACTTGGGAAACTTTAAATAGTTTGAACAGATAGCATCAAAGTAGAGTAGAGAGTAGGGTTAAAAATTGTTACCAACGGAGATTATTTCTACCATTCTTGCTGATATGGCACACTTGACGCTCCTAATGTTGAACTGGTGAGGTACACCCACCTCTGTCCCTTGGCGGCCTTAGTATCATGACCACATAACCCTGTAACATATCATGTATTAACATACACTATTATAAGATGTCTTTTTCTGAATCAAAAATATCGAATAACTTGAAGAGGATAAAGCTGAAGAAGAATGAGAAGTCAAATATGAAGATAAACACTTCCTTATTCAAAAAGAAAAATACTTTCCTTTACCAATAACACCAGTATAACCACTTTGGTTTCCATCCATTTTCAGTCATTTTACAGAATGAGCAATTCAAATTCTATTTTGAGCATTAACAAAGAAACTAGTGTATGTTTCCTATCTTCCACTCTCATTGCCTAGCAATGGAAAAGTTTGAAGGCATTTTTCTAGTAAAAAGTATTTGAAAAGTTTTTCCATAATGACACAAACCTCTCGCTCTGCATCAGTGTTTTTTTTTTTGCCAAACAACACTTTCTACCAACGTACAAGCAATGCAACCAGCCCTCAAAGCAGAACGAGGAGAAATTGTGAACTACTTGCTACTTCTCTCGACTTGGACTAACCCCCCCCCCCCCCCCCCCCCCCCCCCCCCCCCCCCCCCCCCCCACCACCACCACCACCACCACCACCACCACCACCAAAAGAAAAAAAGAAAAAAAGAAAAAAAAAAATCTGAATAAACCATATATTTCTCAACAAAAAAATTTCTCCAAGAACACTAGTACAGTTGTACTATTTGTAGCTAACTTAAAGCTTAACAGTAATTCACATAAAAACATGGAAAAAGGAACCTCATACTATGAAGTACGGATACGGGTATGGGGTATGATATGGCTAAAAATAGGACTAAATCGGGACCATTAACGGGCACGAATCTTGAAGCTCACAGGGGTAAAATGGTAATTTCACCTACAAATGGGTCCGAAATGGGAACTAGGTCTCTTCTTCAAATCTCGATAACCCATAAACGGATCTGTCATATTGGACACGGGTACCAACCCGTTACAATCCAATTCAGGAGGATAAAGAAAAAATCGGATTCGTGATTATCCCTAGGAGATAGTTCTTACCACTTCTTATCCATCCACACCGGAAAGTAGAGATTTGTCCTTATCTCAAAACGGATCTCTAAGGCAGCTATAAATACCCCTCTCTCCCCACCGTAACAAGGTAATGAATTTTTGCCTACCTAAAGCTCTTTCTTAATTTTCCTGATTATTGACAAGAGCATCGGAGGGTTCATCGCCGGGATCCATCCCGGTGTATCAAACTTTGTGCAGGTTCGTGGCAGCGGCAAGAAACGAGTCAACACCTAGACGGAGTCAACAGGTTCGCTGTACTGTTTTCCTCAAAGAACTCACAAATTCATCTGTTTGCTACCACACCCAAAATCAGCAGCAACAGATTGACACCGTCTGTGGAAACCAGAAGCAGCGATCCAGTCCTCCCTCACTGGTCAAACTAGTTTCAAGCCATGCCTCCCAAGAAGGGGAAGACAATGGTCTCCAACCGCAGGGCCACTCCCGCACCTTCTCCTCCTCCAGTCCATAAGGTTCCCCCTCAACCTACTCAGCAAGTCCAGCAACCTGGACAGCCTCTCCTTCAACCCGTCCAGCAACCACAGCCTGGACGGCTTCTTCCTCAACAATCACAACCCCAACAGGCTCCTCAAGGACCACAAGGGCTGCAGCGGGACCCACCGAAGTCGACAAGGGCAATATCCTCATCGCGACCATGTATCGATACACAACCCCTCGTCCGACTCCATAGCCTCGCACAGCCCCCTACGCCGAAGGACCTCCGAAACATCATCGTCAACAGACAGAATGGGGTAGATCTTCGGACCCGATTAGATGAGAGGTGGGCCCATGACGGGATTCCCCGCTGAGAACATCAAAGGGGTCCAACGATCCGGTCCCCCTGTAGGCCGGATCGCAGAAGGTCCAACTCTCCCAGGAGGCGGAGGGAGTCGCCCCAACGTCATCAAAGGAGAAGCCGCTCTCCAGTCGGCCGACCCAGCCCTCGGGACCACCGAGAGCAGGAGGCCCCTGTCACGATGGAAGAGTTCCAGCAGTTCTAAGAGGCGGTCCTGAGGGCCCTTAATGTTGCCCCCGACCACGGTCAGCGTGCGACCAGTCCTCAACCTGCCCAAGACCATAGGCGTCGTATGCCCAGTCCTCAACCAGCCCGGAGCTATCGTCATCGCACTCCCAGTCCTCTTCCGCATGAGGATGAATCTCGAGCCTCAGAAGATTCGGTCGACCGCCGTCTCCACGAGATGGAGAGGTGCCTTGACCTACTGGACAGAAAGGAGGAGCAGCGGGCGAGGAATTTCCACCCTAGAAGACCCCTATTCTCTCAGACTATAATGGAGGCACCGGTCCCAGATAACTTCAAGCCTCCTCATTTTGAATAGTATAACGGGGAGTCCGACCCCACCGACTACATTGAGAGTTTTAAAACTCTCATGATGATACATCAGGCGTCAGACGCCCTCCTCTGCAAAACTTTTCTAGCCACTGTGAAGGGGCCGGCAAGGAAATGGTACTCCCGTCTCGCCCCGGCCTCCATCTTCTCCTTCGACCAGCTCGAAGGCCTCTTCCTGACTCACTTCGTGAGAAGCCGTCGAGCCAAAAAAATGAGTACCTCCCTGCTATTGCTTCACCAAAGGAAGGGCGAGCAGCTGAGAGACTATGTCAAACGTTTCACCGCAGATGCCAGATCCATCGCCTCCCTAGACCAGTCTGTTGCCTCCGCCGCCTTCCAATCCAATGTCACTAACGACAGCCTCCGAGCAAGCATCCCTCGCCAAGAAGCCCCTTCGGAATTTCTCAGAACTTCTGCTTAGGAGTGAAAAATACATCCGAGCGCCCGTCTTGCTTTCGAAGGATCGTCCTCCGGGAACAAACGGAAGGGTGCTGAAGAAGGAGCTAAGAAGCTCCAAAAGGACAACGGAGGTCAGCATCGTCCTCCTCCCCGCTTCGAGAAGTTCACTCCGCTCAACACGAGTGTCTCAGCCATCCTGATGGAGGTTGGGCTTCTTCCGCCCCCTCCAAAGATGAACACCCCGGGGAAGAAGAGGAACCGGGACAAGTGGTGCCACTTCCACAGGGACCACGGCCAGGACACAAATGACTATCGGGCCCTGAAGGACGAGATCGAGGCTCTCATTCAGAGAGGGCAGCTCTCTAGGTTCATGAGGAAGGATAGGGTAGATCCTCCTCTGCCCCCCAGGGGGGCTAATAAGCGACCCGAGCAGCACGTGGAGACCCCGGACTCCGAACCAAAGGTCGTCCTGCATCTCATCCATGGAGGCCCAGTGGGGGGAGATTCCAACTCCTCCCGAAAAGCCTTCGTCCGGAAAGTAAATTCTGTGCAGAACCGTCCTCCCCCCAGGGGCCTAGGGGTCCTGGTCACTTTTTTAGATAGAGATCTAGAGGGCATCCGAACCCTCCATTGTGACGCGTTGGTAATAAAACTCCACATGGCCAACTTTAACGTGCGCCAGATCCTAGTAGACAACAGCAGTTCGGTCAACATTCTTTTTCTGAAGGCCTTCTAGGGGCTCAAGCTATCCAGGGATCGGCTCAAGCCCACCGACTACACTTTGCATAGGTTCACGAGAATGCCAGTGACGATTGAGGGTGTCATAACTCTCGGCGTAACCGCTGGCCAAACTCGCACCACCCAAACCGAGCCGATGGACTTCATGGTGGTGGATGTGAAAGCCGCCTACAATGCCATCCTAGGCCGACTAGGCCTAGCTGCTCTGTAGGCCGTACCCTCGGCTTACCACATGAAGATGAAATTTCCCACCACAGTAGGCGTGGGAGAAGTCAGAGGAAGCCAGGAGGCAGCCCGCAAATGCTACATGACCTCGGTGGGAGGACCTGTCCTCTCCCTCGAAGCTCTTGAACTCCCCCAAGGGAGTAACCCACCTATATCGAAGCCGGTCGATGAGCTGGAAGAGGTGGCCTTTTCAGAAGGAGATCTGACCCGCAAATTTCAAATTAACAAAGTCCTTCCCCCTCTCGTTCGCTCCGATATTATCCAGTGCATAAGGGGAAATCGAGACCTCTGCGCCTGGACTGCTATTGACATGCCGGGAATCTCCTAGGAGCTCCACATGCATCACCTTAGTGTCGCTTTGGGGGCCAGACCAGTTCAGCAAACGCGGCAAAAATTTGTCATCGAGCGCCAGCAAGCTATCAAGGAAGAGGTTGAGAAACTCCTTAAAGCTCGGTTCATATAGGAGGTAAACTATCCAGAGTGGTTGTCCAATGTCGTGATGGTCAAGAAAGCCAACAGAACCTGGAGGATCTGCATTGACGTCACGGATCTAAAAAAAGACTGCCCCAAAAATCCATTCTCGCTCCCAAGCACCGACGCCCTGATTGATGCAACCTCGGGCCATGAACTCTTAAGCTTCATGGATGCGTTCTCTGGATTCAATCAGATAAGAATGTTCCCTCCCGACATCCCGAAGACCTCCTTCGTCACTGATCAGGTCGTGCATTGCTACCGGGTCATGCCCTTAGAGCTTAAGAATGCTGGTGCCACCTACCAACGCCTTGTTAACAAGATCTTCAAGGAGAAGATTGGGCGGAACATGGAAGTCTATGTAGACGACGTGTTGGTGAAGAGCGTCAGCAAATCGGATCATGTCTCCGACCTCCAAGAAGCTTTTAACATGTTGAGGAGACACAATATGAGACTGAACCCGAACAAATGTGCGTTCGGAGTCTCATCCGACAAGTTCTTGGGGTTCATGGTCAGTCAAAGGGGCATAGAGGCCAACCCCGAGAAGATCCAGGCCATACTCAACATAGCTCCCCCTCCAGTGTTAAAGATGTGCAGAGACTCACCGAGCGCTTTGCGGCGATAGGGCGTTTCCTCTCCAAATCCGGAGAAAAATGCCTCCCGTTCTTCAAGGCCCTCAACAGGGGCTAAAGGCTTTGAATGGGGGCAAAAGCAACAAGAGTCTTTTGACCAGATCAAGGCCTACTTAGTCAACCCCCCACTCTTGAGCAAGCCAAGGCCCGGGGAGGTCCTCTACCTATACCTCGCCGCTTCGGAGCAGACCCTCAACGCTGTTTTAGTAAGAGAAGAAGACAAGACAAAGAGGCACATCTACTATGTGAGTAAAGTCCTTAGGAACGCTAACTCCGTTACCCGAAGCTAAAGAAGATGGCCTATGCCTTGGTCATGGCGGCCCGAAAGCTTCGCCCCTACTTCCAGTCACACTCGGTGGTTGTTCTTACCGACCAGCTGCTCAAACAAGTTCTCCACAAGCCCGAGACCTCCGGGCGTCTTATGAAGTGGTCTATCGAGCTAGCCAACATAATATCAGCTATCAGCCTCGAACCACTATCAAGGCTCAAGCCCTAGTGGAGTTTATAGTGGAGAGTACAATTCCCGATGCCAGCAAAGCAATAGAGGAACCCCCCTTTTGGGCGGTGTATGTAAATGGGTCCTCGTGCGCCGATGGGAGTGGAGCAGGAGTCATCCTGGCGGGCCCAGATGATTTCATCCTCCAGTACTCACTCCGCATCAACTTCAGAGCGTCCAACAACAAGGCCGAGTATGAAGCCCTTATAGCAGGCCTGTGCATGGTTCGCAAGACAGGAACAAAGCATGTCAAGATATTTAGCAACTCGCAGCTGGTGGTGAACCAGTTATCCGGGGAATACGAAGCGCGAGACGGTCGCATGGCCAAGTACTTAGCCAAGGTCAAAGACCTGATGGCCTCTTTTGAGGATGCACAACTCCAGCGGATCTCCCGAGAAAAGAATGCGCAGGAGGAAGCCCTCTCAAAGCTAGCTTCCTCCTCCCTCCAAGGGCTCGAACAAACTGTCTTAATAGAAGTTTACTAAAGCCCAACTTCGAGGAAGAAGGCCCCGAGCCAATGGAGATGCTGCCCTTACAACTCGGGGAGAATTGGATGACGACTCTGCTCGAGTTCCTCAGAGATGGGGTCCTTCCCTTAGATCCTAAAGAGGCACCAAGGGAGTCTTGTACAAACACTCCTACACCTAAGTAGATGGCAGACCCTACTTGAGGTGTCTCTCCCCCGACGAAGCCCGGTATACTTTGAAGAAAGTACATGAAGGGATATGTGGCGCTCACTTGGGAGCCAGGTCCCTCACCCGAAAAATCTTGAACTATGGATATTTCTGGCTTGCTCTCCTTTGCGATGCCGAACAACATGTTCGTCAATGCGGCCTTTGCCAAAAAAATTCGACAATCCGCCGCCTACTGCAAGCTCAGCTCTCCTCTCTATCCAGTCCAACTCCTTTTGTAATGTAGGGAATGGACTTGCTCGAGCCGTTCCCTCCAGCACCGAGTCAGCTAAAGTTCCTTATTGTGGTGATCAAATATTTCTCTTAGTGGATCGAGGCCGAGCCCCTAGCAACGATCACGGAGAATAGGGTGCAGTGCTACTTTTGGAAGAACGTTGTCCGCAGATTCGGCATGCCCCGAATCTTGATAACGGACAATGGAACTCAGTTTGCGGGGGCAGCCTTCCGTACTTTTTGCGCAGACCTTGGCATTCAGGAAAGATTCTCCTCGATCTCCCACCCCCAGTCCAACGGTCAGGTAGAGAACGCCAATCGGCAAATTCTTTCCGGCCCTGAAAAAGAGATTGATTAGGTCGGCTAAGGGGTTATGGGTAGAGCAGCTCCCCAATGTGCTCTGGAACTATCGCACTACGAAGAGGACCCCAACTGGAGAATCACCCTTCAACCTCACTTACGGCTCCGAAGCCGTTATCCCCTTGGAGGTGGCTCTACCATCCCCCCGCTTGATTGCTTACAATGAAGAGCAAAATGTGAAGGAGCTTCGTGACAATCTGGACCTCATCGACGAGATCTGTGAGAGATCCTCCATTTGGCAAGAAATCTATTGGCGTAGGATCGAGCAATCCTACAACAGGAGAGTCCGCCCTACCAATCTCAAAGAAGGGGATCTGGTGCTCAGGAAGCTGTCTATTTCTTTCCCCAGCAAGAAAGGCAAATTGGCACCCAATTGGGAAGGACCATATAAGATCTCCAAAGTTATCCGCCCGGACGCTTATCAACTTGAAGATCCAGGGGGCAAAAGGGTGTCGAGGATATGGAACGTAGAGCACTTGTTGAAGTACCAAGATGGTGTTTAAACACCGCTCCAAGCAACTTCTCCAAGAGTATTCTCCTTAAAGCATGTTGAAGTTTGTTTCTTTTTCTTTAAGTGTAATAATGGCTCGCAACTTATAAGCAGCCGCTTAGTTATTTTCAACAAAAGTGTTCTGCCTCCTGGAAATTCTCTACTCTAAGCATTCTGGTTGTACTACTTTTGGGCTTACAAAAAAAATCATTAAACAACAAGTTCGGAGTCCAATATTTGGTTCGACGCAATTTTTGCTACTTGCGAACGAGCGAGTACAAAGTAGCTCACCATTCGGAATTGCTCCTACAACTGTTGACACTCTCTAAACGATAAGTTCGGAGTCCAACACTTGGTTCGACGCAACTTTTGCTTCTTGCGAACAAGCGAGTACAAAGTAGCTTACCATTCGGAATTACTCCTACAATTATTGATACTGTCTAAATGACATGTTCGGAGTCCAACACTTGGCTTGATGCAACTTTTGCTACTTGCGAACGAGCAGTACAAAGTAGCTCACCATTCGGAATTGCTCCTACAACTGTCGATACTTTCTAAACGACAAGTTCGGAGTCCAACACTTGGTTCTATGCAACTTTATCTACTTGCGAACGAGCGAGTACAAAGTAGCTCGCCATTCGGAATTGCTCCTACAACTGTCGATCCTCTTGCGGACATCAGCAAAAGTCAAATTCTTACAAAAAATTCAAAGGAAAAAAGGAACATATTATTTCTTCGAAATTTGATATACAAGTCTAACTCTAGACCAACAACTCATACAAGGAATTACAAGATTACAAAATTCACCCTAGCCCCTTCGGGAGAGTGGGATGCTCCTATTAAGTGATACTCGAGGACGGCGAGCGCCGTGGTGCTCTCGCCTCGCTCCCGCAGAAGTCTCTAGGCCGGTGAGCCAAGTCGTGTCACCAGAGCCCAAGAGTCTCATCGTCACCCCAACCGACGCCCCGCTCGATGATCCGACCACTCCGCTCTGTGCATCCCCAGGGTTCCACAGGGGGGGAGCGAACGAAGCGCCAACTCATAGAACGACCTCCCTTGGGCATACTCACCCCGAGGGTATGATGTGCTCCTAACATTGCTCCCCTCGGATAGTCGCCGCAGACGAAGATTCTCCGCCTCTAGCTCGACAAACCGCTCTTTAAGCAAGTCATCTATTACTCTAATCTTTGGGCGAGGCTGTCGGCTCGAACCAGCCCTGCGTGAGACATCAGAGAGAGTCCTTCGGAGATAAGCCACCTCCAGACTTTTCTCGAGCACCACGTTCTTCAATCCGTCTCTCTTAGACCTCGCCTCGAATAGAGTGTGACGAAGAAACTTAAGCTGGAGACCCTGGTTGACCTCCATCGAAGGACAAGACTCCTCGCCCTCAGGAGGCACTTCGCAAAGACCTCTTCGAGGTGCCTCATTTCGATGTCTCGGCGAGCTAAGGTCAACCTCAAATGGCCTAACTATCGCTCCGCCCTATAAAGCAACTTCCGAAAACGAGAAAGGCCTAACTCTGTAATGCCGAGCCTATGACGGAGAACGGATGAATCGCCACCCTGAGTGAACCAATAGAAAAGAGAACACAAAAGTCAAACACTCGAAGTGTAAGAGGAACTACAAGATAGTTCTAATCTACTTTGGGCCTTATGCCTGAACATCAAGTGCAAGAAACTTCGTTTCATTGACAAAAAGGGTACAAAAGCGGTGGCCAGTCCGCTATAAGGCAGTACAAAAACAAAACATGAAAAATCAGAGACGAAGAACGAGTAGACTCGGAGTCAAGGAGCCACCTTGGGGGGCTGCTCCGCAATCACCCTCGGCACCTCCACAATCGCGGTCTGCAGATTCGCCACCACTACATCTCCTTCGTCTTCTTCTTCTCCTTCTCCTTCAGCTTCTATTGTCGCCACCAACTCCTCGCCTTCGATGGGGGCATACAAGCTATACCCCGATCTGTCGAAGCCGGGGATGCGAGCCTCTACGTGCTTGAGAGCTCGGGCGTAGGACTGCTCCATATTTGTGCACATGTGTGCCTCCGCCTCGGCCTGGATCGCCTCCACAGCCGCAGCCACCACTGTCTCCCTCTCCTTCTGCATTTCCTCGGAGGCCTTCATGGCCTTCTCCTTCTCCTGTTCGGCCTTCGCCTTCTCCTCGTCCGCCCTCGCCGCTTCCATAGCGGTACGCTCGTTTGCCTTAGTCAAGGCCACCTCGAGAAGGCTGATCTGAGCAGCTCGATCGAGACTCTGAAAGATGCTGCTCCGCCTCATACAACTTCATGGCCTTAGCTCTCTCGGCTTGATCCTTGTCGCACGTCACCTTGAGCTCCTTCTCCTGCTCGGCGAACTGCTCTAGGAGGTGGCTGAAGTGGCACATGATCTGAAAAATGAAAGTAGAGAAGACTTGAGTGTCAAACATAACAAACTTTGAAATTCCGAAGGCCCAACAAAGACACTTATCGACATCGTAGCCCTGGTAATCTCAAGAGCATCGTCGCCCACGGTCCCTGCCTTCAAAGCCGCTCGATCCTTCGAGGTCGACAAGTGACGCAGAGCCTGCATGCTCATGGCGGCGTCCCCGAGGAAGCCATCATGCTTCATCACCCGCCAGTCGGGGACGAAGAGTTTCTTATGCTCCTCGGTGAGAATAGCTTCTGCCTCGACGGTAAGAGGTGGCACTTCAAGCGCTAGTGCAGATCCAACGGAGAAGGCCTCGGCAAAAGGGTCAGAAGGTGTGGGATGGGGAAGGACCGCGTGAGGAGCGGACGTAGAGGAGGATGCCAAGTCCACTGTTGGGGCCACCGCCAATGGTGCCTTAGTAGCTCGGCCAGACGAGGGTCCCATCGTCGTCCTCTTCCTCTTTTTGCTGTCAGGACCCTTTTCGGCACCCCCGCCTCGCTTAAGCAACATAGCTCGGAATTCCATGCCCGGGGCCTCTGAGAAAACGAAAACCAAAGAAGTTAGCACAAGGAGAGAGCAATATTCGGAGTAAAAGAAGAAAAAATATATGAAGCATACTAGGGTCGATCGGACTGAGACCCCCACTGAGCACCCCCTCGGTTATATCCTTCCAACTCAGGGTCGGACGGCTGAGGAGATTCGACACGACCTCACCTTCCTCCGAAGTCAACACCGGTTTGGCATTCGCCCACCTCAGAACGTCTTCCCTTCACCGCATCGGAAAACCCCACGGTTAGGGTCCTCGATCAGAAAATACTTCTCTTTCCAATGATCGATGGAGTCCGGACTCTCGATCAGTTTGACGCCCCGTCGCGGTGATAAGTAATACCGATACTCCATCTTGCTCATACTGTTGATCCGGTATAGACTGCAGAGAAAGATGAGCCGGGGTTCGACCCCTACCGCCTGGCATTAGAGGATGAAGCCGATGACATGCCACCACATGTTCTGCATGAATTGGACCGGACTCAATCCGTACCACTGCAGCACCTCGGTCACGAAGGGTGGAGTGGGAAGTTGAAGACCGGCATTGAGCATGTCATACGGGAACACTCATGTGTCACGCGAGGTCGTCGAACACGCTCAGAATCCTGGGCCAGGGAGGAGCAGGGTATACTCCTTCGGTATCATGATGTAATACCCCGTATTTCTGAAATATATATATGGTTTGAAATATATATAATAAATGAATTTGAGACTTGGTCCTATAGAGATTTCTATAGGAAGGATTTATAAAAAATATTTGGATTTGAAATATATGGATTCTTTGAATCCGGATTTGTGTGATAAGTGGGGGGGACCCACGGGTTTGATGGAGAAGAACAGCACACTAGGTGTGTTGTGCTTCTTGAAGGCCACGTGGCACTCCTAGGGGAATACTTCCCCGGGGTGTGCACAGGTGTGGCAAGGGGTAGGGATTTAATCCCATATCGATTATTTCAAGTAATAAAATATTATATAAATATAATTGCCAAGGATCAAGAGTCACAAATTCGGTTAACCACCTTTTGAGAGGCAGCCTGTGGTGGGCAGTTGTACTACATAGTATCTAATTTGTCTTATAAATTGTATAAATTGTCCGGGCCCGGGGCAGGGGTGTTACACATGAACCCCTTCCTAATATGATGCTGAGCCCCCTCAATCAGAACCGAGGGGATGTCGTCAACCTCAGAGTACTTCCTCGGCTTATTCTCCTCGTATGAGGCCGACCTCCCGTACACCACCTTAGTTAGAAGGTCATCGCAGTAATCCCTCACCTTCTCGAGGCTTGATAGCACGGACGGCAGCCTGCCTAACTCACCCGCTCTCTTCACGCCCTCCACTATCGTCTCCACAATCGCTGACCCTGACACTTTCTTCCCCTTGTCCACCACTGATGAGACTACCAATGGTCGATCACTCTCTGGGTCCGAGGTGGAGGTCTCACTCCCCGACGACACTATAGACATCTTGAAAAATATATAAAATAAAGTATATATTTACCTTGACGTGACAACTTAGCCGCGACCGCTGGCAGAGCCACCCAAGAGCAAAAACAGATTCTCAGAGTGAAAGTTAAAGAATGAGAAAGTGGTGAAAGGGGCGAAATCTTATAGTAAAAAAGGGGAGTCGCGTGAGCTTCCGAGCGCTTTGGGCCCCCACGGAAGCCCATCAAAAGGCTAAACGACCGAATCTATAAGGGCAGAAGCACGATGCGGTGCGTTGACCAGTCTGACCGCCTCAAGATTCGTGCCAGATATTCATTAAGCAGCTCAGATCATGCCACGTACTCCGTACAATCCGAGCTACCGAGCTACCGAGCTGCGAATTGGCGAAAACTACTACCTCACGATTCGTGCAAGATCTTCATCAAGCGGCTCAGATCATGCCACGTACTCCGAATCTACAATCCGAGCTACTGAGAAACCAAGTTGCGAATTGGCGAAAACTACCGCCTCATGATTCGTGCCAGATCTTCATCAAGCGGCTCAGATCATGCCACGTACTCCGGATCTACAATCCGAGCTATCGAGCTGCGAATTGGCAAAAACTACCCCCTCACGATTCGTGCCAGATCTTCATCAAGCGGCACAGATCATGCCACGTACTCCGGATCTACAACTTGAGCTACCCAGCTACGAATTGGCAAAAACTACCACCTCACAATTCGTGACAGATCTTCAGCAAACGGCTCAGATCATGCCACGTACTCCGAATCTACAATCCGAGCTACCGAGCTGCGAATTGGCGAAAACTACCACCTCACGATTCGTGACAAATCTTCATCAAGCGGCTCAGATCATGCCACGTACTTCGGATCTACAATCCGAGCTATCGAGCTACGAATGAGAAAAAACTAATGCCCCGTGATTCGTGCCTGATCGTGGTGAACCATCCAAATTGTGCCACGTAGCTCGGATCTGAAATCCGAGCTACCGAGCTACGAATGAGGGAAAACTAATGCCTCGTGATTCGTACCTGATCGTGATTAACCATCCAGATCGTGCCACGTAGCTCGGATCTAAAATCCGAGCTAGCGAGCTACGAATGAGGGAAAACTAATGCCTCGTGATTCCTGCCTGATCGTGATCAACCATCCAGATCGTGCCACATAGCTCGGATCTGAAATCCGAGCTACCGAGCTACGAATGAGGGAAAACTAATGCCTCGTGATTCGTGCCTAATCGTGATGAACCATCCAGATCGTGCCACGTAGCTCAGATCTAAAATCCGAGCTACCGAGCCACCGTTCTGCTAACAGGGGAAAACTCCTAACTCCCGATGCGCGCTCCAGATCCAACTGCCCAGATCAAGCCACGTCAGCGAAGTGCCGAACCACCCTCAGATTGTTCGGAAATTCGCCCCAGCAACACGATGGACGTCCCAGATCACGCCACATCATAATTCCCCTGATTAATCATTTTATTTTAATTATAATTCGAATTAATAATTAAAATATTGCAAAAAATGATTAAAAATCAAGAAAATTAATTAAAAACTCTAAAAAATAATTATAAATTCAGAGAAATATTTTTGAGCCCCTGAATAAATAATTATTAATTAGAACGGTTAATTAATACTTTTTGAAAATAGACAACCACTTTGCGAAATTGAATAAAAAATTCGAAGAATAATTTAAAAATTAGGAAAAAATCAGGAAAATTCAGAAAAGTTGCAAAATCATTTTGGGCACTTTACAAGCTCAACTTAGCACCGTCACACCTCGAGCAGCATCCAAACCCCTTTAAGAACTCCGATAAAGTCCCGTACGCCATCGAAACAGCAAAACTACTCCCCAAAGACTGTAAAACACTGTCTTTAGGAGTGGGGGCTCGTGATATAGCTAAAAACAAGATTAAATCGGGACCGTTCAAAACGGACACAAATCTTGAAACTCTAAAGGGTAAAACAGTAATTTTACCTACAAACGGGTCCGAAATGGGAACTGGGTCTCTTCTTCAAAGCCTGATAACCCATAAATGGATCTGTCATATTGGACATGGGTACCAACCCGTTACAATCCGATTCAGGAGGATAAAAAGGAAATCAGATTCGTGATTATCCCTAAGAGATAGTTCTAACCACTTCTTATCCATCCACACCAGGAAGTAGAGATTTGTCCTTATCTCGAAACGGATCCCTAAGGCGGCTATAAATATCCCTCTCCCCCCACCGTAACAAGGTAATGAATCTTTGCCTACCTAAAGGTCTTTCAAAATCTTCCTGATTATTGACAAGAGCGTCAGAGGGTTCGTCGCCGGGATCCATCCCGGTGTATCAACTTTGTGTAGATTCGTGGCAACTATAAGGAACGAGTCAACACCTAGGCGGAGTCAACAGGTTCGTTTTACTGTTTTCCTCAAAGAACTCGCAAATTCATCTATTTGTTCCCACACCCGAAATCAGCAGCAACAGGGTATAAGTACGACAAGACACGGGTACGGAGATACATGATTTTACAAAAAATATGATACAGTGCGTTGATGGGTACGTTAAATATATAATATTTTATATTATATCTATAAATAAAAAAATATTTATCTTGTTAAACATGTAAACATCTAAATAATTTCATACAACTATAGAAATACATTATAATTATGCATATTTTAGAGGTAAAAATGATAATCTAACTATAAAATTTTTGGATATACTTATTTTGTGTTTGAGCATAACTATAAACAAGAAGTTTTTAAAATAACAGTAGGACCCAAGCATTTATCTAAACATAATAGTGCCTAACAGTTGCAAAAAATGTAATTCAAAAAGTGGTACTTCTTGGAACACACCCAGGAGTACCCAAGGAGAATCGGCACCCGATATGCACTTGACATGGGTTCATCGACCATTTGAAAGTATTCGTGCTTCCTAGGGGCCCTCATTTGTAGGAGGAAAATTTTCTCTTATAGAATAGTTGTACACGTATAATGGAGCTCATTAGGGAAGATTGACACCGTTCATCATTTTTCTTATGTTGTAGGAGGTATAGCTACAAGCCTACAAGACATGAACTCGTCATGCATCACATGGTGCTAATTGTTATATAACTGAAAAATCGTTTATTTTGCAAGCACTTTTAACATGATCAAGAAGCATCAAAACAACTTGATTTTTTATATATAAATATTATGATAATGTAAATCAGTATGAACAATGCCGGTCATCGATAATGGTTTCTATTCGTGCGTCTACAACTGCTTTACACGGAAATCACCTCATATTAGTCAAAAAAACATAATAAAATACAAAGATACCACTACTATAAATGTTATGGGAACTTACAATTTAGAATACGAAATGGGTAGTTGAGTTCAATTCCGAAACAGTTATTCGGGTTCAGCCAGCATTCCAGCTGGCCTCAGTCAAAGCAGAGGAATTAAAGACCAAAGAAGACGTCATAGCTCTACAGCACCCATTAACTCCACGTATCTATGTGTCTAATGTGAAGGTCACGGGTGAGCCACGGTGCTAAAAAGCAGTACCCAAACTTGCCATTTCAAAGCATCAATAGATTTCAAGATTCACATTTAACAACTTCATTCAGGAATAATATCTCAGAAAATGTTTCTTTGCTGCAAGCTTTACAAAGGAATGAATGTAACCTACGAAGTACCGATACGGGTACACGGTGATACGTGTACAAAGACACAGGTACGGAAGATATGATAATTTTCAAAGAAATAGAATACGGAATACGGCGGGGATACAGCTATATATATATATGCGAGCAATGGTCCATTGCAAACTTCTGAAGCTGTTATTGGGAAACAACGGCTTCAGGCTTAATATAACCTAAGTTGTTGTTCCCAACATCAGCTTAGGTTTCCTATGGCTTGTGCTAAACAATGCCATACTCACGAGAGAGAACCTAGCCAAGAGGCAACCTCACATTGCGACCAGTTGTGGGTTCTGCAACGTTCACGTGGAAGATTTGAATCATCTGTTTCTACACTGCACCAGAAGCAAGGCCGTCATGATAGAGGTGTTGAGAGCTCTCGGAACAAACGACTTTCCAACAGTCTATGAGGAGCTATGGGTCGGATCCAGATTCGCGTCATCCCGTAACGATATGAAAGATGCTTGGTTTATTGCCATTGCGGCAACCACTTGAGTGTTATGGCTAGATAGAAACAATTTTTATTTCCGTACTTCATGTAAATCTATTTCTAGTAATCTTACTCATATCATGCATCTTATTTCCTTTTGGGCTACAGTTGCTGCCTCAGGGACAAGAGGGAGGATTGCAAGGGTGTTCCAGGTGGAGGACTTTGACGACGAGGAGATTGAGTTCGGGCCAACTCTGGACTGATGAGTGGACTCCCGCCTCTCTACCACATATTTTGTCTTAGGCCTTGTATTTTGTATCTGTACTTTGTTTGCCTTTAGGCTGGTTGATGTAACCCACCCCCCAGGGCTTTGTTGGGGGATATGTTTTATTTCCTGTACTGTACTTTTGTTCCCGAGATTTCGGGGTTGTTTATTAATCACTTATTAATGAAACAGGGTGGCATTATTCCACCTTTTCCTCAAAAAAAAAAAAACATCAGCTTAGGTTATAACTTAAGTCGTTGTTAGGAACAACGGCTTAGGTTTGCATACCCGTTTACACGGACCCGTTTGCAATGGAGCATTTCTATATATATATATATATATATATATATATATATATATATATATATATATATATACTAGGTTTGCCCGTTGACACGTGCCTACGGCACGTCTTCGGAACGGTGCACCTTATTTGATTATATAAAATAGTTTTGGAGGTCCAGCAAATTAATTGAAGTAGCAAACATAGAGCAAAAAACATATTATATGATTTTTTTTATTTTTTTTTGGGAATTATTTTTAAAGTTTTTAAAATTTTAAATTTTTTTAGTTTTTTAATTTTTAAATTTTTTTTAAATTTTTATTTTTTTGATTTTTTGAATAGAAGAGGGAGAGAGAGAGAGAGAAAAAAAAATATATAGGAGTTGGTTTGGGTGGGAGATTTGAATTTGAGTTTTGGGGGGAAAATATGTTTTGTAAGATTAGATCTAGGCCTTTGATTTTTGGGGGGATTGAAGGAGAGCCACTTGATAGCTTTCTTTGTGTTTTATTATATAGATATATATCTACTATTTTAATGGGAGAGTTGGGGTTGTAAACAAACAAACCTTAATTTTGTAACTGAGCAAACCCGTGCAATATACAGCCAAACTAAATCTACCAAACATACCCGTGTGATGCACGTGCAGCCTCTAAAAAAGGGATATTTTAGCAAATGCCCCTATTTAAAATGTGAAAATTAGTATGTACCCCCACTATTTTTAAAAACTAAGAAATACTCTTATCTCTAATATTATAATGGGAGAAGGGCTTAGTGTCATTTGTAAATGTTTTGTCAATCTACCAACCCGTGCAATACACGTGCATAACTATTATAAAGGAGGTTTTAAGTTCAAATCCAGATTATGTCTAAATTTTTATTTTAAAAAACTATATTTATTAAGACGTGCATCGCACGTGTAAATTACTAGTATATATATAATGGGAGAGGGCCTTAGTGTCTTTTGTAAATCTACCAACATATACAATGCACGTACATAACTAACATGAAAGAGATTTCAAGTTCGAGTCCTCTCTATGTCAGAATTTTTATTTTTTCAAAAAATAATTTATTAAAACGTGCATCGCATGTGTAAATTACTAGTATCTTTAGTTTCATTAGTTTCCTATGGATGCAATTGTGTGGCCAATGGCCAGACCAGTTACTCATAGGGAGGAATATTTATAAAAGAAAATTAAACAAATCAAATCAAATCAAATCAAATCAAAATGAAAAGAGAGATATACTCATTTGAGTGTATTTATTAGGTAATTTTATATTAATTAATGGTGATTACTTGGAATTAAAAAGTCGCTCTACAATTAACAGTCCCAGTCATCTCTAATATTATAATGGCAGAAGGCCTTAATATCTTTTGTAAATCTACCAACATGTACAATGCACATACATAACTAATATGAAAGAGATTTCAGGTTCGAGTCCTCTTTATGTCAGAATTTTTATTTTTTCAAAAAATAAATTTTTAAAACGTGCATCGCACGCGTAACTTACTAGTATATATACATAACTAAATAATATATCTTATTAATAAGGAAATTGTAAATATCTTTTATTAAACATAAATAAGATAATTCATAAAAACTACAATAATTTTTCATAAATATAGGCTATAACTTAAGTAAACAAAACAAGTTCATAAGCAATATAACATAAGCAGACAAATCAAATAGTGGGACAAGTTTTAGCCGTATCAATTAGTTGGATAATAAAAAAATATAAGATACGGAGATGTACAAGATGCGAAAACACGAGTATCGAATACGTAGAGAATACGAGGACGGCACCCTTCGTGAAGTATCGGTGCTTCAGAGAATGTAACTGACCCCATTCTCATATAGGCATACATACTACTGTATAATGGCACTCATATATACTAGTATATAGTGGGAGCATTTTTACCAGGAAAAAAAAAGAGTATTATTATATTTATTTGTCATGCTGCTATGCTAGTATAAACAACATTCGACAGTGATGATAGTCACTACGAATTGGGAAAAAAAAGATACATGTCATAATAAAATATGACACTTCTAGTGACTAGCATTCTAAAGAAAAAGATACATGTCATGATAGAAACAATGTATACTTTTCTCCTTTCCGAGCACACTGAAAATTAGTGAATATTAAATACCTTAATATAGAAAAATTAAAAGTTTCACACTCGCTTTCTGAAAAAGCGAGTTATTTTTAACCAAACTCGCTTTTTCAAAAAACGATTGGGTCGTTTAGGGAACAAAAAAAATAGGGCAGTTCGGAAAAAACTTTCAAAAAAAGGGTCATTTTGGGAAACAATTCCCTTCAGAGAGTAGAGTTAGCTTGTTATTGAACACTGGCTATGAATATTTGTTTCTGTAGTAGGGATGGCAACTAGGCCGGGTCAACCGCCGACCCACCCGCGACCCGGCCCACCAACCCGGCCCGGTTAAGAGCTTTGCGGGTTCGGGTCGAACCCGGTGAATAGTACCGGGTCGACCCGGGTCGCTATTCTCGCGAATCGGATTCGCGAAACCCGGCCCACGAACCCGGTCAACCCACGAATTGGACCTGCCAACCCGCGGGTCGACCCGCGGGTTTCGACCCGTTAGACCCGTGCGGGTCGAACGTTTGACCCGTGACAGGTCGACCGTTGACCCGCGGGTCGAACGGTCGAAATTACCGTTGGCCTGCTGTTGCCGCTGCTGTCACAGAGCCGAACGGCTCAAAGAGCCGTTGTTTAATTTTTTTTTTGTTTTTTTTTTTGTTTTTCACCCCATATTTAGCCTATAAATAGCCCCCAAAAATCTCCAAAAAAATCACACCTCCCTCTCTTACTCTCTCTACTATTATACATCAAAAAAAAAAATTTGAACAATTGTAGTAATCATCAAACAAGTGTACAATGAGGCGTATACACGATCAAATTTCGGTCGTATCGGAGAACAAAATTCAACGTCTTCAACTCTCTTCAACCATCGACTCAAATCTACTTCAACCTCTTCTCAACTCTTCAATTGCGAAATCGGCAAAGCGCTCCTCCATCTTTTCTATTATATTCTAATTTTCACGGTTTTTTTTATACGCGTATTCCACGGTGAACGGTATCAAAATATCTCTATCTCTCTTGTTATTTTTTTTTTGCGTTGTAGTTAAAATTATTGTTCGTTTTTTGAACTTCTCTATCTCAACCCTCTTGTTTTTTAGTTTTTTTTTTGTATAATTCACCGCTCCTACATTGTAGATTTTTTTTACATACCACATTACTACACTATGTCTAGATCACGCGGTAGTGGTCGTAGCAGACAAGATTCTTCCTCATCTTCACGTAGGCCACCAATTGTCCCAATTATTGAGTCCGCCCAAGATTACATTGATCCTACTATGGAACAATGGGGTACACACGATGATGTTGGACATGAACAATTAGAAGAAGAAGAACAACAACAAACCGAAACCACACAACCCCGTAGTAGTAGGAAAAGTAGAGGAGAAACTAGCGATTGGCATAAGTTTTATGAGTATATCCAGGACGAAAATACTCCTGGTATAGGTGTGAAAATGTGTAAATCATGTGGTAAATAATACAAATTCAAGAGGGGTGACGGAACCGGTACACTTAGTAGGCACATCCTAAATAATCATAAAGATCTTCTTGATCAAATACAAGGCCAACAAAGAATAAACCCTAGGACCGGTCAAGTAGATAGCCACCCTTATGATTCCGAACTTGTTCGTCGGGAAATGGCCCGATTAGTAATTAAGGAAGAGTTACCATTTACCTATCCCAAGAGTAGGAACTTAGAAAATTTTAATCCAACGGCCTTAAACCCTCATTTTAAAAGAATTCCGAGAAATACTTGCAAATCGGATTGTTTTAAAGTGTACATGGAAATGAAGGACGCGTTGATTGCAATTTTATGGAGTTTAACTTGTAGGGTTAGTTTAACTTCGGATTGTTGGACGGGTGTCAACAATATTCCAACGATGGGAATAACCTGTCATTGGATCGACAATGATTGGATTCTTAATAAAAGAATCATATCACTTGCGTCGTTGCCGTATCCCCATAGTGGCGCTGAAATAGCAAACCGTATTTTAGAAATTTGTGATGTTTTTCATATTCGTGATAAAATTATGGCTATTAGTTTTGATAATGCATCTAACAATAATGTAGCAATTAATACTTTAAAAAGAATATTAAACCCTCCATCTGACAATATTTTTCATGTTAGGTGTGCATATCATATTATAAATTTATGTGTTCAAGATGCATTAGGTATAGCTGATCCATATATAATTAAAATTAGAAATTGTGTACATTTCATTGCATTAAAACCAAGCATTCTACAAGAATGGAAAGCTTGGTGTAGAGCTAGAAATGTTCCTTTTAGAAAATTTCCAAAGGGTGTTACACACCGATGGAATTCTACTTTTGATTTACTAAATGTTGTCACCGAATATGAAGCAGTTGTAAATAATTTTTGTATCGCACAAAATATGCCTAAGTTTGAAATGACTCCCGCCGATTGGTTTTTTGCCGAATCTTTGTTGAAATTTTTAGAACCTTTTAAAACCGCAACTTTAAAATTTTCAAAAACATATGAATCTACTTCTAGTAGCATTTTTATTGAATTAGTTAGCATGATACAAATATTTAACGAAATGTTAAATGATACCCATATTAGTGACATTGTAAAACCTGCATTTACAAAATTTTTGAAGTATTATTTTCCTCCTCCTATGTTGATTTGTGTTGCTACTGTTATGGATCCTCGTATCAAATTAGAAGGTACGAAGAATTTGATAGAAATGTTTTTTGGATATTTAGAGAACATTGTAGAATTAACAATTGATTGCGCTAGTTTTTTAGTTCAATTTGAATCTACGTTAAATAACTTGTATGATTATTATGATAGACGTTTTGCTTCTAGTAGTACAACTTCTGTAGTTAGTTCTTCTTCTGGTAGTTCTAAAGGTAAAAGTAGAATTGGTGATAGAACATTTAGTTTACTTAAAAAAATTTAATCTAAAAAACCTAGGACTAATCAACCAAATGAATTAAATTGGTATAACCAACAAGATGCTGAGCCTTTTACTTCTGCACTAGATATTTTACAGTGGTGGAAAGAACATGAACACACTTTTAGTATTCTATCAATTATGGCTAAAGATTTACTAACTCCTCCTGTCTCTATAGTTGCTTCTGAGAGTGCATTTTCTACAAGTGGCAGGGCTCTATCTAATTACAGGAATCGGTTGAAGTCCGAGACGTTAAAGATGCTCGTATGCACAGAAGACTGGCTGAAGGCTGAAGATAGGACGCAAGGGAAAGCGTTATCGAGTTCCACAAGTGGGAGCAACTCGTCTGAAGAACAATAACAACAACAACAACAACAACAACAACAACAACAACAACAAAAATAGCTTTTCTTGTTATGTTAAATTAGAAAAATTGTAGTCAATTAAAATTGTACATAAGAAATATGTTATTGTATAAAACTTATTTGTGAATTGAATTCTTCATTTCGTTATAAATTGTTCAAATTGTACAACTTAAATTCATATGAATAAAATTTCAAAATTTGTTGTCAATTTCACTTTTTCAATCTTACTATTATTATTACGATTTTTTTTGTTTATTAGTATTATTACTTACTTAGTATTATAATTAAACATCATTTGGGGATATTTGATTCAATTTTAAGAATTGTAGTATTATTACTTATTAGTATTATTACTGAATTACATACTTAGTATTATAATTAAACATCATTTGGGGATATTTGAAGAATTGTAGTATTATTACTTATTAGTAGTATTACATATTTGTATTATAATTTTTTAAGAAATGTAATATTCATCAAACAAAAATATGGTTGTTTATATAATTGTATACATCATTTGTAAAATTATTATTATTATTAGTTCAATTTAAGCTACCAAACAAATATATATATATATATATATATATATATATATATATATATATATATATATTATTAAACTGGCCAACCCGCGGGTCGATCCGGCCCAACCCGGATTGAGCCCTAAAGGGTTCACGGGTTGGGCGGGCCACCCAAATACGAAATTGACCCGGCCCGGCCCGGCCCGCATAAGACGCCAATCCGGCCCGGCCCGCTCACTCGAGCGTGCCAACCCGCACGGGTTGGGTCCGGACCGGCCCGTTCGACCCGTTCGCCACCCCTACTCTGTAGTAAACACTAGCTTCACTAACATTTACCGACACATAGGAAACCAAGTCAAATGACCATAATTTGTTGATAAATCCAAATCACCATAATAACTATATATATAACACCTAATTGAAAATTGACCATAATTTGAAAAGAAAATTTCTGAAAGCTAGGTGTCCTACACTACCAGACTATTAAAATTAATACAGCAAACCTTTAACTCTCAGCATAAATGCACACTGCAAACATGACCTAACACATTACTTCCTACCTCTGCCTTGTAGTTAATTCCCATCTCCTCTTAGCATTTATAGTACACACACACACACTCTCTACTGCTCCTGATCCACCCCACTTCCACTACTCCCCACTCCTCCCCTCCTTCCCATTTCCTGCTTTCAAGCTGCGCTACTTAATATTTGTTTGCCATGGAGGGTAAGAGAGGATGCAAGGTCCTCATCTCTTTTTTCCTAGCAGTTTTCCTTTCTCAGGTGGGCATTGTCAAGTGTAGAAGCCTGGATAAGTTTACTGACCAGAAGAACTACTACACTCCTGACCCCCATGCTCTCATCCCTCCCGCTCATGCTCTTTCCCCTCCCAGGCGTACGTAAACTTTTAACCATCTTTTTGTTATATTTTGTCTTTGGTGTCTGTAAATTTTGTCCTTTTCCTTTTTTTTTGTTTATATATATATATATATATATATATATATATATATATATATATATATATATATAAATATATTAATTAAATAGCTTGCTTTTTGGTGGACATATTCCACTTTAATTATTCTGTTGTACTACTGAGTGCCACTTTAATTAATCTGTTGTACTACTGAGTGCAGACACACCACACAGGACTCCGTCTTGCCCTCCACCACCAAAGGGTGGAAGCGGATGCAGCTGCGGACCGTCTCACAGCGGAAGTTCACCGCCATCTCATGGGGGTGGTTACTACAACAATCCTCCTCCATCTCCGTCTGCCGGGTCAACCTCACCAATGATCCCGATCAACCCACCCGTTATCTCTACACCGCCTTCGCCTCCGTCCATTCCAGTGGATCCAAACACTCCTCCCCTCACCCCAACCATACCCATTATCTCTACACCACCTTCACCTCCCTTCATCCCCATCGACCCTAACACTCCCTTACCCGGCACTTGCATGTAATTAATTAAGCATTATCAAACTCATTAATATTGCTCTGTCTATTTCAGTCTTAAATTAATATATTACACTTCAAGATTCACAAATGTATATATATCTTGACAAAAATATCCATCTTTCAAAAACAAACAAACAAACAAAAAAACTAAAAAGTTAATCTAAAAAGTGTACGCTAAAAAAGAGTTTTCTTCAACTAGTTACCTAACAGAATGATTTTGAAGAATACTTTGACTGGAGGGGATCTAAAATGTACAAAAGTTACAGAAGCCAAAACTAAACTTTTTTTTTTTTAAAACCTTTTTCCCTCAGCTTCTGGAGCACAAACCCGTCAATGATATGGGGGCTTTTCGGATACTGGACAACCATCGGCGGCCTCTTCAGTCCTGCAACTACTCTTCCATTTGGGAGGAACCTTAGTGTCCAGGAGGCTCTGGCAAATACTCGAACTGATGGTTTTGGCGCTCTTTACCGTGAAGGCACAGCCTCATTCCTAAACTCGATGGTTACTCAGAAGTTTCCGTTCACCACTCCTGAAGTCAGGCATGCCTTCATTTCTGCATTGGCTTCTGAGAAGGTTGCTGGACGGCAAGCAAAAGTGTTCAAGATGGCTAATGAAGGAAAACTGAAGAAGCAGCATTAGATGATGAGGCAAAGACAGATGGAGTGATTTCTGGTGTTTTTAGTTCTTAATATGATGGTTCATGTATCATGTTATTTTCAGTTTTAGTTGTGTGTGCTGTGGGGTTTAGTAGGTGTTTGTGAGGAGAAGTACGTATTAGGTTGGTAATTTGTTGCATGTGTCACTTATTTGTGGAAGGTAAATGGTAGGATGGTCCTTGTCTATGTATTCTCATCTTTATCAGTTTCCAGGATCTGGCTTGTTTTAATTCAAAAAATTTTAAGTGTCAAGATAAATTTGAATCATTAAGCAAACCATGGTCCGGATTACTGCAGTTCTGAACATGATAATGCCAACTAATAGGCAAATTCCTTAGAATTGGTAGATTCCCTCAGGGATAGGAATTATATTTCTCAGGAATGTTGCAATATTACGTTTGGTACAAGACATTGTATTACAGATATTACGTTTGGTACAAGACATTGTATTACAGGAAATATTTTATTACTGTGTTTGGTATAAATCAAATCATTCACATCAATCATTCGCTATAGTAGACATTACCGAAAATATCCCTTTTGGTTTTTTTTAAAAAAAAACCAATATAACTGTTATCTGCTTTAGTAATCGATACATATGAGTGATATGTGCAAAATCGATACTGATATATATCTTATAAAACATGAGTACAATAACAAATAGATGGCTCAAAAAGTTACATTATGATTCTAATATATTTTAACCAGGTAAATAAAAAACATAACAAAAAGAAAAAATAAAATGCACGCATTAGACATAACGTGATTCAATTTGCTGATGTTTTTTACTAACATGTTATCTATGTAGACCTCCATATTCCAGCCGATCTGTTCTCTGAAGACCTTGCTGACAAGGCACTGATAAGTTGCTCCGGCCTATGAAGCACGGATAATCTGCGGGGGGTCGCGTATCACGTACCCGATACGTATCGGACACGATACGCATACCGTACTCATCCGATACGTACCCGATACGTATCGGAATTAATTAAAAAATAAAAAAATTAAAAAAATATCCGATACGCGTATCGGAAGGGCAGGATACGCCACCGATACTTTTTATTTTTTTTTTAATTTTTTTTAGTTTGGCTCGGCCCAACAGGCCCATTCTATCTTCTATCTTCTGCCTCTCTCTTTCTCATCCCATCGATCAGAACATTAGAACCCTATCCCCTTCTCTCTCAGCCGATCCTTCTCTCAGTTCTCTCAGCCGATCAGATCTCTCACAGCCGACCGATCCTTCTCTCAGTTCTCTCAGCCGATCAGATCTCTCTCAGCCGACCCCATCAGTCTTCCTCTCCGACCCCGATCAGATCTCTCCGACCACGATCAGATCTCTCTGTCACCCTCAGATATTTGCCACAAAGGTATTTTTTTCCACTTCTTTTTTCAGTTATTTTTCCAGTTCTTTTTTCAGTTCTTTTTTTATTTTTTTCAGTTCTTAATTTATTCACCATGATCGCCTGATCGGTTCTTTTTTTAATTTTTTATTTTTTCAGTTCTTTATTTATGTGATCAAAACTCAAAAGGATTTACCTGACTCCTTTGGAGATATGTAGGAATCTAACTAATCTTGGAGTTATGCTGAGCTTGTTCTAGTGCATGTTTTGATGTAGGAATTCTCTTGCAAATAGAGTATAAGTATAAGAAATGGTATTTAACAAATGACATTACATAATTGTCAATTTGTCATTACATAACAAAATAACAAAATAACACAAATAGAGTATATTACAATAACAAAATGACATTATTGATTAAGATGCACACAAAATTGTTTTTAACAAAATGAGAAGTTATCCATGTATTGGCCTTTTTCTTGTTGTCCTGTTTGCAAGTTGCAACCTGTTTAACATAGAAAAATTGGATGAGAATAAATAATTTAAATACTTGCATAAAATAGAAAAAAATTAGTTTAACTGTTTAAGTATATAAAAGTGTAAAACATAATTGCTTACAGACTTAAATTGTTCAAATAATTTTAACTATTTATTTATTTTTTCCGAAGGATCATGTCAATGTCGGGAGGCAGTGGTACTAGTGGCAGTGGGTCGAGTGCTAGTTCCACGAGTGTATTTTGTTCTAGTGGTGAATTGGATGAGAAAAGTCCTCTTTGGTCATATGTTACTGTAATTGATGCTAAATCAAGTGCGGGAGGAAACAAAAAATGGAAGTGTAATTTTTGCCAAAAAGATTATTCGGGATCCTACTCTAGGGTCAAATTACATTTATTAAAGAATGGAGGACCGGGTATTGCACCATGTACCAAAGTTACAACAGAATATCTATTAGAACTTAAAAGGCTTGTGCAACAGGCAGAAGAAAGGCAACAAGCAAGAAATCGTAAAGTCCCATCGCCGGGTGGTTCTTCTGATTCTGGTATTCCTTTAATTCCTTCATTCGGGGCTACTGGTGCTGGACTAAAGAAAAGAAAGACTCCTTTGGAGGAGCATTTTAAAATTGATCAAAGAAATCAGTTAAGGTCTGAAATTGCAAGAATGTTTTACTCAGGAGGTGTTCCTTTCCACTTGGCAAGAAATCCATATTATGTTAGCTCC
This sequence comes from Hemerocallis citrina, assembly GCA_017893485.1. NCBI lineage: Eukaryota > Viridiplantae > Streptophyta > Magnoliopsida > Asparagales > Asphodelaceae > Hemerocallis > Hemerocallis citrina. Next base: position 225,391,015 of record CM030364.1, read on the forward strand.
TACTCTTTGGCTACCAAATTTGGTCCACTCGATGGGTTCATTCCTCCCGGTTACAATGCATTAAGGACCACATTATTGCAACAGGAGAGATCAAACATTGAGAGGTTGCTGCAGCCAATTAAAGAGTCATGGGAACAAAAGGGGATCAGTTTATGTAGTGATGGTTGGAGTGATCCTCAAAGAAGGCCATTGATTAATATTATGGCCACTGGTGAGAAGGGAGCTGTTTTCTTGAAATCAGTTGATACTTCGGGGGAGTTTAAAGACAAAAATTATATTGCTGACAGATTGGAAGAGGGTCTTATTGAGATTGGGATGCACAACGTAGTCCAAATTATTACAGATAATGCAGCCAACTGTAAGGCAGTAGGATTGATTCTTGAAGGCAGGTATCCCCATATATTCTGGACTCCATGTGTAGTGCATACATTGAATCTTGCTTTGAAGAATATATGTGTAGCTAATAATACAACGAGAAATCAGACTGTTTTCAGTCAGTGTGGGTGGATTACAGAAGTTGCAAATGCGGCTAACTTTGTTAAAGTCTTTATTACAAGTCATCAATATAGGCTTTCAATCTTCAATAAGTATTCACCACTTAAATTACTTTCTGTGGCTGATACGAGATTTGCTTCTACTATTGTAATGTTGAAGAGGATGAAGTTGCTTCAGGAAAGCCTACGGTTTGTTGTCATTAGCCGCGACTGGAATGATTACAGAGACGACAATCCTACAGCTGCACAAGTTGTCAGAGACACAATCCTTAATGATTTATGGTGGGATAAGGTGGATTACATTTTGGACTTCACTAGGCCTATTTATGATATGCTTCGATTGTGCGATACAGATAAACCAACACTTCATTTGGTTTATGATCAGTGGGACTCAATGATTGAGCGTGTAAGGGCTATCATTTATAGGCACGAACAGAAGGAACCAAATGAGAGTTCAGACTTTTATGATGCAATTTATGATATTCTTATTGACCGATGGACGAAGAGTTGCACACCACTTCACTGCATGGCTCATTCACTTAACCCAAGGTATATTACATATTATTATTAGTACACTCGTGACTCGTGTCATTTTTTTTTTGATATTTTGTCTGGAAGTAATTTGGTGAGTTAACTAATATGTTATTTGAAATATTTATAGGTATTACAGTCATGCTTGGCTTAGTGAAGGACCGAATAGGGTGCCTCCACATGCAGATGCTGAAATTTCAACTGAGAGGAACAATTGCTTGAGGAGATATTTTTCTGATATCGAGGAGAGAACTCTTGTCACTAGTGAGTTTGCTAAGTTTTCAGGAAGTTTACCACCATTTGATGAATTTGATTCCCTAGGAGGTCGTGCCAGCATGGACCCTAAAGAGTGGTGGCTAATCTATGGTGCGTGCACACCAAGGCTGCAAAAACTTGCTTTGAAGCTTCTTGGACAGCCGTGTTCTTCATCTTGCTGTGAAAGAAATTGGAGTACCTATAGCTTCATCCACTCCATGAGAAGAAACAAGATCACCCCTCAACGGGCACAAGATTTGGTTTATATACATACAAATCTTCGTCTTCTTTCAAGGAGGAGTGATACATATTAAAGTGGAAGGTCCAAGATGTGGGACATCAGTGGTGATGAATGGGATACATTTGCCGGTGTTGGTGAACTTGAGATTGCAAATTTGTCACTTGATGAACCTGAGATTGAACGAATCCTCTTCACCGAGGATGGTGAAGGACTTGAAGAAATCGACACATCTGCTGCATGATGAGTCTTTTGAAAGAATGTTATCTAAATTGTATTTGGTTTAAGACTACCGTACTTTTATTTGAACCTTTTGGCTATGTAATATTATAATATTACTATATTAGTATTGATGTGGTAAAATTAGTATGTTTTGTTTAACATTGGTTGTTTGTATTAATTTTAATTATTATGATATATGTTATTGTTCTTTAATTTTTCATGCTTAGAAAAATTGGATTGAATTGAATAATTTAGTTTCCTATTTATAACTAAATTTTGCTTTGCTTCACTTTCAGGATACATTTATTGATTATTAGTTCCGTAACAATTGGATGAGTGATGACGATGGACAATTGGACATAGTTATTCAAATATTGAAAACGACAGATAAGAAGTATCTCACTCAGGTACGTATATTTTTATTTAATGCAATTTTATATTGTCTATGTATAACTTAAGGAATTCAATTTTTATTTATAATATATATTATTATTATTTTTTATTTAATTTATTTAAGCGTATCCTAACGTACCCGTATCCTAATTTTTGAGAAATCGACGTATCCGCGTATCCGATACGTACCGTATCGGATACGCGTATCCATATCCGTGCTTTATAGGCTCCGGCGTTCTTTAACCCAAAGGGCATGACCCGGTAGTAGTATAGGCCCTGGTCGGTTGCAAACGAAGTCTTTGGAATATCGGGAGGGAACATCCTGATCTGATTGTACCCGGAAAAGGCACCCATGAAACTCAAAAGTTCGTGCCCAGAGGTTGCATCAATCAGGGCATCAATGCTCGGGAGCGAGAACGGATCTTTCGGGCAAGCTTTATTCAGACCCATGAAATCAATGCAAATTCTCCAGCCTCCGTTGGCCTTTTTGACAATCACAACGTTGGATAGCCATTCGGGATAGTTGACCTCCTGTATAAATCAGACATTCAGGAGTTTCTCTACTTCTTTGATTGCCTGCTGGCATTCGGGAGCGAACTTGCGTCGCTTTTTCTGGACAAGTTTGGCCCTAGGAGCAACACTAAGGTGATGCATGAGAAGTTCTTTGGAGATTCCAGGCATGTCGGTCGCGATCCAAGCCAACAGATCGCGATTTCTCCTTATACATTGGATAAAATTGGTTTTGACGGGAGGGGGAAGGACCTTACTAACTTGGAATGTCCTGGTCAGATCTCCTTCTGAGAAGGCTATTACTTCCAACTCGTCGACCGGCTCCGAGATGGCTTGGCTAGTACCCTTGTGGGAGCTCTAGGACTTCAAAGGAGAGGACCGGCCCTTCTATTGAAGTCATATAACATTTGCGAGCCGTCTCCTGGCTCCCTCTGACTTCTCCCACACCTGATGTGGTGGAAAATTTCATCTTCATATGGTAGGCTGAGGGTACAGTCTGAAGAGCAACTAAGCCGGGTCGGCCCAGAATGACATTGTAAGCGGCCTTCACGTCCACCACCATGAAATTCATCGGCTCGGCTAGGGTGATCGGGGTTTTGCCAGCGGTTACGTCGAGAGTTATTACTCCCTCGATCGTCACTGGCTTGAGTCGATCCCTAGACAACTTGAGACCCTAGAAGGCTTCCAAAAAAACGATGTTAACTGAACTGCCATTGTCGACCAGGACTCGGCGTACTTCGAAGTTGGCCATATGGAGGTTTATCACAAGATCATCACAATACGGCGTTCAGACGCCTTCCAAATCCTTGTCAGAAAAGGTAACAGGAACTCCTAGGCCCTTGGGGGAGGACGGTTCTGTATGGAGTTCACCTCTCGGACAAAGGCTTTTCGGGAGGCGTTCGAATCTCCCCCATTGGGCCTCCGTGAATGAGGTATAGGACAGCTTCAGCTTCAGAATCTGGGGTTTCGACACATCGCTCAGTTCGCTTATTCGCCCCCGGGGGAGGCGGAGGCGGATCTTTCCCTGTCCTTCCTTGCGAACCTAGAAAGTTGCCCCCTCTAAATGAGGGCTTCAATCTCGTCTTTAAGGGCCCGACAGTCATCCATGTCGTGGCCATGATCCCTATGGAAGCGGCAGCATTTGTCCCTGTTTCTCTTCTTGGCCGGTGTACTCATCTTCGGAGGTGGTGGGAGCAGACCCTCTTTCCTGACCTTCATCAGGATGGCTGAAACACTAGCATTAAGTAGAGTAAACTTCTCAAAACGATGAGGAGGGCGGCACTGGCTCCCATTGTCTTTCTAGAGCTTCTTAGCTCCATCTTCAGCGTCCTTCCGTTTGTTTCCAGACAGGGACTCTTTCTGATCGGGTGGAAGGAGGGCCTCTTCTACCCTAATATATTTTTTGCTCCTCAGTAGGAGTTCTGAGAAGTCTCGAGGTAGCATTTTAGCAAGAGATGCCTTCAAGTCGGAGTGGATGATATTGTGACGGAAAGCAGCAGAGGCTACCGACTGGTCTAGGGAGGCGATGGACCGGGCCTCGGAGGTGAAACGCTTAACAGTCTCTTAGCCGCTCACCCTTCCTTTGATTGAGTGACAACAAAGATGTGCTTGTCTTTTCGGCGCGACGGATACTCACGAAATGAGTAAGGAAGAGCCTTTCGAACTGATCGAAGAAGAAGGTGGAGGCCGAGGCGAGTCGGGAATACCATTCTCTCACAGGCCCCTTCAGCGTTGTTGGGAAGGTTTTACAAAGAAGCGCATCCGAAGCCTGATGGATCATTATGAGAGTTTTAAAACTCTCGATGTGGTCAGCGGGGTCTGACTCCCCGTTATATGACTCAAAGTGAGGGGGCTTGAAGTTTTCGGGACAAGAGCTTCCACGATGGTCCGGGAGAACGGAGGCCTGCTTGGGCAAAAATTCCTCGCCCGTTGTTCCTCTTCTCTGTCAAGTCTGCCAAGACGCCTCTCCATCTCGTGAAAACGGTAGTAGACCGAGTCTTCCCTCCGGTCAAATCTTGTTGATCCTCGGGATTCATCCTCAAGCGGAAAGAGACTGGGAGTGCGACAGTGATGGCTTGGGGCAGGTATAGGACTCGACGCCCGTTGATCGTGGTTAGGAGCAACATTGAGGGCCCGCAGAATGGCTTCTTGAAAATTTTGGAACTCCGCCCTTGTGACAGGTGCCTCCCGATCTCGGTGGTCCCCTGGAGCGGACCAACCGGTCGGGGTGTGGCTCCTCCTCTGACGGCGCGGGGGTGACTCCCTCCGCCTCCTGGGAGAGTTCGATCTTCTACGTCTGGCCTACGGGGGGATCGGGCTCTAGGGGACCGAATCGCAAGACCCCTTTAATATTCATGGCGGGGGATCCCGTCATGGGTCCGCCTCTCATCCAAGCGGGTCCGAAGATCTATCCCATGTTGCCGATTGACTATAATGTGTCGAAGATCCTTTGGCGTTGGGGGAATGTAAGAGACCATGGAGTCGGACGAGGGGTTGACATGGTCATGAAGAGGAAGTTGCCTTTGACGACTTCGACGGGAGCTCCCCGGGACAGCCCTTAGAGGCCTTTGAGGGACCTGCTGGGGGGGGGGGGGGGGGGGGGAGGTTGCTGAGGAAGAGGCTGTCCAGGCTGCGGTTGCTGGACAACCTCTCCCTCTCCATGCCGAGCTCCAGCGCCCATCTTCGTCGGACACCATCTCAAGCTCCCCTCCTCCGCCAGTTCGAACTCACAACCGAGCTCAAGCTCCCCTCCTTCGCCAGCTCGAACTCGCGATCGGGCTCCCAAAAGTTGAGCTCCCTCCTCTCCTCGCCCCCGAGCACTGCGAACAGCTCAACCACATGCCGAGCTCCAGAATCGTCGAGCCCCCTCCACTGTGTCGATGCTCCTCGCCGAGCTCTCTCCATTACCAACTCCAAGCTCCAACCGTGCTTCTTCTCCATCACCCTCGACGAGCTTCGTCTTCATCGCCGTCGACGAGCTCCCCTCACCGAACCACGCCTTCGACGAGCCCCCACTCGTCGAGCTCCAGTGACGCCCTCAGAGAAATCGAATGCGAAGCCGAAGGAGGAAGAAGAGAGAAGAAGGTGGGAAAGGAAAGAGAAAAAAGAAAAAAAAAGAAAGAAAAGTCCACGTGGCGCCACCTCGTTGGTTCACAGTTCACCTTCGACGGGATCCAAGCAAACAGGGATCCGAATGTGAAATTGGGGAAAACACACCACTTTGCGATGCACGCTCACTTGATCGTGATCAACTCACAGGATTGCACTACCTGTACAGGTAAATATTAATTAATTAATTAATTAAATTAATTGAATTAATTATTTAAAAAATCCGAAGTATTAAATTTAAAATCGAAAAAAAATTAATTAAAAATTCTAAAAATAATTATTAATTCAAAAAATAATTTTAAAATTCTAAAAATATAATTATCAAATTAGAATAATTAATTAAAGTTTTCGCAAATAAATTATTTAAATTCGGAAATTGAATTAAAAAAATGATTAAAAATTGGAAAAAATTCAGAAAAATCTAAAAAAATCACAAAAAGTCTAGAAAATTTTGAGAATAATTTTGGGTACTTTACAAGCACAGATTGATACCGTTACACCTCGAGCAAGATCCAAACTCCCTCAAGAACTCCGATAAAATCTCATACACCATTAAAACAATAAAACTACTCCTCAAAGGCTGTTAAACTCAGTCTTCGAGAGTGGGGGCTCGTGATATGGCTAAATATAGGATTAAATCGGGACCGTTTAAATCAGGCATAAATCTTAAAGCTCTCAGGGGTAAAACGGTAATTTCACCTACAAACGGATCCGAATTGGAAACTGAGTCTTTATTCAAAGCTCAATAACCCAAAAACGGATCTGTCCTACTGAATCTAGGTGACAACCCATTACAAACCAGTCCAAGCCATTTAAAGAGTAATTCAAATTCATGGTTGTCCCTAAGAGACGGTTAAAACCAAATCTTTTATCATGAAACGATTTAAACTCTACATCTTATCTAGAAACAGCAGACACATGAATAAATGATTATCTCTAAACTGTCTCTAAAGACAACTATAAATAGCCATCCCCCCCACCATAAAAAAGGCAATCAATCTTTTTCCACGTAGACACTCTTTCATAATTTTCATGATTACTGACTTGAGCGTCGGAAGGTTCGTCGCTGGGATCCATCCCGGTGTATCGAACTTTTTGCAGGTTCTCGGCAGGCACAAGAAACCAACCAAACGCCGGTGAAAGTCAACAAATTTGCCTTATTCGTTTCCTAAAGAATCCACAAATTCATCTGTTTTTTCCCACACCAAAATCAGCAGCAACAAAAATAATGATTATGAATACGAACAGCTTTATAAGAAAATATAAATTTTATTTACAAAGTTCAAAGATCCGAACTCACTTGGCAAATGACCATAAGTTATCAGGTTCAGACATTCCATCAAACATCTAGCGGTCTTTAAACAAAAGAACCAGCCTATGGAGATGTAGTGGTCCAACAAAACCCTGCAATTAAACAATAAACTATCCCAGTTTCACACAATTGATATGAGATGACCAAAAATGGTTTAATGGAAAATTTTGTAATTTCCCAAAACCTAATGTTTATTCGTCAAAATTAACACTTCTAGGAATCGAAAGAAAAATTGGGGACTTCTACGAATATGAATAAACTAAACAAAAACCTGATCATAATGGTAAATTGAATCAGCGAAAACCCTCATTTCGCTCAAAACTAACATTTTCTAGGGTTTCTAATCAGAAAAGGCAAACAAAGCGAAAGAAAATTGGGGGGGGGGGGGGGGGGGGGGGGGGGGGGGGGTTTCGACAAAAATGAAGAAATTGAACAAAAGTTTGAATCAAAATTACAGACTTTTGGACGATGACTTTTACCTGAGATTAGAATTTTATTTCGATCTTTCAAAACCTTAAAATCACCGATTTGAATTTGATAAAAGGGAAAAGGCGGGCTAGGAAATGGTATTTATATGGTGGGGCGTGAGCGCGATACTATATGTGATGCACGTGGTGTGTAATAATGATGATTACGTTCACTTTAAGTTGCGGCCCGAGTGCGCAACCACGTGAGGGGTACGTACTAATTTGGGTCGGTTAGAGCATCTGTAATTAGAGCTGGTATTGGGTCGGGTTCTCCATTATCCGGATCCGGACCAAGTACTTCACAGGTTTAAAAATTGGATCCGGACCCGGACTTGCAAGAACCGGATCGGAGTCCGGGTCCAAGTCCGGATTCGGGTCCTAGTAAAAAAATTACCGACGAGTCCAGTAGTAGAGAATAAATATTTGGCCTTAAGTAATTTTCCACCCGATACCCTACGATTCTAACAATTTTTGCACTTAAGTACATGAATTAATATTATATTTATACATTTATCTTCAACAATTACTTTTATATGTATATTCCTATAACCTTATTATTCAAATTCTATACGTTTGGGGTATTTTTAACGGGTTCGGGTCCGGGTCCGGGTCCGGATCCGGATCGGTTCTATTTCGAGCGGACCCGAACCGGGACTCGAAAGTGCATCGGATCTTATTTTAGGACCCGGACCCGGACCCGTATAAATCGAGTTGGTTCCAGTCCAATGCCTGGTCCGAGTCGGGTCCGGGTATCGGAAAAATGTGTAGTGCTATCTGTAATCATTCCCTGTATTTCCAAAATTTGGAAAATACAGGAAACGAACCGCAGTAGTCGTTCCCTGTATTTTCAAATTTTGAAAAAAAACGGTATAGTAGGCTTCTATATTTGAAAGACGATATATGAATTTTTCAAATATAAGAATCGGCAGATCATCTTGCGTCCGATCTAAAATAAATTTCTCGGACGCAAGATAATCCTGCGTATGAGGACTTAATTTATTTTATTTTATTTAGAGGTCGGACGCAAGATCCGATCATTTTTTTTAAAATGTTTCGGACGCACGATCATTTTGCGTCTGATTAAAAAAATATCCTGAAGGAGTCGGACGAAAAAATAATTTTGCGTTCGATGAAATTTTTAAAAAAAACAAAAAACAAAAAACAGATCGGACGCAACAACTTGTTCGTCCCTATTTTTTGCCCCATTTTTTCTTTTTTTTTTCTTCTATGGAATATAGCTTATAGGATTATTTAGGCATATAAAGTTACTTTTAGATTGGTTTGATAATTTGATAAAGATGAGATTGAATGGACTTATAGAAGTTATTATGTATTCCTATGCGTACAATTTTTGTTACAAAAAATTTGTGTTGGACTTAAATTTTTCTTTATAAAAAAAACGGTTGAGATTCAAAAGCAAAAAAAATCATCCACCGTTGGACTCAAATTTTGGGTTTCAACGACTATAAGCTCAATTCAAAATTCCTATCTCTAAAACCCAAATATAGAAATTTTGAGTCCAAATGACTACAGATGCTCTTAGAGCATCCACATTCAGTTGCTAAATTTCTATAAAATGTATTGATGCGGTTTGTTTTTGGGTCGCAGTGTGGATGCACCAGGTGTGAGTTCGGACTCAATTTGTAATGAGGAAAGAGTACGGTGCCGGACGGTGAGCGTGGGGCTCGCTTCGGCGCTTGAGGATCGGCTCGGATGGCCTCGCCTCGAGTACCTGCAGACGGTCCTGAAACACCGGGGTTTATCCCGGTGGCGGACCCTCCGACGATCTAGTCAGTCTCTGTGAGAGAGTAGCAGTAACTAGGGGAATTTAAGTGGCAAAGATTGATTACCTGAAAAGGTGGGTGAGGGTCTGGTATTTATAGGGAATCCCAACCGGGTTTGGATCCGCTTGGGGGCCGGGTCTGAACCCGAAAGCCCATGGGCCTGACGTGGCAGGAGGCCCAGGGGGTTTAGGGCGGACGTGGCAGTGCCAAAAGTGGTATAGGGCTGACGTGACAAAGCCCTTGGTGGTATTTGGAGCTGACAAGGCTGATCATGGGGCTCCTGTGCCTTTGGGAGAATCGGATGGCCTAGGTTGTGCCAGGTCATATTCATTCTTTACCAGGCTGGGAGGACGGCCCGTGGGGCTGTCGCGGATCGGAGACCGAGGGCCATCGAGGCTCGTCGGATATGAGGAGACCAGGTCTGTGAGGGTGAACTTGAGGCTCGGCGCCGACCATGTAGTGGTCCGAAGCCGAGCCAGATTGTTGTTTTTCTTATTTTTGAGCGAAAGCCATCCTGGGCCTTGGCTGGGCCCCAAGCCATTTTTACCCTACCACACAAGCCCCCCACTCCTGCGGGGGTGCGGGAGTTAGCCGTGGAGGAGTGTTTATGGTCGTGGAAATGGGATGGCGAATCGCTGGGCCTTCATGAGAAGGCTGCCCTGATGCTAGACCGAACCTCGAGCTGGCGAGGGTTTATGGGTCGGTAAGGGCGATGGCGAGCCGTTGTGTCTTCCTGAGAAGATTACCCTGGTGCTAGACCGAACCTCGAGCTGGCGAGGGTTTATGGGTCGGTAAGGGCGATGGCGAGCCGTTGTGTCTTCCTGAGAAGATTACCCTGGTGCTATACCGAACCTCGAGCTGGCGAGGGTTTATGGGTCGGTAAGGGCGATGGCGAGCCATTGTATCTTCCTGAGAAGATTACCCTGGTGCTAGACCGAACCTCGAGCTGACGAGGGATTATGGGTCGGCAAGGGTGATGGCGAGCCGTTGAGCCTTCCTGAGAAGACTACCCTGGCGCTAGACCGAACCTCGAGCTGGCGAGGGTTTATGGGTCGGTAAGGGCGATGGCGAGCCGTTGTGTCTTCCTGAGAAGATTACCCTGGTACTAGACCGAACCTCGAGCTGGCGAGGGATTATGGGTCAGCAAGGGTGATGGCGAGCCGTTGAGCCTTCCTGAGAAGACTACCCTGGTGCTAGACCGAACCTCGAGCTGGCGAGGGATTATGGGTCGGTAAGGGCGATGGCGAGCCGTTGTGTCTTCCTGAGAAGATTACCCTGGTGCTAGACCGAACCTCGAGCTGGTGAGGGATTATGGGTCGGCAAGGGTGATGGCGAGCCGTAGTGTCTTCCTGAGAAGATTACCCTGGTGCTAGACCGAACCTAGAGCTGGCTAGGAATTATGGGTCGGCAAGGGTGATGGCGAGCCGTTGAGCCTTCCTGAGAAGACTACCCTGGTGCTAGACCGAACCTCGAGCTGGCGAGGGATTATGGGTCGGTAAGGGCGATGGCGAGCCGTTGTGTCTTCCTGAGAAGATTACCCTGGTGCTAGACCGAACCTCGAGCTGGTGAGGGATTATGGGTCGGCAAGGGTGATGGCGAGCCGTAGTGTCTTCCTGAGAAGATTACCCTGGTGCTAGACCGAACCTAGAGCTGGCTAGGAATTATGGGTCGGCAAGGGTGATGGCGAGCCGTTGAGCCTTCCTGAGAAGACTATCCTGGTGCTAGACCGAACCTCGAGCTGGCGAGGGATTATAGGTCGGCAAGGGTGATGGCGAACCGTTGTGCCTTAGGAGGTTTGAGCGGGGCGGTCTGCTGTCTTTGCGGAGCATTGAAGGCGCTCCGGAATCTGTACGATGTTCCAATTTCCTAGAGGCATTAATGGCGCCGCCTAATAAATGCATGGTGCATGGGCTTCCATCGTTTGGCTTTCCCAATGTCATAATGGCCGGTCTATGGGGGAGGTTATAAATACCCCTCTCCCTACAGCGGGTTTGATCACAGCAAGGGTGGTCCATCGGCCACCAGAGGTGTCTGCTTCGGCGGATGCCTGTCTCTTGCAAAATTTTGGCCCTAGGAGCGTTGGACTGGTGGTCATTCTATTTCCTTGTTCTTCTCCCGTCCCTAACGGCCTCGATGTGAGTGTCAGGGTCGAGGGAGAACAAGGCAGAAGAGATGGCGGCCGTAGTCCGGGCTCGGGGGACAAGGTACTGAAAGGTTTTACCCTGGGGACCTCGGACTGGTGGTGACTTTGCCATCTGGATCCTTTTTCGGGTCGGACGGCCCTGACACAGCTGTTTGCCCGAGAAAGATCCAGACGGGAGGGGTATCAACCGAATTCCGGACCTGGGGCTCAGGAGCCTCGGATAGATGGGTCGTCTCCGATCTCTGTCTTCCTTCTGGTGTTGACGGTTTCTGATGGTCTGTCAACCCGAAGGGGCTAGAGATTGGAGGTAGGCCGATCTGCTTTTCGATAGGGTTCCAGGCGATGGCGGCTTTTCTCCCACCCTCGAACAGTTCGGGGTTTCGGCTGTCGAGGCCGTAAGCCCCGAGCTGCTCGGGGGTGAGAGGGGAGCCGACCGAGCCCTGGAGCCCGGGGCGCAGGCGATGGTGGCTTTTCTCCCACCCGGGAACAATTCGGGGTTTCGGCTGCCGAGGCCGTAAGCCCCGAGTTGTTCGCGGGTGAGAGGGGAGTCGACCGAGCCCTGGAGCCTTAAATCTTTAGTAAAAAATTTTCTCTGCCGAACACTTCATCCGAACCGACCTCTGTGTGGTCTCCAACCGGTGCTAGGTGACGTCAGCAGCGCCAGTTTCGAGGATGACGTGGCGCGATCCTATTGGTGGCAGACGCGCGCTATTCGAGGAACAGTAACACGAAAATCGAGGCGTCGCCTCTTTCTCTATAAATATCCTCCCCTCTTCCTCATTCTGTTTATTTCTCTTCTGCTGTCTTCTTAAAAAGAAATCAAACACTTCAGCGCTCGGCTTGACTGTTTAGCAGCAGCGGCTCGTCAGTCCGAGGCAATCCAAAGGTTAGTTTGTAAGTTTCTTTTGTTAGGCACAGATGTCTAGGGCTCAGTCTGGCTCGTCAGCATCGACGTCGAGGGGGGAAGGGAAACCTGCCTCAAAATCGACTTTGTGGGAGGAGCCAGTGCTCGAGGAGGAGTCAATACATGATGAGCAGCCTTCCGATTCGACTTCGTGGAAGGAGCCGGTAGGCGAGGAGGAGCCGGTGTACAATGTGAGGCCGCTACGCTCCCGGAAACCTTTCGTGGTGGAGAGTAGCGAATCTGAGGAGGCAAGCGGCAGTTCGGACGAAGTCCAGGTTCTAGAGTTGGCTTCCGAAGAGGAGGGTGGTCCAGAAGAGGGTGAAGCCGAAGGGGCTCGGATAGGAGGTGCGGGGGGGAGATCCACAGGTCACGGTGTGGGTTCGAGCTCCACGCCGGCCGGTCTGGGGCGATTATCTACCCCCTCGCCGGAAAGAGCCAAGAAGAAGAAGGTTCCGAAGAAGAAGGGGTCGAGGACCGGTGGCTCGAGCCAGGCGCCCGTTCACCGCAACTTAATGACAGGGTCGCCCGTACAACCGAAGCCATTCTGTCGGTACCCCCGACGACCTTTCCGATAAGGAGCTTTTTGGGGTCCAGCCGTCTTCGCCGAGCCGGAAGAGGGTGAAGATGGACACGCTTCCGACCGTCTTGGAGGCGGGCGACTTGGAGGCTTTGCAGTTGGCATACCACATAGGGTCCAACTACGAGCTCATGTTGCCGAACTCTACCCTGCGACCGACCGACCCACTGCCTGCTTGGTACTGCGTCTTCCCGGTGGACGCCTTCATCTCTGGACTGAGGCTGCCGGTCCATCCGTTCGTTCGGGAGGTATTGAATTGGGCGTCCCTGGCGCCGATGCAGTATGGGCCGAACTTCTGGAAGCAGATTATCTGCTTCGTGCTGTTGTGCGAGGAGCAGAAGGTGCCCCTCCGGTTGGGCGTGTTCCGGGTGATGGTGGGGATCAGCTCGTCGGGGGAGTCGGAGGGTGTTTACTATATCTCGCCTCGGAGTAAGGGGAAGGTCATCCACGGTCACCCGGACTCTATCAAGGAGTGGAAGAAAAAGTATGTAGTGATCCGGAGTGAGGAGCCTTGGGACATCCCTACTCGATGGAACCACTATAAGCCGAGCTTCAAAGCGCCGAGGCCGAGGGATCTGACGGCCGAGGAGTGGAGGTTCGTTGAGCGCCTCCGTCTGTCGCACAGTATCAGTTGGCCGAAGGTGACGGAGGGTCACCTGGCGAGCGTCGGACTGAGCCCGGCCGTGCTTTGTATGTAGTTGTTTCTTTTCTCTCCGTCTTGTTGTTCTTTTGCGCTCATTGTTCTTAATGGATTTTTTCGCAGGTATGGATCCCGAATCAATCAAGGCAAAGAGGCTCGCCATGAAGAAGCAGAAGACCGAGGTGAAGGGGGACTCGATGAGGACGAGGGGGTCATCCCAGGTGGTCTCCGAGGCCCCAGTTCAGCCGAGGGGCAAAAGGACTCGCTCGGAGACGGGCAAGGACGTGGTGGTTCAGGGGAGCTCGGACCAGGGCAAGGCAGCTGATCTTGATAAGGGGAAGGGTCCCTGGTGGAGGCAGAGGTAGAGGAGAGGTTGCGGCGACTGTGGGTGCCGGCTTGGTCGATCCGTAAGGGTGACTGCTTAACCCGAGGGCGCCAGGCTGTCGAAGTGGCGGCTAAGCTGGCGACCCCTCGGGACCGCGCGGAGATGAACGCCGAGGGCCTGGAGGACGCGTACACGCGCCTCGGGCAGGCTAATGTGCTGGTAAGTCTGCCGACCCCACTTGCCTTGTGAAATGTTTGTAAAGGAGGTTTTCTCAGTAGCGCTTGGTTGCTGCAGGCGACCGTGCAGGGGGCCCACGTGAGGGGCCTTTACGAGGCGGCCTTGAAGCGGGAGCGAGACCGGGCTGACAAGACCTTACAGGAGATGAAGGAGCTGAAGATAGAGCTCGAAAGCTCGCACCAGAGGGATCAGAAGATGAAGGTCGAGTTTGACGCCAAGGAGGCGGAATGGGGGAAGAAGATGGCGGCTCAGAAGAAGAAGTTCACCAAGGAGAGGGAGGAGTTGATGGAGGCGGGTCAGCTCCTGGTGATCAAAGCCTTGGACGAGTGCTATGGGAAGGCCCTCAGTCATGTGAGGCACTTCTATCCGACCCTCGACCTGTCCAACTTTGACTACGACATGGAGATCGAGGGGACACCGAAGACCCCTAATGAGGAAGGGCCTATTGATGACCCGGCTGCCGACCCCCCTGTGAACCCGGCCGATGCTGAGGTGGGAAAACAAGTTGTATAGTTTTGTCTTTCTTTTTCCATCTCTCGATTGTATTTGCCTACCGCGGACTGGCCACCGCATTTTTTGTATGAAGTAATTCCATTTATAAAAGATAATTTTTGACTAGCCAAGGGTTTTGACCTCAGATATTTCTGAACCATTTTTGCCGATGCGTTTTGAGTGGGCTGATTCTCTTGTAGGTTACGACTCCCCTTCCTGAGGTGGACCCCCGTCGTTCTGACGTGGCGTGGCTCCGGAGCAAGGTTGAGGCCCTGGAGGCCACGTTGGTTCGCTACCGAAAGGGGGCTCGTGACAATGATGCGGCCTTTAACTATTATCGGAACAAGTCTGAAGCCCTAAGTGAGGAGGCGAGCCGACTGAGGAGGGCGATGGTGGATCGGGACCTCGGGAGTGTCGGCCTTGGATATACCATGTCGAGTGCATCGATGCAGAGGCCCTCTTCTGAGAGGCTACTTTGTGATGTCATTGTGGAGAAGGAGATGGAGATACACCGTTACAAGACGATGCTGGGTGTCTCGGCATCCTCCTCGGGAGGTCGGCGAGCGGAGGGGGTTCCCTCTGCGTTGCTGCTGCTGGAGCGTGTGCGACCAGTTGATTCCCAGAGCTCCGTGGCTGGTGTGTCGACCGTGGCTGAGCCTAAGGACCATCATGACGAGGAGAGGGCTCCTAGTCGCTCGATCGGAGTGGTCCCGCCGTTCGTCGGACCCGAGGGGCCTTAAGATGGCAGCTTCCTTCAGTTGGTGATGAGTGATGTAGTCCTGTTACGGTCTTTGTTTGTTTTTTCAGAACCAAATAAAGGAGTATGAATAAAGAATTCTTTTCATTCTTTGCTCTGGTCAATAGTGTAGTGAATGATGGCGGAGATGAGGTTCGGCCCCGTCGATCCGTGAGGGGTCGGAGCGGGGCGTAAGGAAGACTCCCTGGCCTGAAGCCGAGTCGGACCTACCGAGATGTTGGGGACGATACCGGAGTGAGGACTCGGGTGCCGATCCCATTGTCCGGTGTTAGGTCGGGGCTGCCGAGGCGTTTGGAGTTTGACAAAAAGAGATTTCTTTCATATATGATAGGGAGGGTCGCTAAAACGGCCCTTTACACATGAAAGCTTACAAAAAATATTATTTTCATTAACCAAGCTAGAACCTATGATCGCTCTTCCAGGAACTTCATTAGGTGCTCGGCGTTCCAGGGTCGGCTGATGAGCCGGCCGTCCATATCTGCCAGTCGGTATGTACCAGGGCGTACAGCCTCGATTACACGGTATGGGCCTTCCCAGTTGGGAGCCAATTTCCTCTTCTTGGTTGGATCGGAGACGGACAGTTTTCGTAACACGAGGTCCCCCGCCTTGATGTTTGTGGGGCGGACCTTCTTGTTGTAAAACTTCTCGATCCGTTGCTGGTAGATGCTTCTTCGGATCGAAGACTTCTCTCTGATCTCGGCGACGAGGTCCAGGTTGGCCCTCAGGCCGGATGAATTGTCAGCTTCATCGAAGGCCATGATCCGGGGAGAAGGTAGGCCGACCTCGACGGGGATAACTGCCTCCGTCCCGTAGGTCAAGCTGAACGGCGTCTCTCCCGTGGGGATCCTCTTGGTGGTTCGGTGCGCCCACAGCACGCTAGGCAATTCTTCGACCCACAGCCCTTTGGGGGAACTGTCGAGACGCTTTTTGAGGCCGTCGAGGATTTGCCTGTTCGCGTTCTCCGCTTGGCCGTTGGACTGAGGGTGGCAAATAGCGGAGAAACGTTGCTGGATGCTGATGTCTACGCAGAAAGTTTGGAAGTTCTGACCTTGGAATTGGGTTCTGTTGTCCGTGACGAGGACCCGAGGGATTCCGAACCGGCAAATGATGTTCTTCCAAAAGAATTGTTGTACTTGGCGCTCGGTGATGCTGGACAGAGGCTCGGCTTCGAGCCACTTGGTGAAGTAGTCGATGGCGACTATCAAGAATTTCTTTTGCCCTACCGCTACAGGGAAGGGGCCCACAAGGTCCATGTCACACATGGCGAATGGCGTAGGACTAGCCAGGGATCGGAGATTGGCTTGAGGAAGCCTCTTGATAGGGGAGAACCTTTGGCATGGGCCGCACCTCTTGACTAGGTCTTGCGAGTCTTGGAGCATGGTCGGCCAATAGTACCCCTGATTCTGGGCCTTCCGAGCGAGCGTCCTGCTCCCCATGTGGCATCCGCCGATCCCCTCATGAAGATCTTTCAGCGCGTAGCTGGCCTCGTCGCTGGTGAGGCAGCGGAGGTACGGCTTGCCGTCAGTCAAGGTGTATGAGCGTTTGAAGAGGATGTCATCAATCATGACGAACCTTTCAGCTCAGACCCTGACTCGTCTAGCTTCGGCCCGGTCTTCAGGAAGCTCGGCACTGATTAAGAATCTCCGGATGGGAGTGGTCCAGTCGTCTGGACTGGTACCGTCTTGGACACACATTGCCTCCTGGTCTTGATCATTGATACTCGGCTTCAATAGGATTTCAATGAGTACCGTTTGGTCGAGACCCTCGAAGGAGGAAGAGGCGAGTTTTGACAATGCGTCTGCTTGAGCGTTCTGCTCCCTAGGGACTCGAATGACTGTGGAGTGGCAGAAGGATGCTAGGAGACGTCGGACCACCGCCAAATACCTCACCATGCGATCATCGCGGGCTTCGTATTCTCCGGTGATCTGATTGACCACGAGCTGAGAATCGCTGAAGGCCCGGATTTGCTTGGCTCCGGCTCGGTGTGCTAGGGTCAGTCCGGCGATCATGGCCTCGTATTCCGCCTCGTTGTTGGAGGCCAGAAAGTTGAGGCGAAGGGAGTATTGAAGTAGGAATTGGTCGGGGCCACGAAGAATGATGCCACCCCACTCCCCGTTTCGCATGATGATCCATCGACAAAGACCTCCCAGGTCGGATCCGAGGCCTCGGTGCTGGGCTGCTCGGAGACGGTGCACTCAGTTATGAACTCGGCGAGGGCCTGTCCTTTGATGGCCGTCCTCGGCTGGTAGCTGATGTCGAACTAACTCAGCTCAATTGACCACTTGACTAAGCGGCCGGAGTTTTCAGGCTTGTGAAGGACAGTCTTCAGTGGCTGGTCGGTCAGTACTTGGACGGAGTGGGCCTAGAAGTAAGGACGGAGTTTCCGAGCTGCCATGACCAAAGCATAGGCCACCTTCTCTATCTTTGCGTACCTCGTCTCGACGGGGAGCAGGACTTTGCTTACATAATACAATGGTCTCTGAACTCCATCTTCCTCTCAGACGAGGACGGTGCTGAGGGCGCTATCCGAGGCGGACAGGTAGAGCCATAGTGGTTCGCCCGGCTCGGGCTTGCTAAGGAGAGGAGGGTTGGTGAGGTACTGCTTCAGCTGTTCGAAGGCTTCTTGTTGATGGGTACCCCACTCGAAGCCCCCTTTTCCGTGTAGGGCCTTGAAGAAGGGCAGAGACTTCTCCCCTGACTTCGAGAGGAAACGACCGATTGCAGCCAACCGGCCCGTAAGCCTCTGAACCTCCTTGACATTCCGGGGCTGGGCCATGTCAATAATGGCTTGGATTTTCTCTGGGTTCGCCTCGATGCCGCGTTGGCTGACGATGAACCCCAGGAATTTCTCGGTGGAGACGCCGAAGGCGCATTTAGCTGGGTTGAGCCTCATGTTGTGATGCCGGAGGACTCCGAAGGCTTCCTCGAGGTCAGCGACGTGGTCCGGCCCGGCCCTGCTCTTGACGAGCATGTTGTCGACATAGACTTCCACGTTGCAGCCGATCAGGTCTTTGAAGATTCTGTTGAAGAGCCATTGGTATGTGGCTCCGGCGTTTTTCAGCCCGAAAGGCATAACGCGATAACAAAACAGACCCCGATCGGTGACGAACGAGGTCTTGGAGATGTCCCGAGGAAACATCCGGATCTGATTGAACCCCGAGAATGCGTCCATGAAGGACAGTAGCTCATGCTCCGAGGTTGCGTCGATTAAAGCGTCGATGCGGGGGAGGGGGAAGGGATCTTTCGGACATGCTTTATTTAGATCCGTGAAGTCGATACAGATCCGCCAGCCCCCAGTTGCCTTCTTCACCATGACGACATTAGCCAACCACTCGGGGTAGCTGACTTCCTGAATAAATCGAGCCGACAAGAGTTTGTCGACCTCTGTCTTCACAATTTGCTGCCTCTCCGGGGCGACTTTGCGCCTCTTTTGGATGACCGGCTTAGAGTCCGGGATGACGCTCAGCCGATGCATGATCAAGTCTTCGGAGATCCCGGGCATGTCGGAGGGCTTCCAGGCGAAGAGATCAACGTTGCGGCGGATGCAGGCGATTATGCCTGGCTTCAAGTCCTCGGGGAGCGAGCGGCTCACCCGGAACCATTTCGATTCATCCTCGGCACCGAACGGGACCTCCTCAAGCTCGTCGACAGGCTCGGGAGCGGGGCCGTCCCTCTCGGGTTCGAGCTCAACGGCGTCGAGGGGGAACACACCCCTTCCGACGGCGGTCATGTAGCACGACCGCGCTGCTTCTTGGATACCTCGGACGATGTCGACCCCTTGCGGGGTGGGAAACTTAAGTTTCAGATGGTAAGCCGAAGGTACCGCTTGAAGGGAGCACAGTCCGGGTCGGCCGAGTATGGCATTGTAAGCTGCCTTGCGTTCACCACCATGAAGTCCATGGACTCGGTCCTCTTGACAGGAGCCGATCCTGCGGTAACGTTGAGAGTAACAATCCCTTCTATTACGACAGGGACGCCGGAGAACCCATGTAAGGTGTATCCGGCTGGCTTGAGTTTGTCTCTGGGCAGCTTGAGATTCACGAAGGCTTCGAGGAAGAGAATATTTACCGAGCTGCCGTTGTCAACGAGGATTCGGCGAACCTCACAATTAGCCATGTGGAGGCCAATGACGAGGACATCGCAATGAGGGAGGCAAACGCCTTCGAGGTCCTCTCCGGAGAAGGAGACAGGCACCGGTTGCAACCTGGGCGAGGGGTTGTCTTGGACAGCATTCACCTCTCGGATGAAGGCTTTTCGGGAAGTATTTGACTCTCCCCCCATTGGCCCTCCATGGACACAGTGCAAGATGAATGGCGTATCCGCGGCTCCCTCGGGTTCGAGGTCCCGATCCTGGATGCGGTTCGGAGTAGTGTTCGGAGGCGAAGGCCTCCGGTTCCTAGCATCTCGCCGATCCCGTGGGCCTTCTCTGGTGAATTCTCGGAGGTACCCTCGTGAGATGAGTTCCTCAATCTCGTCTTTCAAGGCCCGACATTGGTCGGTTTCGTGCCCATGATCTCTGTGGAAACGGTAGTAGAAGCGCTGATCTCGCTTCTTGTTGTTATTTGATCGGGGAGGTAGTCGGACAATACCCTTATCCTCGATTTCTAAGAGGATGGCGGACACGTTATGTGTCAAGGGAGTGTACCTTTCGAAGCGAGGGACTGGAGGTGCCCTCTTCGTGCCGACCCCTTCCTTTGCTGTTTTCTTGGCAGGTTCGGCCTCATCGACCCTGCGCTTGCCCTTCCCCACGACTTCTTTGCTGCCCTCTGGGTTCAGAGCTTCTTCAGCTCGTATGTACTTCTCGACCCGGTTGAGAAGGTCGGGGAAGTCCAGAGGTGGCTTCTTCTCCAGGGAGACCTTCAGCTGGTTGTGCCGGACATTGTGTCGGAAGGCTACCGAGGCGACCCCTGCGTCGAGAGCAGAGACGGATCTTGCCTCGGTTGTGAACCTCTTGACGAAGTTACGGAGCGACTCCCCCTCCCTCTGACTGAGGTCGAGCAGGGAAGCGCTCGTCCTTTCGCTCTTCCGGCTTGTGATGAAGTGGGCCAGGAAGCTGGCTTCCAGCTGGTCGAACGAGAAGATCGAGCCAGGGGAGAGTTTGGAGAACCAATCCCTGGCCAGACCCCGGAGGGTGGCCGGGAAGGCTTGACACAGCAGGGGATCCGAAGCGCTGTGAATCATCATGAGAGTTTTGAAGCCCTCCATGTGATCAGCTGGATCACCCTCGCCGTTGTAAGTCTCGAACTGCGGAGGCCGGAAGTTCCGGGGGATCTCTGCTTCTATGATGTTGACGGAAAATGGAGGTCGAGAGGGCCTCCGTCCTTGGACTAGGTTGGGATTCCCGTCGCCGATGCGCTCAATTCGATTCTCCATCTCTAGGAGGCGTCGGAGCACCTCGTCTGTCCGCTCAGGAGGGGAAGTCGGCGCACGAGTGTGACTTCTCCCCTCGCTCATTTTAGGGGGTCGGCCATAGGTCGCGGACCTTGGCGCTCCATGGAGGGCCTCCATGATTTCATCTCTGAAGCTTCTGAACTTGCCCCTGGTGGCCGCGCCATGGTCGGAAGGGTCGGGTCGGGGCGTAGGAATTTGGCCGATGCGGCTGAGTGCCGACGGCCTGTCCCCTTGCGCAGGCCTGGAATGGTTCAGGGCCGAGTTGGAAGCGGTCCCTCCCCTAGCCTGGCTAGCCCTTCTGTTCAGAATGACCCGACGAAGGTCGGGTTCGGCGACGTGTGAAGCGCTTCGCTGGGGCTCGGGGTTTCCACCCGGGTTATTGGATGCTTGCCCTCCGTCGAGAGCCCCCTCGGGAGCAGGCCCGTCTGGTCGGGCGGAACGGCCCGATCTTCGCTCTCGGGGAGCCATGGGAGATCGGGCCGAGGGAGAGCGTCGGTGGCGAGGCTCGGACTGTCGTCCGTACCGAATAAAGGGTTCCCACAGACGGCGCCAACCTGATGCGGTTTGTTTTTGGGTTGCAGTGTGGATGCACCAGGTGTGAGTTCGGACTCAATTTGTAATGAGGGAAGAGTACGGTGCCGGACGGTGAGCGAGGGGCTCGCTTCGGCGCTTGAGGATCGGCTCAGATGGCCTCGCCTCGAGTACCTGCAGACGGTCCTGAAACACCGGGGTTTATCCCGGTGGCGGACCCTCCGACGATCTAGTCAGTCTCTGTGAGAGAGTAGCAGTAACTAGGGGAATTTAAGTGGCAAAGATTGATTACCTGAAAAGGTGGGTGAGTGTCTGGTATTTATAGGGAATCCCAACCGGGTTTGGATCCGCTTGGGGGCCGGGTCTGAACCCGAAAGCCCATGGGCCTGACGTGGCTGGAGGCCCAGGGGGTTTAGGGCGGACGTGGCAGTGCCAAGAGTGGTATAGGGCTGACGTGGCAAAGCTCTTGGTGGTATTTGGAGCTGACATGGCTGATCATGGGGCTCCTGTGCCTTTGGGAGAATCGGATGGCCTAGGTTGTGCCAGGTCATATTCATTCTTTACCAGGCTGGGAGGACGGCCCGTTGGGCTGTCGCGGATCGGAGACCGAGGGCCATCGAGGCTCGTCGGATATGAGGAGACCAGGTCTGTGGGGGTGAACTTGAGGCTCGGCGCCGACCATGTAGTGGTCCGAAGCCGAGCCGGATTGTTGTTTTTCTTATTTTTGAGCGAGAGCCGTCCTTGGCCTTGGCTGGGCCCCAGGCCATTTTTACCCTACCACATGTATATTTTACCAATTGATGACCTACTGTCGTTTGTTATTTATCCATATTTTGAAAAAATTGCTACAGAAGTTTGTTGTATTTGAGAAGGAATATGAGAATATGCATAATATATAGGACGAAACTTGAAGTTTCGTCCGCAATAAAATATTAATTTTTTATTGTATCAGACGAAACATGAAGTTGCGTCCGATGAAATTAGAATTTTTTTAATTAAAAAATAGGTCAGAGAATAAAAAAATTCCTTGGACGAAACTTCAAGTTCCATCCCAAGATGGAGTTTCGTCCCGTGGTAAAAGAAAAATTCAATTAATTTCTTAAAATATTCAATTAATTTCTTAAAAATGATTTCAAACCAAGTTTTTCCACGGGACGAAATTTAGAGTCTCGTACGATCATATTTTATTTGGGTTCTCTATATTATAGCATTTCACGACTGCAGGAAACAACACTTTGCTAACGACTGTGGATGCTATTAGTGGGCCGAGTAGGCCAGGCTGTAACTTCACCTTTTCTATTTTTCTTTTGGGTGAAGAATCTATCGGCACCTAAAGTTTATGGTAATACCCTAAACACATCTGAAGTGACGGTAATACCCCAATAGTACCTAAACTTTTTAAAATTGACCTATAGGCACTTGCCGTCAACTTCTATTAGTTTTTTAATAGTTAGGGGGTGAAATTACTTTTTTAACTCCATGCCTTAATATTTCCTTTAAAATTCCTTAAAATTCCTTTAAAAATATATCCTTTAAAAATCCTTATTTTTCTTTAAAATTACTTTAAAATTATTTCCTTTAAAATTTCTTTAAACATTCCTTAAAAATTCCTTCAAAATTAAGTCGATTTTTTCAACTGAGAGTACCAACTGAACCAAAAGTCTTTTAAAATTCTTTTAAAAAAATTTCTTTAAATCCTTGGCAGCGGTCATAGTTTGTTCAGAACCAAAAATCTTTAATTATCATATATCAGTATATCATAACATAAAGAACAAACAACTTATTGAGAACCAACATAAAACAAAGAGTTCTACATAATATGAAACAATTATACAATCAATATTACATAGCATGAAACAACAATTACATAACATGAAATAATTACACAATCAATAGTACATAACAAGGCAAGCTGCTGCTTCTTGTTCATCTTCTGTTGCTGCCAACCACACAAAAAAGTTTCAGGAATAATCATGTATATCATGTATTAACAGAGAGCAATGATTTCCTTACTCAAAACCAAAACAAGCACTATTCAGAATTAACAGAGAGTGAAGGTCATTACTCAAAACCAAAATAAGTATCAGTGTTTATTAAGTGATAGTCATCACTGTCTACTGTCACACAGACAAAAACAATGGACCAAATTCTTAAATAAGAGCCTGAGAATCAAATACTTTCCAGTCAGATCAAAGGAAACAACACAGTGGTCCAATAGCTGCAATCTCTTTCATTATCTGTAAAAATGTTTAAAATGCATGTTAATGTTATGACTTGACTAATAGCTACAAAAATTTACAGTAACAAAAATTAAAATTACTAGTAGGCTCAAACCATAACTTTCAGCAAGGATTTATCAAATTTGCCAAATATTCAAGCATCAGTTCATCAAAGAGAAAAAAATGGTGTCACTAAGTATAAACTTGCAGTAGCTTAGCCAAAATAAAAAGAAACCTGACCAATACATCATAAGTATAGTCAATGCGATATAGGCTTTACATCTCTTATTAAGAATTCAGAAATTGCAATAATTGGTAATACACCACAGTTTAGCAAAAGCAGCAAGCAAATAATTGGTGATAAGAAAATGCAGCAATGTGACAAGCATCAATTGAGAAAATTCAGAATACATACACCCTTATGTCATAAATAATTCAGATTAATTGCAGTTCATAATAATTCATCTTCAACATAGTGATACTTACTACTTAGGAAACTAACATTGACTCCTTATGTCAAACATTTGAGTCTAGCATAATATAAGTCTAGAGATAAAAATATGTGAAAATCTAGCATAAGGTTGCCTAGGGTTGCACTTTCCCAATTGAATTTTCTTTTCGCATCAATAGTTAGTTGTAACACTTTTTGTTCACTACATTCAAAAGTAGTCTCCACTAAAACACATAAATTGTTGTGTACAAGTACCAACAAAGGAAACATATACCAACCTATGATATACATACCCAAAACTCAAACAGATCAAAACTATGTATTCAACGGTCTACCAGAAATCCAATAAATTGACCTCCTCTGGCTTCTATCACCCTCGATTTCAATCTAAATTCCAAAGGACTCATGTTTTAATCATCCATGGCCAAATGCATACCCAGTCACCTACTAGCAAAAACTTTCTATAAACACATTAGTAATAACCCCCACTTAATGTATTTTAATATCATTTTTAAGACTTCAAGAAAATAATCCAAACTTATCTCCATCTGAGTACCAAACAACATCAACAATAAACAAAAATCTACTTTCTAGAATTACCAACAATAAGAAGAAGAAAAAAAACATAATTTAGCAACTTCATTTAGCAAACAACCTCAGCCAATCATTTGCCCTCAAGCAATCGAAAACTCAACTATCACTATCATTCTAAAATTCACATCCATCCAAAGCTAATCAAGAGACTCACCTATCATTCAAGAACGCGACGCTCAACCCCGTCAACAGTGCATCCACGATTGCCATCAACTTCTGAATAAATACAATCGCTCCAATCCCCAAAAACAATGCAGCCACGGTCGCCGACTTCTTCCTTGGTGAGGTGGTCGGCATGGGAAGAGAAGGGGCGGAGGAAGATCGATGGGGATTTTAGGGTTAGGGGTTGTATTTGATGATTTGGGGTGATTTCGAGAGCGCGAGATGGAGATGGAGATGGGCGGCGGCAGTGGTGAATTGTGGCAATGATGAGAGTGACACTGAAGAAGGAGCTTCGAGGGCTAGGGTTTCTAAGATAGAGAAGGAAGAGAATGAGAGAAAGAGAGAGAAAGAGAGAGTCAAGCAAAGGAGAGAGAAGGTGATTCGGGGTTTTGATATTTTTATAATTTCTCATGCCTCTTAACAGGTTTAAACCCGTTAAGAAGTATATTTCTGGAATCTTCTACTAACTTAACTGAGAAAATACGACGGGGGCCTTTAGGTCCAAATGATAAATGTTTGAGTGTTATTGGGGTATTATTTTCACTTTAGGTGTGTGTAGATAATTTATACTAACTTTAGGTGTCAATATGTCATTCACCCTTTTCTTTTCCTTTTTCTTTTTTTCTTTTAATTTTTTTGTTTGGGTGAAGGGGGAAATATGGTGGAATGGATGCAAAGGATATCACTTTGCTCCAATAACGCTTGCAATACTTCCTAAACATAATCAAAGTTTGTGTAGCTTAAACTTTTTAACTGTAGAGTGAGGCACTCTCCAATGAATCTAATAGCCCATTGAGTTTGTTAGCCACTACAATCAATGTGGCAAAGCGATGGGAAAAAAGTTTTGTTTTTTCACATCTCGAAGTCTTGAACGTGTAATCTTTTGTACGAAACATGCCAAAGAAAATAATGCCTCTAAGGACCTTGGTATGAGTATGCAATATTCATAAGGGGGGCAGTGGTGATACCTTTAGATGGATTCTCACATAGTGTGTTGGTTTTAAGACTTAAATTCCATTTTTTTCGGCATTCTACTTTAACAACCAACAAATGGAAGCAATGCAGAATAACCCTACATATTAAGAGTGCAAATACATGTTGTTGATCCAATCAAAATACCAAATTATAAAATGAACATCAGAGCAAATGAATTTAGTTTTTCTTTTATAGGAAAATGTGGAGTATAACTACCTTGTTCCATTAATAAGATGGTAATGAAACAAACACATAAGACTTGCCAATTGTACCAGAAAAAAGATACATATAAAGTAAAATAGTGAAACCTCTAAAATCTTGGGAGGGTGGGACAGATGCATAACTGAACAACAACTTGTAGAGTACATCATACAAGGGGAGATCCCTCCAACAATATCCCTGGAGGGTGGGAATCTAAATCGATCCGATCAGTCCAGAGTCGGCCTAATGTCTATCTCCTCGTCGTCATAATCATCAACCTGGAATGCTCTAGCAATCCTCCCCCTTAATATGTCATAGCTGTTGTGGCCCCAAAAGAAATAAGATGGATATCTGAGTTAAATTACCAGAAATACTATTGTTGATTCTTGGTTTTGATGACTACAACACAATACAAAGTTTGCCTGTCACATATCTCTTGCAGAGTGTATCACAGTCAATACCATGGTGAAATACACAAAGGCAAAACAATCCAATGAAGCTTTCAAGAGTAATTGATCAAGCCACAAGGATTTAAGCTCAAGCCACATTAATCAAGCAAGCTTCAAAACATAAAGACAAAGGCTCAAGATCAAGTCAAAGACTCAAGTTCAAGACAAGATTCAAGTGCTTCAAATGTTTTGTAAAAAGTATCTTGCAATATTGTAATTTCCATTCTTTGAGTCTTAGAAACTTGTAATAGCCTTGTCACACACACACTTACACATACTTTAAATAATCTGAGTGTTTTACAAAATTAAAAGGTCAAAACAAGCTTGAATAAGTTCAGCAGTTGAGTACCAGTCGACTATTCCTTAGAACCAGTCGACTGTCATAGTACGAAACTATCTGAACTCATACAAGCTCTGGCCAGTCAACTCATTATGGCAACCCAGTCGACTGTTCCAGCCATTTCGACAGTTTTCTAAATTTAAAACTTGTTTTGCAAAATCAAATCTTTTTACTGCCATTGTATGGCAGTTGGGATTCAACCTCTCAACGTTTAAACATCTCTAACTCTATAAAAAGAGTATAGAAGTCATTTGGCAAAGGTTCACAATATTTCTAAGCATTTCTTTAAGTTTCAAGCGTTTTGTTTTCAACAAGAACAAGTCTTTCAAAAGCATACAAACTCTAAGTCTTGGTTCTTTGAAATTCAGTCTAGTATAACATCGAATTCGTTTTAGACTAATTTCAGAAGTTAACCTAATAGCCACTATACAAAAGCACAAATCACAAACAAGGCTATAGGTTATTGTAAACTTCTGTTGTTGTTGTTTTTCACTCTCGGGTTGTGAGAGTGGTCTACTCAGTTGGAGAGTAGGACTCATGGTTGTAGAGTCGTTTTTTCACTCTTAGGTGTAGAGTGGGTTTTCTCTCTATAGTAGTGAGAGAGATCTACGGATTTTGACATAGTTATTGTCAAACGCCGTAGGGTATTCCTATACTTTTTTCAAGAATAGTGGAAAATCTCAAATGGGTAGCTTGGGGACTGGATGTAGGTCAGGAGGACCGAACCAGGATACATCGCTGTGTACTCTGTGATTAACTCTCTGTGGTTGTATTTTCTCAACTTGCAATTTCAATTTTTTTGTGTTTTTTTTTAAAACTTGTATGCTAAGTCGACTGGATTTCCGCGCTAAGTCGACTGATCAGACTAGTAACTTTTCAGTAAGATACTCTTCTACTTTGACGCAACAGTTGACTGCATCTCTTTTTTCAGTCGACTGAACAGTACAAAAAGTTCAAGTTTTAATTTAATGTTTACAATACTATTCATCCCCCCCTCTAGTGTTATTTGCCTTGCCTACAGGATCCAACAACTATTACTTTCCCACGAAAGTAAAAGTTATTTTTATCAAGCCATAAAACTCATGTCGTTGCAGCAGTGGCAATATACCAGGCTTCATTCATCTTATGTCTCTCATTAGCACACTTAAGGCCTATCAACAAGTCCTCGTAGATCAGGGTGTAGTCATTTGCTCCGATGGCCCTGTTTTGCTCTTATGACACTCAATAAATAGGTGGTCTCTAGTTTCATTGGTCGCATAGCAAAATCCAATATTGGTCACATTATTTGGTTTCCTTTTGACCAGGTTCACCCTAGGTAGGATCACATCATTCAGTACTAACCAAAGAAAGACATTTAATTTTAAGGACGCTTTGGCCTTCCATATTATTGATGACCATCTCGGTCTACATCCTCTGAAATGTATATAATTATAGAGTGAGCGTGTAGCGCCCCGAGTGCCGCTCAGCTGCGTACGCGGCTACGCGTGCACGCACACGCGAACAAAACAAATCATAACATGTTCCCATCACAGGCTTGCCTCACAAAATGTGTTATAGCTTTCAGGTACCCTTTGATCATGAGCTTCTATATATAAACACACTCAATACTCCTAATCTTCTCGATGTGGGACTAAGAAAATTCCCAACATCCGATCCATCTTTCAAAGCTTCACATGAAGTGCATGTGTACTCATGCACAACTCACTCAAATTCATTCATCCTGGGCCTACATGAAACCATGCAGCCCACCATCATATTTCTTAAATAATTCCTTCATGACCAGTGAGCCCAACAACTTAATTCATATATATCAACAACTTAATATATATATATATATATATATATATATATATATATATATATATATATATATATATATATATATATATATATATATATATAGGGATATGCTCAGTTGAAAACGGGTTTGTTTTCACGGGTTTGGAAAACAGCGATCCGAGCCATCGGATCGATCATGATCGTGATCAACGGCTCAGATCTGCCTCCCCATAACCTGTTTCAATTGTTGAGCGGAGGGTTATTTTGAGAATTTCGTCTCAAATAACTCTTCGCTGAACAGATTCTAAAAAAAACAATATAACCTAGGCCGTTGTTGGGAACAACGACCTAGGTTATAAAAAATTGAATCATAGGCCGTTGTTTGGAACAACGGCCTTGTTTTCAATATTTATAACCTAGACCATTGTTGGGAACAACGGCCTAGGTTATAAAGTTTCTATAAAAATTTATAGAAATTTTATAGCCTAGGTCATGGTTCCCAACAATGACCAGGTTATAAATATTGAAAACAAGGCCGTTGTTTGGTATGATTCAATATTTTATAACCTAGGCCGTTGTTCCCAACAACGGCCTAGGTTATAACATTTTTTTCAAAACGAATCAGACGAAGAGTTATTTAGGACGAAATTCCCAAAATAACCCTCCGCCACTTAAGTCATATAGGGTGATGGGCGGGCTCGATCTGAGCTGCTTATCGCGATCATGATCGATCCGATGGCTCAGATTCGTGTTTTCCAACCCGTGAAAACAAACCCGTTTTCAACTGAGCATATCCCATATATATATATAAAGAAAGCTATCAAGTGGCTCTCAATCAATCTCTCCTAAAACTAATGGCCCAGATTGATTCTCACAAAACATATTTCCCGCCCAAAATTCCAAACCCAAAACTCAAATTCCAATCCTCTCTCTCTCTCACTTCCAGAAATTCAAGCCCCCTCTCTTTGTGTCTCTCTTCCCGACCCCTCTCTCTTCCAGAAAAGACCCAATTAGATCCTCGCGGCCTAGGTCCCTCAAAATCATTGTAAGAAAGAGACCACTCCACCGTGATGAGCACGAAAATTGACGCAGGAATGGCGGTAGGGAAGTCATCATCGTCGGTTGAGATCGTGAAGCCGCGAATCAACAAGAGGGAGTACAGGAGGATCGTCCTCCCCAATTACTCACTTGAGGCTCTTCTCATTAGCGATCCCGATATAGATAAGGTCTTCTTCTTCTTGATTTTTTCCGGTTTTGGAATTTTGAGGTGCTTTGATTTTGGTGCCCCTGATTTTTGGTGGATATTGTTGTTGTAGGCTGCTGCTTCAATGGATGTGTGTGTTGGTTACTTCAGCGATCCTGATGGACTCGAGGGTTTGGCTCACTTTGTAGGTACTTGATTTTGCTAAATCTATCAATTTGTGAAAAAAAGGGAACTTGATTCTGAGTGAGTTAGGGCTAGGGATAGGATTGGGTGCGTTATAATTATGTCTCGATCTTGAAATTGAGAAGAGTTAGGCTGTGTTTGGGGTTGCTTTTGGAGGGCCCAAAAGCACTTTTGGTCATGGTCAGGAGATGAAAAAAAGGGAACTTAATTCCGAGTGAGTTAGGGCTGGGGATAGGATTGGGTGCGTTATAATTATGTCTCGATCTTGAAATTGAGAAGAGTTAGGCAGTGTTTGGGGTTGCTTTTGGAGGGCCCAAAAGCAGTTTTGGACATGGTTAGGAGCACTGTACGGCAATAAGGGTTGACACATCAGTGACTCTACAACCCTCTAGTACTCTGTCAATGCGGTTCTGTATCCTCATGTTTACTATTATAAGTTTATAACCCAAATGAATGTGAAACTTTTTACAGGCCTTTTTATATGCTGCATAGCCGTAGGCACGTGTCCATGGGCAAACCTACTATATATATATATATATATATATATATATATATATATATATATATATAATACCCTAAATTTTTATTTAATAAGAATTGTTGATTTTTACGTGTTGTGCACTTACAAATTTTGTATGTATATTTTCTTACAAAATTATCTCTTATAACATGAACAAATAAACTTTTTTTTTCTTTCTGTTTATTTTCTAAAAGCCTATTTTAAAAGCCTAAGATTGTTTTTCTAATTTAAGCCCACCCTAATTCATTAAAAATTTTATTTTGAACCATGAGCCTAAAGCCCACTATTTTTGAAGCCCACAAATTAATTAATCTTTTAATTGTCACAACTTGTAATATGGATACAATTAGTAGACAATTAATTAATTAATTTTGGTACAACTTAATAATGGGGGGTACTAGAAAGGGCACGTGCACACCCTTCTAGGGGTGGCCGGATTGTGGAGAGAGAGGGAGAGTGGGATGAAGTTAAGGGGTAGTTATGTGATCATGAAAGTTACTACAACTTTCCAATTTATCTTGGTCCTTAATCCCTAACTCCTTGATTAAATCCTAGCCATTTATTCTCATCCTAAAAGTGTATAAATACCCCTATATTTCTTCTCATTAGTACAATACACAATTCATTAAGAGAGAAAAGATTGAGAGGCATTAGTGAGCAAAAGATTAGAGTGTGCAAAATTGTATGTTCCAACCTAGAGGTGGCCGGCAAATCATCCAAGGAGTACAAGGAGGGCTCGGGTTCCATCAAGCTCAAGGAGGAGAAGGCAATTTGCAATACAATCTAGGAGGAGAAGGCTACTTTCTTGCATTCTAGGAGCTTTCATTTCGTTTTCTCCAATAGATGGGTGTTTCTCATGCTTCTAAAATCTAGATACCATGCTAGGAATAATTTGATGAAATTGTTAAAGAACAACTAGTTGGAATTGGACTCACGTTTGCTTAATTAGAGATGAGATGGTAATTTAGAAAAATAGTTGTTAAAATGGTTGCTAGTTAATTATTTGTGAATTGAAGTGTTAGAAACTATCATGATTGCCATGATAGATGTCTATGAATTATGCTATGTGAAGAAATTTACGATTATGAGAGAATGGATGAATTGAATGCTTCATGTGGAATTGTTTGTTTAAATTAGAGTAAACTCTATTGTAGGAAAGATGAGAATTTTGTGTTCTAAATTGATGTAGATGGTTAAATAATGAGAGAATGAAGAAATAAAGTATTTTTTGTATAAATTTATATTGTAAATTTTGTGAAAATAAAATTGTTCTAAATGTCGAAATTATGGACATAGAACACCAAATGAGATAAAAAATGAATGTGTTATTGGTAAATAATGAATTTAAAAATACTAGTTTACCGTAATTGTATATACATTAAAACCTGGAGAGTTTTGACTCAAAAAGAGAAAAAAAAGAATTAAAAATATTTTGGGAATTTGAAAAACCTAGTAGCACAGTCGACCGACTATATTGAAACAGTCGACTGCCCTGACTATTTATTTTTGAGTTCAAATCTTTGCGGAATAGTCGACCGATTATATTGAAACAGTCGACTGCCCTGACTATTTGTTTTCGAGTTCAAATCTTTACAGAACAGTCGACCGATTATATTGAAACACTCGACCGTCCTGATTATTTGTTTTCGAGTTCAAATCTTTGTGAAACTCTCGACCGACTACACTGTAACAGTCGGCTACCCTGACTATTGGTTTCCGAGTTGTAAATCCTTACAGAACATCCGACTGTCCATGTTTTAACAGTCGACTGCCCTGAAGTTTCAAATAATATCTGGATTTTCGTGAGATAATTTTCTATAACCTGTAGCCTAGTATAAATAAGAATTTGAAGCTATTTTTGGCACAAAAAAAAGAACCTATTAATTTATTAGTTTAAATTGTCTTTGAACAAAGAAAAATATATGCCTTGTTTAAAAGAGTTTTGAAATGAGTTTTGGCAAGGAAAGTGTGAATTTTTGATCAAATGACAGTACAGTAATTTCATGGGAATAATGAATTATGAATGTGACAAGTTAGAAAAAAAAACGAATTCTTTTGTTTATGCATGAGTTTGTACTTGAAAGTGAAATTGAACGTTATGACGAATTATGAAAGATTTTATGAGCATGAATACACAAATGCTATGAACATGAAAGGAAAATTATTGTTAATCACGAAAAAGACTTTATGACTGTGAAAACTCGATTTTGTGATTGTGAATTGAAATTGAGAACTAGAGTGCAGTTAAGCCTCATACCGGCATTGAAAAGATATATGTTGAAATGAAATTTGAGATGAAAGACCAAGATTGGGTCATGTTGAATAGATGATTAAGACCGGTATAGTGGAATGGCTAACTCTAGAGAATTGATTTTGTTCATGATCCAAATAACTAAGGAATAGATTCATAGTGAAGAGGTGATGAAAATAAGAGAAAAACACGAGTATGAGGGCCTCAGAGCTACGGTGTAAGAGTATTCACAGGCTGTCTTCACGATGCGTCCTGACATGACGTGGATATGTAACACCCCGAATTCCAAAATACAACTGTATTCGAGATTTCACAGGATCTTTACACTTCTTTCGTACAATTTTACAAGGAATTTAAAACTTTTCACTTTACATCAGAGTTACAAGAAATCTTTACACTTTACAGCGGAAGCAAAATTATAACATTTACATAAATGAAAGTACATCAACATTTGAATAATCTCTAAGCATCAGTTCTTCTTTAATCTTTATCATGCCATTTATCCTGCATACAAAACTGTGGGTACGTCAGTTTATTCAACCAACGAATATTGTACACGGCCATCCTCTCTATGCCGGAAACAGTATAATTGATTTTCCATATTTAACAAACACAAACTTATTCACATATCAAACTAAGGGGAATATCCTATTGATGTCTTGTTGTGATTGTGCACTTAGTCCTTAATGCAGTTATTTATATTACATGACACTAATGCATACTTGTTCGGAATCTATGCATCCCATACTACATAGGTCCGAGGGCAAGCCTCTTAATCGTTCTTCATCTTGTAGGGTTCAATCCCTCGTCATGACTTAATCTACTACTGTAACTATGGTAAGTATCCTAGATGTCTTATGAGTACGAGCTCATGTACAGAAAAACTAGAGGAGAATCTCACGTCATGTCACGACGCATCGTGCAGACAATCTATGGACAATTCAGCCTCCTTCATGGCACACGATCCTCTCGCAGTCACCAAACACCCCACAAGCGTGGCCAAGATCCCGATAATTCCGGAGTAGTGCCCACGTCATGTCACGACGCATCGTGAAGATAAACTGTGAATCACACCCACATTGTAGACTCGAGGCCCTCATACTTGTGTTTCTCTCTCACTTTCATCACCTATTCACTATGTACTAATTCTTAATTTAATGAAATCATGAACAAAATCAATCTCTTAGAGTCAGCGCTCTCACTAATACCGGACTTATTTCTTTCATTTCTCAATGACCCAAACTTGGTCTTTTCACTTTCAATTATCATATCTCATCACTTTTCACTTGCCGGTGTGAGTTTTGGCTACATCCTAATTTTCAATTTCAATTCACAAATTCACATATTTGAGTTGTCATACTCAAGAACATTTCTCATTTCCAATTACATGATTTCCAATCTTTTCATGAGTCAATTATCATACATGGAGTTCAATTATAAATCATGCATTCCATAAACAACATTTATTTCCACATTAAAATCATATCACAAAAGCATCTAGTCAAAAGACTATTCATAATATCACCATTGTCAAGCTACTCTTTTAACAAAATAATCCAAACAAGAATTCATAGTTATGTTCTCTTTCCAATCATTTTTTCTTTTCAATACTTATTTTAATCATCCCGTGAAATCACACATTTTTATGAAATTATACAAGTAAGAAACCATAGTTTCGAATACAATTTTACTTCCAAAATACACTTTATTTCATTCCAATAACTCCCAATTAATTTTCATTAGTCGTATAGGATTTTAGAATAATAACGGTATTTTTTCGGAATTTTTACACATCAAGAAAATCCCCAAAATCGATTTTAAACAAAAATAAAAATTCAGGCCTACACCAGAATCGAACCCGCAACCTTTAAGAAGTTAGCCGCACACACTAGCGACTGGGCCATTTGCCCTAAGCGATAAGAGAGAGAGACAGAGGGTTTTATACTCTCCGTTCGAAATCTGGGTTAATTTTAAAAATACGCACAAAGAGTGGAGGACACAGGTATTGAACGAGCGACCTCAAGACAACACGCCCGCTCTACTGTAGCGCTAAATGGCTCACCGACCACTTGAGCTATAGGCTCAAGTTGTCACAACTACAACTTGAAATTTATTTAGTTCTATTCTCTGTTTCATTAGAACATTTTGAAGTTCAAAAGCTCTTATCTTTGTTTTGTTTGCACCAAAAACCATGTAAATCTCCAGAATGTATATTTTAACTTAAAATTACACCCCAGTATTTTTAAAATAATTTTTCAGTAATTTAATACACATTTCTCATACGATAATTTGAATTTGCATACTACTCTTTTCATAGTTCATTTTGACATTTCCCACACAACTTGGTACTAAAAAAATTCACGTTATAAATATATTTTCCTGTTTTCCCCTCTTTCATAAACCCAATTGCATAGGATAATTTATTCATTTGAAACAATATCACAATAGTCCATTTAGCACATAAAAGAATAATTTTATCTACTAGCACTTTGTACTTAATTTTGCATTATCAACAATCCCGATTTAAATATTTCCATAACTACAAACAATTCGCACACAAAATTAAGATTCATGACAAGTTAACATATATTCTATCAAACATTAATTTAATCAACTAGCAAATCCATTTTTCCAATTAAGTGTACTCTTATTAGTTTCTTTCATGTATTATCATTTCAACCACTCCTAACATGGTATCTAAATTAGAAATATATAAAACCACCCACCTTATCTGGAGAGAAAAATCACACAACACCGCCTAAATGAAAGAGCCCTTCTCCTCCTAGATTGAGCTTTCCCACATGAGTACTCCTCCTCCTTGCTTGATGTGCAAACCGAAAGATCCCTGGTGCAAACCCGAGCCCTCCTAATGGTGATGTAGCCGGCCTCCTTGAATGCAAGCGCACACACTCTCAATCTCTCAATCTTTTATTCTCACTTCCTACTAATAATCCACTACTAATAATTATATTCTTTCACTACAGGTTTGGAGAATGAAGAGTGCAAGAATAACTAGGCTGGGGGGGGGGGGGGGGGGGGGGGCGTATTTATACTAAATTTTGGGACAAATAGAAGGCTAGGATTGATCTAGGAGTTCAGAAACAAAGGCTAGGATTCAAGGGAAAGTTGTAGTAACCAACCATGATCACAAAAACTACCCCCCACAAACTCCACTCTCTTCTTTGTCCTCCTAGTCCCATCCATCCTCACATGGTGCACAAAACACGTGCACGTGCAATGCACGTGTCTCCAATAGTTCCCTATTTTAAAAGTTGTACATTTTATTTTTTTATAAAAATAATCTATAAAAATTGTCTACATTACAAGTTGTTTTAAAAAGGAAAATAAACTCATGGGCTTTTATTTAATGGGCCAAATTATCCTATATTTAAAATAAATTAAGTTGGGCTCAAAATAAAAGAAAACTTATGTTTGTTAAAAAAATGGGCTTTAATAAAAATAATGGAAAAGATATATATATATATATATATATATATATATATATATATATATATATATATATATATATATATATACTAGATTTGCCCGTGGGCACGTGCCTACGGCACGTCTTCGGAACGATACAACACACGAAAAACTCTGTAAACAGTAAAACAACAATTATGTAGTTCAAGTTTGAATAGTATGATAATAATTAGTTGTAAATAAAAGTCCGTGTTTCTATTAGTATATGTCGAAAAATAATTATAAATGAGGGTGCAAAATCCAGCTTCTTAGAACTTTAAGTATGGTAAAATGATGAAATTTAACTGTTGAAGATATATTTGCTATTTTCAATTTAACATGTGCAATAAAAAAAAGCATAAAAATTCTGAAAATTTTACAAACCTAAAATCTTAAAATCTAAATTTCTAAGTAAACAAAGAAAGAATGGGAGAGAGGGGGAGAGAGAGAAAGAGAGAAATATAAAAAAGTGAAGAGAGAGGAGAGAGATAGTAATAAAGTAATGAGTTTTTTAGTTTTGGGGGAAAAAATTTAATTTTGGGGTTTGAAATTTTGGGCCGGAAAATATGTTTTGTGAGAATCAATCTAGGCCATTGATTTTAGGGGAGATTGAATGAGAGCCACTTGATAGCTTTCTTTGTAATTTATTATATAGATATGTATGTATGTATGTATGTATGTATACTCATTTGTCTATGTAATGAAAATAATTATGAAAATTTATACTGCAAAATTGCACGTGCACAATGCGTAAAAAATAATACAAAAATAATAATTTTCATAAATGAAAATTCATGGTATTACAACACTCCCTCCTTAGAATAGTTCTGTCCCTGGAACTACAGTCAAGAGCGAGAAACAAAACACACAAAAAGAAAGAGACAAAATACAAATCAAGCAAAAAGCTCAAGATAATCCCTCAACATCCTCTCCTCAGACTCCCAAGTAGCCTCTTGAACCAAATGGTTTCTCCAGACTACCTTGACCATCGGTATCATCTTATTCCTCAGAACTTTCTCTCGACGATCAACAATCTCGACAGGATACTCGATGTAATTGAGATCCAATCGCAAACCTTTCGGCACTTTAGGCAAATAATGACTCGGATATGGAATATAACCTCTTAGCATAGACACGTGAAAGACATTGTGCACCTGAGATAACTCTTCTGGTAACTCAAACCGGTAAGCAGTTTTCCCGATCCTTTTCAATATCTTATACGGGCCTATAAACCTCGGGGCTAATTTCCCGCCATTGCCAAATCGAATCACACATTTACTGGGTGATACCTTCAGAAAGACGAAGTCACCTTCCTCAAACTCAATGTCCCTTCTCCGGTTGTCTACATAGCTCTTTTGCCTGCTCTGAGCCTCTACCAACCTTTTCCTCATCGGATCAATCTTTTCAGAGGTTTGATGCACAAGCTCAGGCCCAAACAACTAACGCTCCCCAACTTCAAACCAACAAACCGGTATTCTGCACTTCCTGCCATACAAGGCTTCGTACGGTGCCATCACAATACTGGCCTAAAAACTGTTGTTGTAGGAAAACTCTACCAAAGCTAGATGCCTTTCCCAACTGCCTCCAAAGTCGATTATACAACACCGAAGTATATCCTCAAGAATACGGTTGACTCTCTCGGTCTGTCCATCGGTTTGCGGATGAAAAGCAGTGCTAAAATCCATCCTGGTGCCCAAAGTTCGCTGAAGACTCCTTAAGAAATGTGAAGTAAACCGTGCATCTCGATCAGACACAATAGTTGACGGAACACCATGGAGCCTGACGATCTTGCCAACATACAATTCAGCTAACTTGTCCATCGAAGCAGTGAGTTTCATCGCCAAGGAGTGAGCGGACTTGGTTAATCGATCGACTATAACCCAAATCACATCATTGCCCTTAGGACTCTTGGGCAATCCCGTAATGAAGTCCATACTGATGCTATCCCACTTCCATTCTGGAATAGGTAACAGCTGTAATAGACCTCCGAGTCTCTGATTCTCGGCTTTGACTAGCTGACAAACCTCACACTTCACCACAAATTTAGCCACATCCCGCTTCAAACCTGATCACCAGAAATGCTGTTTGATATCATTATACATCTTAGTACTCCCAGGATGTACCGACAAAAGAGTAGCATGCGCCTCCTGAAGAATACTCTCTTTCAAGTCCGCCTGATCCGGAACACACAGTCCACCTCCAAACTACAACACTCCATCCCTGATTTGAAAACCGGGCAACCTGCCAGCATTAACCTGCTCCTTCATCTCCAAGATATCAGCATCAACCTCCTGACTTGCAATAATCCTCTCATTCAATGTAGGCTGAAGCCTCAACTAAGCTAAGGATGCTCCCAATCCTTGCAAGACAACTTCTATACCGGCTCGATCCGATTCTTCCACCAGATGCTTCTGAGTTGTAATCAAACTGGATAAACTGCTCTTGCGACTAAGTGCATCAGCAACAACGTTAGCCTTCCTAGGATGATACTTGATCTCAGGTCGTATGTCTTCAAGCACTTCCAACCATCTCCGCTGCCTCAGATTTAGATCCTTCTGCTGGTATATGTACTTCAAACTCTTGTGGTCCGTGTATATGTTCAATTTCTCACCGTACACGTAGTGTCTCCATTGCTTCAAGGCGAAGATAATCACATCCAACTCCAGGTCATGAGTCAGATAATTCTTCTTATGCGGTTGTAGTTGCCTAGACCCATAAACGATCACTCTTCCTTCTTACATTAAGACACAACCAAGCCCACGATGTGAAGTATCGTTGTAAACATCATACTCAACACCTGCTCTAGGCAAAACCAAAATAGGTGCAATAGTCAGCCTCTCTTTCAACTCCTGAAAGCTTGCCTCACATTGCTCAGTCCACTTGAAGTTCACATTCTTCTTGGTTAAACTAGTGAGCGGCACGGCTAACTTAGCATAACCTTGAATGAATCTCCGATAGTATCCAGTCAATCCAAGAAAACTCCTGATTTCCTTTACTGTAGTAGGCCTTGCCCAATCTCTTACTGCCTCTATCTTCTGAAGATCAGTTGCCACTCCCTCCTTAGAAGGGATATGACCTAGGAATTCCACTTTAGATTTCCAGAAATTGCACTTGGACAGCTTGACATACAACTCATGCTCTTCCAGCTTTCTCAAAACTACTGCTAAATGCTCGGTGTGCTCCTCTTCTGACTTGAAGTACATGAGAATATCGTCGATAATCACCACGACGAAAGAATCAATGAACGGCCTCAGAACTCTGTTCATCATGTCCATGAAGATTGCGGGTGCATTCGTCACTCCAAATGGCATAACTAAGAATTCGTAATGCCCATGTCGAGTTCTAAATGCAGTTTTGTGCACATCTTCAGCTTTCACTCGAACTTGATGATATCCTGATTGAAGATCTATTTTGGAGAAAACAGCAGCTCCTTGTAGACGATCGAATAAGTCATCAATTCGGGGAATAGGATACTTATTCTGAATAGTGATCTTATTCAGCTCTCGGTAATCGATACACATCCTCATCAATCCATCCTTCTTCTTTACCAAAAGCACTGGTGCTCCCCAAGGCGATGCACTAGGTTGAATAAAGCCTTTCTCCAACAGTTCCTCAATCTGCCGTTTCACCTCATCCTGCTCTACAGGAGCCATCCTATACGGTGCCTTAGAAATGGATGCACTTCCCGGTTGAATAGTGATGCTGAACTCTACATCACGTTGCGGGGGTAACCCGGGCAAATCATCCAAGAACACAGTCGGATAGTCCCGAACCACAGGTATCCTTTGCACTTCCACAGGAATCTCTTCCTTGCGGATAGCTGCCACCAGTCTGGAACACTTCTTCTTCCTTTGGAAAGTGACTTCAGGTCCACCTGGAGCCTTCACTGTTACTTCCTTGGTCTTGCACTCGATGCTTGCACTGTACACCGACATCCAATCAATGCCAATGATAACATCGACTTCCAAGATAGTCAACTCGATTAGATCAATTCCGAAGATTCTTTCCCCAATAACAATCTCGCAATCCGCATAGTACCGATCAGTGGTTAAAGTCTCCCTTGATGGAGTAGCTACTGCTAAGATCTTGCCTGGAAAAATCTTCGGTTCAACTCCTAAGAATTTAGCAAATTTAGGAGACACAAAAGTATGAGAGGATCCAGTATCGAACAAAACAATAGCTTTTATTCCATTCAAATAAAGTTCTCCTGTTACATAGTACATACTCATTACGTAACAGTTCACTAAATAAACGGGAAAAAAGAAACAACAAAAACCTCTAAACATCCGCCCTCGTACCCGTGATGACATGATCCACCTCATCGACATCAGCTTCATTCAAGGCAAATACTCGCCCTTGCTGGTACGGCTTCTTCCCAGTCTCCTGTATTGGTACATTGCGATTAACATTCCGCGGTTTGGGGCATTGAGATTGGTAATGTCCCGTTTCATCGCAGTTGTAGCAATTAACCGCAGGAGGTCTCACAAAATTATTTCCGGATCCTCCAACCACACTGACAGCGTTCATCCCTGTCGGTTTGAACCTTTGTGCCGATGGTTGTCCCTTGAAATTTCCGTAATTTGCTGGCCTCTTCCCAGACTGCCAGTTGTTCCTCCGATTCTAAAAAACATGAAACTGCTCCATGTCTGCTTCTGTGGCTGCCACTCGCTTGACCAACTTGTCAAACCTCCTGATACGGAGGGGTATCATTCTAGACCTCAAGCTCGGTCTTAACCCATGCTCGAACTTACGAGCCTTCTTCATCTCATCCATCACCAATTCGGGAGCATACCTTGAGAGCTGAGTAAATTTGGTCTCATACTCCCTAACTGACATGCCACCTTGTTGCAGTAATAGAAACTCCATGGTCTTCTTCTCCTGAACGTCTGAAGGAAAATAATGACTGTGGAATTCCTCCAAAAATTCCTCCCAGCCAAGAATCAAGCCTCCCATCGTCCGCTTCATCGACTGCCACCACACAGCCGCATCCTTCTCGAATTGCAGAGTCGCCAACTTCACCTTGCTGCCCTTCGGGGTTTTCAAAACTTCGAAGATAGTCTCTACTTACCGAATCCAATTGTCAGCCGTGTCAGGGTCTGACTTCCTTTCAAACACCGATGGTTTCATCTATTTAAATGATTCCACGAGTTTGATTGCTTCGGGTACTGGATTCGCAGGTACCCTTCCCTGATTCTGATTAATGGCAACGACATTGAGTATCTGATAGACCATCGCTAGCTCCATTTCCAAGTCCAGACCTTCACCATTTTGAGCTCGTCTTCCAGCCATATTCTGATGCAAAAGATCCATTAAATTCGAAGTATAAAAATGAACTTTTAAGTTAACATTTCCATTTCATTGAATTTCAAACTTTATACATTCGAATTTAAACATTTCTGACATCAAAACGAAAGCAGTAGATGATACAACGGTCTAACTTCTACGGTTCCTCTTGGCTTCACGAAACTCTCCCCGTAGTTCTTCAACTTCCTCCTTCAGTACATCGGTCATGTTTTTCCTCTTCTCGAGTTTCCATACATGATGACTGAGAACTACAAAATCATCCTTGTGCTTTGCCAACTGAGCCTCCAATAGTCCGACTCTCTCCTGCAGAGTTTCTACTTGCCTCTGAAGAGACATCACAAGACTCCTCGGAACTGGTTCTTCTTCTTCGTCAGAAGAGTCATCAGATGAGTCCGGAGGTGGAGTGATCTCTCGGGACTCAGGCCATTCATCTCTATCGGAGTCTGCTTGCCCTGGGTAGAACTCTTCCTCGGAATCTGCTTGTCCAGGATAGTAATCTTCCTCAATAATATGCCAATTATCGTCTCCAGCAGGGTCGAAGTGATCAGCCATCTTAGAAAAAGGGGGAGAAGCATAAATCATAGAGCAACACAAATGTAAGTGACTTACATTTAAATCTCTAAACGCAACACACACTCTAATATCCACTTTTAGGGTGTCGTTCCATATAAATTTGTACTATTGTGAAGCATGGTTCTGATACCACTCTGTAACACCCTGAATTCCAAAATACAATTGAATTCGAGATTCTACAGGATCTTTACACTTCTTTATTCAACCGACGAATATTATACACGGCCATGCTCTCTATGCCGAAAACAGTATAATTGATTTTCCATATTTAACAAACACAAACTTGTTCACATATCAAACTAAGGGGAATATCCTATTGATGTCGTGTTGTGATTGTGCACTTAGTCCTTAATCTAGTTATTTATATTACATGACACTAATGCATACTTGTTCAGATTCTATGCATCCCATACTACATAGGTCCGAGGGCAAGCCTCTTAATCGTTCTTCATCTTGTAGGGTTCAATCCCTCGTCATGACTTAATCTACTACTATAATTACGGTAAGTATCCTAGATATCCTATGAGTACGAGCTCATGTACAGAAAAATTAGAGAGGAATCCCACGTCATGTCACGACGCATTGTGAAGACAACCTATGGACAATTCAGCCTCCTTCATGGCACACGATCCTTTCGCAGTCACCAAACACCCCACAAGCGTTGCTAAGATCCTGATAATTTAGGAGTAGTGCACACTTCATGTCACGACACATCGTAAAGACAAACTGTGAATCACACCCACATCGTAGACTCGAGGTCCTCATACTTGTGTTTTTCTCTCACTTTCATCACCTCTTCACTATGTACTAATTCTTAATTTAATGAAACCATGAACAAAATCAATCTTTTAGAGTCAGCCCTCTTACCAATACCGGTCTTATTTCTTTCATTTCTCAATGACCCAAACTTGGTCTTTTCACTTTCAATTATCAAATCTCATCATTTTTCACTTGCCAGTGTGAGTTTTGGCTACACCCTAAATTTCAATTTCAATTCACAAATTCACATATTTGAGTTGTCATACTCAAGAACATTTCTCTTTTCCAATTACATGATTTCCAATCTTTTCACGAGTCAATTATCATACATGGAGTTCAATTATAAATCATGCATTCCATAAACAACATTTATTTCCACATTAAAATCATATCCTGAAAGCATCTAGTCAAATGACTATTCATAATATCACCATTGTCAAGCTACTCTTTTAACAAAATAATCCATACAAGAATTCACAGTTATTTTCTCTTTCCAATCATTTTTTCTTTTCAATACTTATCTTAATCACCCCGTGAAATCACACATTTTTATGAAATTATACAAGTAAGAAACCAGAGTTTCAAATACAATTTTACTTCCAAAATACACTTTATTTCAATCCAATAACTCCCAATTAATTTTCATTAGTCGTATAGGATTTTAGAATAATAACGGTATTTTTTTGGAAATTTTACACATCAAGAAAATCCTCAAAATCGATTTTAAACAAAAATAAAAATTCTGGTCTACACCAGAATCGAAACCGCAACCTTTAAGAAGTCAGCCGCACGCACTAGCCACTGGGCCATTTGCGCTCAGCGATAAGAGGGGGAGACAGTGGGTTTTATACTCTCCGTTCGAAATCTGGGTTAATTTTAAAAAAATGCACAGAAAGGGTGGTGGACACAGGTATCGAACCACCGACCTCAAGACAACACGCCCGCGCTACTGTAGCGCTAAAGGGCTCACCGACCACCTGAGCTATATGCTCAGGTTGTCACAACTATAGCTTCAATTTTATTTAGTTCGATTTTCTATTTCATTAGAACATTTTGAAATTCAAAAGCTCTTATCTTTGTTTTGCTTGCACCAAAAACCATGTAAATCTCCCGAATGTATATTTTAACTTAAAATAACACCCCAGTATTTTTAAAATAATTTTTCAGTAATTTAATACACATTTCTCATACGATAATTTAAATTTGCATACTACTCTTTTTATAATTCATTTTGACATTTCCTACACAACTTGGTACTAAAAAAATTCACGTTATAAATATAATTTCCTGTTTTTCCCTCTTTCATAAACCCAAATGCATAGGATAATTTATTCATTTGAAACAATATCACGATAGTCCATTTAGCACATAAAAGAATAATTTTATCTACTAGCACTTTGTACTTAATTTTGCATTATCAACAATCCTGATTCAAATATTTCCATAGCTACAAACAATTCGCACACAAAATTAAGATTCATGACAAGTTAACATACATTCTACCAAACATTAATTTAATCAACTAGCAAGTCCATTTTTCCAATTAAGTGTACTCTTATTAGTTTCTTTCATGCATTATCATTTCAACCACTCCTAACATGGCATCTAAATTAGAAATATAGTAAACCACCCACCTTATTTGGAGAGAAAAATCATACAACACCTCCTAAACGAAAGAGCCCTTCTCCTCCTAGATTGAGCTTGCCCACATGAGTACTCCTCCTCCTTGCTTGATGTGCAAACCGAAAGCTCCCTAGTGCAAACCCAAGCCCTCCTAATGGTGATGTAGCTGG
Source organism: Hemerocallis citrina (assembly GCA_017893485.1). NCBI lineage: Eukaryota > Viridiplantae > Streptophyta > Magnoliopsida > Asparagales > Asphodelaceae > Hemerocallis > Hemerocallis citrina. Next base: position 225,435,548 of record CM030364.1, read on the forward strand.
CCTCCTTGAATGCAAGCGCACACACTCTCAATCTCTCAATCTTTTATTCTCACTTCCTACTAATAATCTACTACTAATAATTGCATTCTTTCACTATAGGTTTGGAGAATGAAGAGTGCAAGAATAACTAGGCTAGGGGGGTATTTATACTAAATTTTGGGACAAATAGAAGGCTAGGATTGATCTAGGAGTTAAGAAACAAAGGCTAGGATTCAAGGGAAAGTTGTAGTAACCAACCATGATCACAAAAACTACCCCCAACAAACTCCACTCTCTTCTTTTCCCTCCTAGTCCCATCCGGCCTCACATTGTGCACAAAACACGTGCACGTGCAATGCATGTGTCTCCAATAGTCTCCTATTTTAAAAGTTGTACATTTTATTTTTTTATAAAAATAATCTATAAAAATTGTCTACATTACAAGTTGTGTTAAAAAGGAAAATAAAATCATGGGCTTTTATTTAATGGGCCAAATTAGCCTATATTTAAAATAAATTAAGTTGGGCTCAAAATAAAAGAAAACTTATGTTTGTTAAAAAAAATGGGCTTTAATAAAAATAATGGAAAAGATATATATATATATATATATATATATATATATATATATATATATATATATATATATATATATACTCATTTGTCTATGTAATGAAACTAATTATAAAATTTTTAACTACAAAATTGCACGTGCACAATGCGTACAAAATAATACAAAAATAATAATTTTCATCAATGAAAATTGAGGGTATTACAGGATATGTCTCCAGGAGTCCGTACCGCAGGCAACGCTCGTGGGGTGTTTAGTGACTGCGGGTGGTGTCATGTCTCATGACACAGGCTGAATTGTCCATAAGTTCTTCACGATGCGTCGTAACATGACGTGGAATTCCCCTCCAGACTGTCTGGACATGAGCTCATAACTCATAGAACATCTAGGATACTTATTGTAGTTACAGTAGTAGTTTAAGTCATGATGAGGGATTGAACCCTACAGGATGAAGAATGGTTAAGGGCTTGCCCTCAGACCTATGTTGTATAGGATGCATAGAATCTGAACAAGTGCGCATTAATATCAACTAATTTAAATAACTGCGTTAAGGACTAAGTGCACCGCACAACACAACATCAATAGGATAGTCCCTTGTAGTTCTGTTTGTGATCAAGCTTGTGGTTTGTTTAAGCATTTGAGAATCGTTATACTGTTTCGGTATAGAGAGAATAACCGTGTATAATATTTCGTCGGTTGTAAGCAACTGACGCGCCCACAGTTTTTATACAGGGTAAAGTGATTAGCAAGACCAAAGAATGCATGCTGATTAAAGAATGATCCAAGTGTTGTACATTTCAATTCATGTAATTTGTTGTAAATTACTTCTGCTATAAATATGTAATGAAAGTGTAAACTCTGATGTAACAAAAAGTTTTGTTTCCTTATAAAAATGTACGAAGGAAATGTAAAGATCCTGTGGAACTTCGAATTCAGTTGTATTTGGAATTCGGGGTGTTACAGAGTGGTATTAGAGCCAGGTTTCCAAGTAGTACAAATTTATAAGGAACGACACCCTAGAAGTGGACATTAGGACGTGTGTTGAGTCTAGAGATTTAAATGTACGTCACTTACATTTGTGTTGCTCTATGATTTATGGTTCCTTTTCTCTTTTATCTAAGATGGCGGACCACTTCGACCCAGCTGGAGATGACGACTGGCACATCGTTGAGGAGGATTACTATCCGGGGCAAGCTAATTCAGACGAAGAGGATCCTGAAAAACTTGAAGGGAAATGGCCTGAGTCCCGTGAGATCACTCCACCTCCGGATTCATCTGATGATTCCTCCGATAAGGAAGAACCAGTTCCGAGTAGTCTTATTGTGTCTCTTTAGAGGCATGTAGAGACTCAGAGGGAGAGAGCGGAGCTGCTGCAGGCGCAATACGCGAAGTGCAAGGAGAGTATTGCAATTCTCAATCATCGTGTTTGGAAACTCGAGAACAGGAAAAACATGTACGATGTACTGAAGGAGGAAGTGGAGGAACTACGGGAAGAGCTTCGAGAAACCAAAAGGAACCGTAGGAACTAGACTGTTGTATCTTCTTACTGCTTTCATTTGATGTCAGGAATGTTTTAAATTTGAAGGTATAAAGTTTGGAATTCAATGAAATGAAATGTTGATTTAAAATTTATGTTTTATACTTCGAATTTAATGGATCTTTTGCATCAGAATATGGCTAGAAGCGGAGCTCGAAATGGTGAAGGTCTGAACTTGGAAACGAAAATAGCGAGGGTCTATCAGACACTCAATGCCGTTGCCATGAATCAGAATCAAGGAAGGGTGCCTACAAATCCAGTACCCAAAGCAATCAAACTCGTGGAATCATTCAAGCAGATGAAACCACCCGTATTTGAGGGGAAGTCAGACCCTGACACGGCTAACAACTGGATCTGATAGATAGAGACCATCTTCGAAGTCTTGGAGACTCCAAAGAGCAGCAAGATGATGTTGGCGGCGCTGCAGTTTGAGAAGGATGCGGCTGTGTGGTGGCAGTCGATGAAGCGGATGATGGGAGGTATTGTTCTTGGCTGGGATGAATTCTTGGAGGAATTCCACAGTCATTATTTTCTCTCAGACGTCCAGGAGAAGAAGGTCATGGAGTTTCTGGCGCTGCAGCAGAGCGGCATGTCGGTTAGGGAGTATGAGACAAGGTTCACTCAGCTTTCTAGGTATGCATCCGAACTGGTGATGGATGAGGCGAAGATGGCTCGATAGTTCGAGCTTGGGTTGAGGCCAAGTCTGAGATCCAGGATGATACCCCTCGGTATTAGGAGGTTTGACAAGCTGGTCAAACGAGCTGCAGCCACTGAGGTAGACATGGAGCAGTTGGATGCTGTTCAGAATCGGAGGACCAACTGGAAAGTTGGGAAGAGGCCCGCAGTTTCTGGCAACTTTAGGGGACAGCCGCCAGCCCAGAGGTTCAAACCAACAGGAGCGAATGCTGTCAACATAGCTGGGAGACCCGAAAATAATTGGGTGAGACCTCCTATGGTGACTTGCTTCAACCGTGGTGAAACGGAACATTACAAGTCTCAATGCCCCAAGCCACAGAATGTCACCCGTAGTGGACCAACGTAGCAAGTTGGGAAGAAGCCGTACCAGCAGGGGTGAGCATTTGCCTTGACTGAAGCTGATGTTGATGAGGTGGATCATGTCATCACTGGTACGAGGGAGGATGTTTAGAGCGTTTTCTATTATTTCTCTTTTCCCGCTTTTACAGTGAACTGTTATGTAACGAGTGTGTTATGTAACAGGAGAACTTTATTTGAATGGAAAGAAAGTTGTTGTTTTGTTCGATACTGGGTCCTCTCACACTTTTGTATCACCTAAATTTGCTAAAGTTTTGGGAGTCGAACCGAAAGTCTTTCCAGGTATGGTCTTGGCAGTAGCTACTCCATCAGGGAAAACTCTAACCACTGATCGGTACTATGCGAACTGCGAGATTGTAATTGCGGACAGAATTTTCGGGATTGATCTGATCGAGCTGAATGTCTTGGGAGTCGATGTTATCATTGTCATTGATTGGATGTCGGTGTACAGTGCAAGCATCAAGTGCAAGACCAAGGAAGTAATAGTGAAGGCTCTAGGTGGACCTGAAGTCACTTTCCAAGGGAAGAAGAGATGTTCTGGTCTGGTGGAAGCTATCTGTAAGAGGAATGTTCCTGTAGAGGTGCAACAAATTCCTGTGCTTCAGGATTATCCGACTGTGTTCTTGGAAGATTTTTCTGGGTTACCCCCGCATCGTAATGTGGAGTTCAGCATCACTTTCATCCAGGGAGTGCACCAATTTCCAAGGCACCGTATAAGATGGCACCTGTGGAGGAGAATGAGATCAAACGATAGATTGAGGAACTGTTGGCGAAAGTCTTTATTCAACCGAGTGCGTCGTCTTAGAGAGCGCCGGTGCTTTTGGTAAAGAAGAAGGATGCATCGATGAGGATGTTCATCGATTATCGGCAGCTGAATAAGGTCACCGTTCAGAATAAGTATCCTATTCCCAGAATTGATGACTATCGTCTACAAGGAGCAGCTGTCTTCTCCAAAATAGATCTTCGATCAGGATATCATTAAGTTCGAGTGAAGGCTAAAGATGTACATAAGACAGCATTCAGAACTCGACACGGGCATTACGAATTCTTAGTTATGCCGTTTGGAGTGACGAATGCACCTGCAATCTTCATGGATTTGATGAACAGAGTTCTGAAGCTATTTATTGATTCTTTCATTGTGGTGTTTATCGACGATATCCTTGTGTACTCCAAATCGGAATAGGAGCACACAGAGCATCTGGCGGCAGTTTTGAAGAAGCTTCTAGAGCATGAGTTGTATGCCAAGTTGTCCAAGTGCAATTTCTGGAAATCTGAAGTGACATTCCTGGGTCACATCCTTTCTAAGGAGGGAGTGGCGACTGATCCGCAGAAGATAGAAGCGGTGAAGGATTGGGCAAGGCCTACTACAGTGAAGGAAATCAGGAATTTTCTTGGGCTGACTGGATATTACAGGACATTTATCCAGGGCTATGCTCAAATAGCCGTGCCGCTCACTGGTCTGACCAAGAAGAATGTGAACTTCAAGTGGACTGAACAGTGCGAGGCAGGCTTTCAGGAGTTGAAAGAGAGACTGGCTAATATACCTATTTTGGCTTTGCCTAGAGCAGGAGTTGAGTATGATGTCTACAGCGATGCTTCACATCGTGGGCTTGGTTGTGTCTTAATGCAAGAAGGAAAAGTGATCGCTTATGGGTCTAGGCAACTACGACCGCATGAGAAGAATTATCCAACTCATGATCTGGAGTTGGCTGCGATTATCTTTGCCCTAAAGCAATGGAGACATTACGTGTATGGTGAGAAGCTGAACATGTACACGGACCACAAAAGCTTGAAGTACATCTATCAGCAGAAGGATCTGAATCTGAGGCAAAGGAGATGGTTGGAGGTGCTTGAGGACATTCGTCTAGAGATTAAGTACCATCTTGGGAAGGCTAATGTGGTTGCTGATGCACTTAGCTTCAAGAGCAGTCTGGCTAGTTTGATTACGACTCAGAGGCAGCTTGCAGAGAAGTTGGATCGGACTGGTATTGAAGTTGTTCTGCAAGGCTTGGGATCGTCTTTAGCTCAGTTGAGGCTTCAACCAATACTGAATGAAAGGATTATCGCAAGTCAGAAAGAAGATGATGAGATTCAGAAGATGAAGGAGCAGGTCGGTGCTGGCAGGTTGTCCGAGTTCCATATCAGGGATGGAGTGCTGTGGTTTGGAGAGAGGATGTATGTTCCGGATCAGTCGGACTTGAAAGAAAGTATTCTTTGGGAGGCACATGCTACTCTTTTGTCTGTACATCCTGGGAGTACCAACATGTATAGGGACATTAAGCAGCATTTCTGGTGGTCAGGTTTGAAACAGGATGTGGCCGAGTTCGTGGCGAGGTGTGAGATCTGTCAGCAGGTCAAAGCTGAGAATCAGAAACCCGAAGGTCTTTTGCAACCGTTACCTATTCCGAAATGGAAGTGGGATAACATCAGTATGGATTTCATCACAGGTTTGCCCAAGAGTTTCAAGGGAAATGATGAGATTTGGGTCATAGTCGATCGACTAACCAAGTCCGCTCAGTTCTTGGAGATGAAATTCACTTCGTCGATGGACAAATTGGCTGAGCTGTACGTTGGTGAGATCGTCAAGCTTCATGGTGTTCCGTTAACCGTTGTGTCTGATCGAGATGCGTGGTTTACTTTGCATTTCTGGAGGAGTCTTCAGATAGCTTTGGGTACCAAGACGGATTTCAGCACTGCTTTTCATCCTTAGACCGATGGGCAGACCGAGAGAGTCAACCGTAATCTTGAGGATATGCTTCGGTGTTGTGTACTAGACTTTGGAGGCAGTTGGGAAAGGCATCTAGCTTTGGTAGAGTTTGCCTATAATAACAGTTTTTAGACTAGTATTGGGATGGCACCGTATGAAGCTCTGTATGGCAGGAAGTACAGAACACCTGTCTGTTGGTTCGAAGTTAGGGAGCGGCAGATGTTTGGATCTGAGATCGTACAGCAGACCTCTGAAAAAATCGATCTGATAAGGAAGATGTTGGTGGATGCTCAGAGTAGGCAGAAGAGCTATGCAGACAACCGGAGAAGGGACCTTAAGTTTGAGGAAGATGACTTTGTCTTTCTGAAAGTATCGCCCAGCAAAGGTGTGATCCGATTTGGCAAAGGAGGAAGTTAGCCCCGAGGTTTATAGGCCCGTATATGATATTGAAAATGATCAGAAAAACTGCTTACCGTCTTGAGTTACCGGAAGAGTCGTCTCAGGTGCACAATGTCTTTCATGTGTCTATACTGAGAGGTTCCATCCCAGATCCTAGTCACCATTTTTCCGAAGTACCGGAGGGTTTGCAGTTGGATCTGAGTTACATTGAGCTTCCGGCTGAGATTGTCGATCGTCGGAAGAAAGTCTTAACAAGACAATACATATGGTCAAAGTAGTCTGGAGAAACTATTTGGCTGAAGAGGCTACTTGGGAATCTGAGAAGAGGATGTTAAAGGATCATCCTGAGCTCTTTGCTTGATTTGTATCTGTATTTTTTTTCTTGTGTGGTTGTGTTTTTGTTTCTCACTCTTTAATTGTAGTTCCGGGGACGGAACTATTCTAAGGAGGGAGTGTTGTAATACCCTGAATTTTTATTTAATGAGAATTGTTGATTTTTACATGTCGTGCACGTACAAATTTTGTATGTATATTTTCTTACAAAATTATCTCTTATAACATGAACAAATAAACATTTTTTTTCTTTCTGTTTATTTTCTAAAAGCCTATTTTAAAAGCCTAAGATTGTTTTTCTAATTTAAGCCCACCCTAATTAATTAAAAATTTTATTTTGACCCATGAGCCTAAAGCCCACAATTTTTGAAGCCCACAAATTAATTAATCTTTTAATTGTCACAACTTGTCATGTAGATACAATTATTAGAAAATTAATTAATTAATTTTGGTACAACTTAATAATGGGGGGGTACGAGAAAGAGCACGTGCACACACTAGAGTATGCATTGCACACCCTTCTAGGGGTGGCCGGATTGTGGAAAGAGAGAGAGGGAGAGTGGGATGAAGTTGAGGGGTGGTTATGTGATCATGAAAGTTACTACAACTTCCCAATTCATCTTGGTCCTTAATCTCTAACTCCTTGATTAAATCCTAGCCATCTATTCTCATCCTAAAAGTGTATAAGTACCCCTATATTTCTTCTCATTAGTACATTACACAATTCATTAAGAGAGAAAAGATTGAGAGGCATTAGTGAGCAAAAGATTAGAGTGTGCAAAATTGTGTTAGTTCCAACCTAGAGGTGGCCAGCCAATCATCCAAGAAGTACAAGAAGGGCTCGGGTTCCATCAAGCTCAAGGAGGAGAAGGCAATTTGCAATACAATCTAGGAGGAGAAGGCTACCATTGCCGCTGGATTCAGGTGTGGGGGCAATAAATGAGATTTGTAGGTTCGTGAGGAACTCACACAGGTCGACCCCTTCTTCTTCCCAGCTGATTTGTCGACTCCTTGGTGCTCCCTTGAAACCTACACAAACGTTTGAGACCCGGGATGGATCCCAGCGACGAACCCTCCGATGCTCAAGTCAATACACAGAAAAAGTGAGGGGACAAGAGCTCAAGTGTGCAAAGTGTGATCACCTTTAACAGTAGGAGGTAGGGGGGTTTTTATAATCGCCATGGAAATCTCATTCAGGATAAGGGTGAATCCCTACTTCCTGGTGTGGTTGGCTGGGGTTGGTTACAACCACCCCTTGAAAATAGGGATAAGCCAGGACTTGCTCCTATCCTGCTGAACTGGTCCCTAATGGATTGAGACCCATTATCTGCCTAACAGATCCGTTCATGGGCTAGCGGGCCCAAGAGGAGAGGCCCGGTACCCAATTCAGACCCGTCTGTAGGGGAAATTACCATTTTGCCCCTAGGACTTTGCGATTCATGCTCACTCTGAATGGTTCTAATTTAACCCCATTTTTAGCCATATCACGAGCCCGCCACTCCCAGAGGCTGTGTGTTACGGCCTTTGGGGAGTAGTTTTGTTGTTTTGATGGCGTATAGGGTTTTATCGGAGTTACGAAAGGGTGGTGGAATCTCATCTGAGGGATGATGGTGCTTTTCTGAGCTGGCTGCGTGCCCAAGTTTGCTTTCTGGCTCTCCTAGATTTTTGGTAATTTTCTCCAATTTTATATTATTTTTTCGAATCATTTATTCAATTTGGCCAAGCGACGATTTGCTCTTCGGGAGTGCTAATTAAACATTTTAACCAATAATTATTTATCCAGGGATATAAAAATGTTCCTGAATTTATACATATTTTTTCGAATTTTTAATTATTTTTTCGGTATTTTTAATCATTTTTCATAATTTTTTGAATAAATAATTCGAATTAATAAATAAAATATAATTTTGATTACTCAATTATGACGTGGCTGAATCTGGGCACTTGATCACGTTATGGTGAGTAATTTCAGGAGATCGGACGACTGCCGAGAGGGGGGACTTTGTCTGTTGGGTGTTCGGCAGCAATTGCCTTCGGAACTTTCACCGAGGTCTAGGCGAGCGACACGTGTTTTCTGGACCCCTTCCGCTCCGACCCCCTGGACGTTGGTGGCAATTGACTCCGAAAAGATTGCCGAAGACCAGGGAAGCGACACGCATCATGCAGACCCTTGCTTCTTCTCGTGTTTCGACTCCGGTGGCAATTGACTTCGGGAATGAATGGGGGAGTGCCACATGGCATGGGCCCCAGCCTCCGTTGACTGGTCAACGCATTTTCTTGCATTTCGACGTCGGTGGCAACCGACTTCGGGAGCGAATGGGGAAGTGCGACGTGGCCAGTGGGTCCCGGCCTCCGTTGACTGGTCAACGTATTTTCTTGCACTTTGATGTCGGTGGGAACTGACTTCGGGAGCGAATGGGGAAGTGCCATGTGGCCAGTGGGCCCCTGCCTCCGTTGACTAGTCAACGTATTTTCTTGCATTTCGACATCGGTGGCAATCGACTTCAGGAGCAAATGGGGAAGTGCCACGTGGCCAGTGGGCCCCGACCTCCATTTACTGGTCAACGCACTTTCTTGCACTTCGACGTCGGTGGCAATCGACTTCAGGACCAAATAGGAGAGCGCCACGTGGCTAGTGGATCCCAGCCACCGTTGACTGGTCAACACATTTTCTTGCGTTTCGACGTCGGTGGCAATTGACTTCGGGAGCGAATGGGGAAGTGCCACATGGCTAATGGGTCCCAGCCACCGTTGACTGGTCAACGCATTTTCTTGCGTTTCGACGTCGGTGGCAATCGAATTCGGGGACGAATAGGAGAGTGCCACGTGGCTAGTGGGCCCCAGCCACCATTGACTGGTCAACACATTTTCTTGTGTTTCGACATCGGTGGCAATCAACTTCGGGGACGAATAGGAGAGCGCCACGTAGCCAGTGGGCCCCAGCACCCGTTGACTGGTCAACGCATTTTTCTCACGTGGCTTCTCTAAATGGGCCAGGCCTTTACGCTCTTGGGGGCCTTTTGTCTCGGTAGGCGTGCCGCCAATCTTCCCCGCTATAAATCTCCACCCCTCAGTCATTTTCTCAATTCACTCGTTTTTTACTCAGGTGAGAATTTCACTCTGCGAGAGCTACCGGCGAGTTTTCACCGTCTTCCGGCGAGCTTTCCGACCGTTGCTGTCAAATCAAAGTAACTCCATACTTAGTTTCCTTTCACTTTTTGAAAATTTCTATCGAGCCTTCGACGAAGGAGACCTCCCCTCTTCTCGCGCCCGAGGCCTCTTCTAGTCAGGTCCCCCCAATCGACAAAGGCAAGGCCGTCGTGGGGCGGACTTCGAAGAAGATCGGAGGATGGGTGAGTTCGGCAGGTTGCATGGGGTCCTGACGGGGCTACCGAGGGTTTGAGAGCTTCCGGGGGACCAGGCAGAGCGGATAATTTACGGGATGGCTCGGAGCTTCTAGGAGAACGAGGCTAGAAAGACGTCTGAAGCGGACGAGACGATCTCCATCCTCGCCGAGGCAGATTTGGCGAAGATTAGGGTGTGCTTCCAGATCCCGTGGGAGTCTGAATTGATGCTCCCCGAGGCAGGGGTGAGGGCCAACTTGCTGATGCCCGTCAACATGTGCTTCTGGCCGGTCGACGCGTTCTTGGCAGGGGTTCGACTCTCGCTGCACCCTTTCATTGCCGAGGTGCTGAGATGGTTTTGCGTCAGCCCCGTTCAGTATATGCTGAACATGTGGAGGCTGATAAACGGGTTCATCTTGCCCTGCCAGGCGGCGATTCTCGAGCCGAGGCTAAGCATTCTCCGAATCGTGTACCGAATGCATCGGCAGCACAAAGATGTATACTGATTCTACTTGGCTCTGAGGTTCGGGACGAAGTTGGTCAGCTGTCCGGACTCCATCAAGCACTGGAAAGACAAGTATTTCTTTATCCGAAGCCCAGTGCCATGGGGGTTCCCCACAGCTTGGACTGATTCAGTGCCGAAGAAAGTGAAGCAAAGCCCCACCCTCAGTACCGAGGAGGAGGAGATGGTTCGGATGTTACTCGATCGCCCGAGGTATGATTGGAAGGAACTGAACGAGGAGGCGCTATTCCGGGGGGGTCTTAGCTCGATTAACCCTAGTACGTCTTTATTCTGTTTGTTTTCTTTTATATCATGCTAGAAAAGTTTTCTTATTTCCTTCTAACTCTTTTTCTTCGGCAGAGTCAATGGACTTCGAAGACCTGGTGTCATAGTGTGGATCCCTAAGCAGCAAAGCCCCGAAGAAGAAGAAGCAAGTTGCATCAAAGACTGCCCCGGAAGGGGTGCAAGCGCACCGCGCTGCAGTGGAGCAGCTGGCGAGGTAGCCCCCCTTGGCTCCGATGCCTCCGACCACAGCGTTGGCTTCGGCCTCATCGAGCGCAGGGGCCTTTCCATTGTCAGCAGCCTTGGGGATCGAAGCTCCGCCGCTGACTGCCGAAGCCGAGGTCTTCTTGACCGAAGAGCACAAGAAGATCTTCGTCCCGGACTGGTAGGTCCGTAAGCTCGAAGGGTTCCTCGGCAACTCGTCGGCATGCATGCAGGCAGTTCGTCACCTGGTGATGCCGAGGGACGAGGTGGCGATGGAGGCTGGTAGCGTGGGCGACGACGCGCTAGAGGATGCGCGATCGGCGATGTCGGTAAGCTTCGAAGTCCGAACTCTCTCTTGCCAAGCACTTAGCAAAAAAAAAATTCTAACTCTTTTCCTTCGGCAAATTACTTACCACTTCGGCCACTTGATGAAGAAGATAGCCGAATAAGAGAAAGAGCTGCTGTTTGAGGCGGAGAAGGCTCGGCTCGCAAAGGAGCTCGATAAGGCGAAGGCGGAGGCTGAGTCAAAGAACTCGAGGTTGATGCACCTCGAAGCTGTGGTGTCCAAGTTGGAGGCGGACAGTGCTCGGCTCCTCAAGGCAGCTGAGGAGTCTACCAAGGACAAGGAGGACGGTGTAGCTGCGGCGAAGTTGGAGGCAGCGATAAAGGCCGAGGAGCAGGCCTCGAGGAGAGTGAAGGAGGCCAAGGAGCAGGCATTGGAGAAGGCGAAGGGATACCTGGTCGTGAATATGGTGAAGGCGTATGCTCGGACCATAGACGAAGTAAGGGCAAAATTTTCCAAAGTCGACTGCGCCGGGATGCATCTCTTTCCGGATCCCGTCCCCGGCTTCGATGACATCTCCAAAGGCGATGAAGAAGAAGGCGAAGAAGAAGAGGAGGTTGAAGTAGTTGAGGCCGAGGAGGAGGCTCCATCGGAGGCCGTGCCCCTGGCCATCTTGGCCCTCGGGGAGAGTCCTTCAACCGAGGTCGACCCCTGATCCGTCTTGCCTCATATTTTCCTCATTTTGTTGTTTTTTCTCCTTTTTTTTAAAGCAAGTGTTGAAACACCTTTCGAACAAGTGTTGGGGGCTCGACATCACCTTCGAGCTCACTCTTGAACAAGTGTTAAAGCACTTTTTGAACAAGTGTTGGAGCTCAGCATTGCCTTCGAGCTCACTCTTGAACAAGTGTCAAAACATTTTCTGAACAAGTGTTGGAGCTCGGCATTGCTCCTCGGATTCGTAGTGGTTGTGTCTGAAATCATTGGTTTCACTTGGCTTTTTCATATCATTGAAGTGCTATCTCTTGCCGAAGTACCACGAAGCTCCGAGGTGTCTCGCCTTCGGTCGGACCTAGGCATTGCTAGGCTGGCCCTTTCTCGAAGTCGAGAGGAATTTTGCAAGAGCGAGGCAGAACTAAGTCATTACAAGCTGACACTGGCGCGCCGCACCTCCGAACTGAAGCGAATGAAGGAGCGAGCTCGGAGGGCGGAGGAGGGGAGCCCCTCGAAATCCAACAAGCTTGGCAAGAAGCTAGAATCCCTTCGACTGTCTTTGTTCGAGTCTAGTGCCAAGAGAGACTGTCTAAAGAACGTGGTGCTCGAAAAGAGTCTGGAGACTGCGCAGCTTTGGTGGACCATCATCGAAGCTTCTCGCACAGGCAATACTAGTCGAATGCCTCGACTACAGATAAAGGTGACAGATGACTCGCTTAAGGAGCGAATCGTTTAGTTAGAGGCGGAAGTCCACCGGCTACGGCGTCTTTCGGAGGGGAGCAATGTTAGGACCACTTCTTATGCACGGGGTGAGTACTCATAAGGGTAGTCGTTCCACGAGTTGGCGTTACGTTTGCCTCCTACCTTGGGATGCCCCGGAGACGTGCGGAGCAGAGTGGCTGGCTCGTCGAGCGGTGCCTCAGATGGCGCAACTCTCAGGGATACAACTAGGCTCGCCGGCCTAGGGACCCCCACAGAGGTGGGGTCGCAGTGGCAAGGTGTTCATCGTCCTCGCTTGTCGCTCAAGAGGAGTATCCCACTCCCTAGGAAGCGTTAGGACGTTTCTTTCGCGATTTTGCTGTCTTCTTTGTGTAAGTTTTGTATCTTCACTGTAAAGATGAGTGGTTGGCCTCGTACTTAGACTTGTAATCTCAAACTTCACTGGAATAATACTTGTTTTGTGAATTTGCGCGCTTTGCTGGGATTTGTAGTTGTCAATGGTGGTCCACTTTTTACTCGCTTAGAAGCAAGTAGTTTGAGTGGAATTGAACGTTGGATTCCAAATTTTTTGTTTAGGAAAATTTCAACGGCTGTAGAAACAATTCCAAATGGCGAACCACTTCCCACTCGCTTACAAGCAAGTAATTGAAGCGGAGTCGAACCAAGTGTTGGACTCCAAGCTTGTCATTTTAAAGAGAGAGTCAATGGTTGTAGGAGCAATTCTGAATGGCGAACCACTTCTTAATCGCTTATAAGTGAGTAGTTGAAGTGGCTTCGAGCCAAGTGTTGGACTCCGAACTCGTTGTTTTAAGAGTGAATCAACGGTTGTGGGAGCAATTCCGAATGGCAAACCACTTCTTACTCGCTTCTAAGCGAGTAGTTGAAGCGGTTTCGAGCCAAGTGTTGGACTCCGAACTCGTCATTTTAAGAGAGAGTCAACGGTTGTAGGAGCAATTTTGAATGGCGAACCACTTCTTACTCGCTTCTAAGCGAGTAGTTGAAGCGGCTTCAAGCCAAGAGTTGGACTCCAAACTCATCGTTTTAAGAGAGAGAGTCAACGATTGTGGGAGCAATTCCGAATGGCGAACCACTTCTTACTCGCTTATAAGCGAGTAGTTGAAGCGGCTTCGAGCCAAGTGTTGGACTCCGAACTCGTCATTTTAAGAGAGAGTCAACGGTTGTGGGAGTAATTCCGAATGGCGAACTACTTCTTACTCGCCTATGAGCTAGTAGCTGAAGCGGAATCGAGCCAAGTGTTGGAATCCAAACTCGTCGTTTTAAGAGTGAAATTTTTTGCAAGTAGAGCTAGACTACTCAAAAAATAGAAAATTTGCTGGTTAGAGTTAGGTTACTCAAGAAATAGAGAAGTTGAGGGGGGGGGGGAAATTTCTCTTTATTGGAAACAACTGGGCGGCCGCTTCTAAGTTGCAGGCCGCCTTTACACTTTGGTCGAAAAGAAGATACAAGTAATGTTTTTTGCGACAAATTTTCTGGAGCAATTCTGGGGAAGTTATTTGGAGCGGTGTTTAGACACCCTCTCGGTACTTCGTCAAGTGCTCGGCATTCCATATCCTTGGCATCTTCCTGCCCCCCGGGTCTTCGAGTTGATACGCGCCCGGGCGTATAACTCTGGAGACCTTATATGGTCCTTCCCAATTGGGTGCCAGCTTGCCTCTTTTGTTTGGATCGGAAATTCATAACTTTCTCAGCACTAAGTCCTCCTCCTTTAGGTTGGTCGGTTGTACCCTCTTGTTGTAAGCTTGAGTGATCCTATGACGGTAGGTCTTCTGGTGAATTGCGGATCTCGTCAATGAGGTCTAGGCAGCTACGAATCTGGTTCGCGTTCTGTGCCTCGTTGTAAGCTATGAGTCGAGGCGAAGGCAGACCCACCTCCAAAGGGATAAGAGCTTCTGATCCGTATGTGAGGTTGAAAGGGGACTCTCCCGTCGAAGTTCTTTTGGTGGTGCGATAGCTCCAAAGCACATTGGGGAGTTGTTTGACCCATAGCCCTTTGGTGGACTTGTCGAGCCTCTTCTTCAAGCCTGAGAGGATTTTTTGGTTCGCATTCTCTGCTTGGCCATTGGACTGGGGGTGCGCTACTGAAGAGAACCACTGTTGAATCCCGAGGTTGGTGCAAAAGTTGTGGAAGGCAGCCCCCGTAAATTGGGTCATGTTGTCGGTTACGAGAAAGCGAGGTACCCCAAACCAACAGACAATGTTCATCCAAAAGAACTTCTACACCTTGTTCTCAGTGATCGTTGAGAGAGGTTCAGCCTCTATCCACTTGGAGAAGTAGTCATTGCTACCACCAAGAACTTCAGCTGGCCTGGTGCCGGAGGGAAAGGTCCGAGCAAATCCATCGCCCACATTGCGAACGGGATTGGGCTCGCCAAGGAGGCAAGTTTTGTATGAGGCAGGGACAGATTGGGGCGAACTTCTGGCAGGAGTCGCACTGGCGGACGTAGTCCTCGAAATCACTTAGTAGTGTGGGCCAGAAGTACCCGTAATTCAAAAGCTTCCGGGCAAGGGATCTCGCTCCTAAGTGCGCACCACATAGACCATCATTGGCTTCCCTTAGGGTGTAGAGCGCTTCTTCTGGGGAGAGGCATCTCAGATAGGGCCGACCATCGACCTGGGTATAGGAGCATTTGTACATGACCCCATCTAGGAGTGCGTACCGCTCTGTTCGTGTTCTGATCCTCCTTGCTTCTGTTAGATCTTCGGGAAGGACTCCATCCTGGAGGTAATCTGGGAGGGGCTTCATCCAGTTTTCCCCAAGTGTTAGGGGATAGGATTCCATTTGGCTCCGAGCCATCTTCGTCGATGCTTGGTTTGAGAAGGACTTCTATTAAGACGGTCCGTTCTAGACCTTGGAGGGACGAGGAGGTGAGCTTAGAGAGGGCATCCGCTTGCGCATTTTTCTCTTGGGGAACCCATTGGAGTTGAACATCTCTGAATAGAGTTAGAAGCTCCCTCACCTTTGCCAAGTACCGAGTCATGCAGTCGTCTCTCACCTCGTACTCCCCGGACACTTGATTGACCACTAACTGAGAGCCGCTGAAGACCCTTACTTGTTCGGCACCCGCCTTGCGAGCCAAGCAGAGCCTCGCAATTAGGGCTTCATATTCTGCCTTATTGTTTGATGCCGAGAAGTTGAGGCAGAGGGATTACTAAAGGACAAAAGCATCGGGGCCAGTTAGGATGACGCCGGCCTCGCTTCCATCGGCATAGGAGGATCCATCCACATAGACGGTCCAGACGTAGGGGTCAACAGGCAACTCGCAGGAGTCAGGGATGGTGTTCTCCATAATGAACTCGGCCAGAGCTTGGGCCTTTATCGCCGTCCTGGGCTGGTAGCTGATGTCGTGCTGACTTAGCTCGATGGACCACTTCATGAGCCGTCCGGAAGTGTCCGACTTGTGGAGAACCTGTTTCAGTGGTTGGTCGGTAAGGACGACCACTGAGTGGGATTGGAAGTAGGGGCGGAGTTTTCGTGCCGCCATGACCAAGGTGAGTGTCATCTTTTCCAGCTTTGGATAACAGAGTTTGGCATTACAGAGTACCTTACTCACGTAATAGACGGGCTTTTGTGTCTTATCCTCTTTCCTCACAAGGACCGTGCTAAGCGTCTGCTCCGAAGCTGCGAGGTAGAGGTAGAGGACCTCCCCAAGTGCTGCTTGCTCAGGAACGGGGGGTTGGCCAAATATTCTTTAAGCTTGTCAAAGGACTCCTATTGCTGCGCCCCCACTGTAAGCCTTTAGCCCCCCTAAGGGCTTTGAAGAAGGGGAGGCACTTTTCCCCGGACTTGAAGAGGAATCGCCCGATCGCGGCAAGGCATTCCGTAAGTCTATGCACCTCTTTGACGTTGGAGGGGGGAGCCATTTGGAGAATAGCTTGGATCTTCTCGGGGTTGGCCTCTATGCCCCTCTGGCTGACCATAAACCCCAGAAAATTGCCCGATGAGACACCAAACACACACTTGTTCAGGTTTAGTCTCATATTGTGCCTCCTGAGCACCTCGAAGGCTTCTTGAAGGTTGAGGTTGTGCTCCTGCCCTCGAGTGCTCTTGACCAACATGTCGTCGACGTAGACCTCCATGTTTCGGCCAATATGATCTCGGAAGACCTTGTTCACCAGGTGCTGATAGGTAGCTCTCGCATTTTTCAAGCCGAATGGCATAATACGGTAGCAGTAGAGGCCTTGGTCTGTCACGAACGAGGTCTTCGGGATGTTCGGAGGAAACATCATGATTTGATTATATCCTGAGAAGGCATCCATAAAATTGAGGAGCTCGTGCTCGGAAGTCGCATCGATCAGGGCGTCGATGCTGGGAAGAGGAAAGGGGTCCTTCGGGCATGCCTTGTTGAGATCAGTGAAGTCAATGCATATCCTCCAACTCCATTGGCCTTCTTGACCATTACCACGTTGAAGAGCCACTCAGGATAGTTCACCTCCTGAATAAAGCAGGCGTTGAGGAGTTTCTCAACCTCCTCCTTGATCACCTGTTGCCTCTCGGGGAAAAACTTTCGCCTCTTGTGCTGGACAGGCTTGATCCCAGGGGTGACGCTCAGATGGTGCATTGATAGCTCCTTCGAGATCCCGGACATGTCTGCTGCAGTCCATGCGAAGAGGTCGCAATTCTCTCGTATGCACCGGGAGATATCTTGCTTTATGGAGGGGGAGAGAGCTTTGCTAATGCGGAATGTCTCAGTGGTGTCTTCTTCGGAGAAGGCCACTTCCTCCAATTCGTCCATGGGCCGGGAGATAGTTTGGTCGCCTTCCTAAGGAAGTTCAAGCACTTCCAAAGAGAGAACCGGACCCCCCATCATGGTCATATAGCACTTCTGAGCCACTTCTTAGCTTCCCCTCACTTCCCCCACTCCTGAGGGGGTGGGGAACTTCATTTTCATGTGGTAGGCTGAAGGGATGGTTTGAAGCGCGGCCAAACCTGTTCTACCCAGGATAACATTATAAGCGGCCTTGACGTCGACCACCATGAAATCCATTTGCTCCATGCGGGTTTTCGGGGCCTTTCCAGCCGTTACGTCGAGGGTTATAATTCCATCAACCGTAACCGGGACCCCAGTGAACCCGTGGAGAGTGTAGCTGCCGGGCTTGAGCCGATCCCTAGACAGCGGGAGGCCCTTGAATGCCTCCAAGAAAAGGATGTTGACGGAGCTGCCATTATCTACCAAGATGCAACGAACTTCGAAGTTTGCCATGCGGAGATTAATGATGAGGGCATCACAGTGGAGCGTGCGAATGCCCTCCAGATCCCTATCGGAGAACGTCACCGGAACTCTGAGGCCCTTTGGGGGAGGATGGCTCTGCACGGAGTTAACCTCCCTTACGAAGGTTTTTCGGGAGGAGTTAGAATCTCCCTTCATTGGGCCCCCATGTATCAGGTGCAAGATGCCCTCTACTTCGGCCTCTAGAGCCTCGTGCGCTGCTTATTTCGCCTGTTAGCCCCTCAAGGCGGCGGGAGCAGATCGGCTCGGTCCCTTTTTACGAACCGGTTGAGTTTCCCTCTCTGAATGAGGGCCTCGATTTCATCCTTTAAGGCCCGACATTCATCTTTGTCGTGCCCGTGATCCCGATGGAAATGGCACCACTTACTCCGGTCCCTCTTCTTTGCCGGGGTATTCATCCTTAGGGGAGGTGGCAGGAGGCCATCGTTCCCTATCTCCATGAGGATGGCAGATACACTCGCATTAAGCGGAGTGAATTTCTCGAACCGAAGAGGAGGGCACCGCTGACCCCCATTGTCTTTTTGGAGCTTCTTAGCTCCTTCTTCTTCTGCACCCTTCCTCTTGTTCACGGAAGAGGAGGCCTCGAAGGTCGGGCGGCGGACGGCTTCTTCTGCTTGAATGTACTTCAAGCTTCGAAGTAGGAGCTTTGAGAAGTCCCGAGGGGGCTTCTTGGTGAGGGACACCTTGAGGTCACCATTGAGGATGTTGGACTGGAAGGCGCTGGTGGCGACCGAGGGTTCCAAAGAAGCAATGGACCTAGCCTCGGTAGTGAAGCATTTGACATAATCCCTTAGTCGTTCGCCCTTCTTTTGGCTGAGGAACAATAGGGTGTCGCTCGTCTTCTCGGCGCGCCGACTACTCATGAAATGCATAAGGAAAAGACCCTCAAACTGGTCGAAGGAGAAGATAGATACCGGCGCAAGCCGAGAGTACCATTCCCGAGCCGGTCCCTTGAGTGTGGCCGAGAAGGTTTTGCAAAGGAGGGAGTCGGATGCATGGTGGATCATCATGAGAGTTTTGAAACTCTCAATGTGATCTGCGGGGTCCGATTCCCCGGTATAGGTCTCGAAATGTGAAGGATTGAAGTTTTCGGGAACTGGAGCCTCCATAATGGTACGAAAGAATGGGGGCCTACTCGGATGAAGGTCTCTTGCATGTCACCCCTCGTCTCGGTCGAGATGGCCGAGGTGCCTCTCCATCTCGTGGAGACGGCGGTAGACCGATCCTCCCTTCGATCTTGTCTGGCCGAGCCCCGGGACTTGTTCTCATGTCGAAGAGGGCTGGGGTTGCACCGGTGATCGCTCAAAGTAAGAGGTGGACTGACTAAGAGATGGGGATGACTTGGGGTAGGGCGTGGACTACGGGAGCGGCGTGGTGATCGGGAGAAGGACGGTGATGGCTCGCAGCCTGCTAAGGACTTCGGGAGCGGCGAGGATGGTGAGGTGTCGGTCGAGGACTACGGGAGCGGCAAGGATGGTAAGGAGCTGGCGGAGGACTGGGAGCCATACGGCCAATGTTGGGGGCAACATTGAGAGCCCGGAGGACCGCCTCCTGGAATTCCGCCCTTGTGACGGGGGCCTCCTGCTCATGATGGTCCCGAGGTGCATGGCGACCTGCCGGGGAATGGCTCCATCTTGGGCGATGTTGGGGCGAATCTTTTCATCTACGGGGAGAGTTGGGCCCCCCTCGATTGGATCGGCATGGCAAACGGTCCCTGGCCTGCTCGAGGCAAGGGTTCAACTCTTGGGCCTGCCTCTCCTCCAGATGGGTACGGAGATTGGGTTTGTGCTCGGTCTGCAGATTGTTGATCACGTTTCGCAAATCCTTTGGAGTGGGGCGAGTATAGGAAGCCATGAAATCAGTATTGACATTGTGGATGGAGACTCGAACCTGATGGACAGGTTGCTTGTGACGACTCCGTCGAGAGGGTTCCCCCACTGCAGCCTGGGGCCCCAAAGGCTGCTGGATGGACAGCGGAGCCAGAGGATCAAGCTACTGGATTGGTTGGTCGGGATGGGGGAGATCCCCCTACGGAGGAGGAGGAGGAGGATGAGAAGAGGTCGTCCTTCGGTTGGAGTTAGCGGGTCTCTTCTTGGGAGGCATGGCTGGGAGTAACGTGGGTTGAAGGAGGAAGACGAGATTGCATGTCGAGTGATTTCCCACAGATGACGCCAATCTGTTGCTGCTGGATTCGGGTGTGGGGCAATAGATGAGATTTATAGGTTCGTAAGGAACTCACACAGGTCGACCCCTTCTTCTTCCCAGCTGATTTGTCGACTCCTTGGTGCTCCCTTGAAACCTGCAGAAACGTTCGAGACACCGGGATGGATCCTGGCGACGAACCCTCCGACGCTCAAGTCAATACACAGAAAAAGTGAGGGGATAAGAGCTCAAGTGTTCAAAGTGTGATCACCTTTAACAGTAGGAGGTAGGGGGTTTTTATAGTCGCCATGGAGATCTCTTTCAGGATAAGGGTGAATCCCTACTTTCCGGTGTGGTTGGCTAGGGTTGGTTACAACCACCCCTTGAAGATAGGGACAAGCCAGGACTTGCTCCTATCCTGCTGAACTGGTCCCTAATAGGTTGAGACTTGTTATCTGCCTAACAGATCCGTTCATGAGCTAGCGGGCCCAAGAGGAGAGGACCGATACCCAATTGAGACCCGTCTGTAGGGGAAATTATCGCTTTGCCCCTGGGACTTTGCGACTCATGCCCACTCTGAACGGTTTCGATTTAACCCCATTTTTAGCCATATCAGCTACTTTCTTGCATTCTAGGACCTTTCATTTCGTTTTTTCCAATAGGTGGGTGTTTCTCATGCTTCTAAAATTTAGATACCATGCTAGGAATGATTTGATGAAATTGTTAAAGAACAACTAATTGGAATTGGACTCATGTTTGCTTAATTAGAGATGTGATGGTAATTTAGAAAAATGGTTGTTAAAATGGTTGCTAGTTGATTATTTGTGAATTGACGTGTTAGAAACTATCATGATTGGCATAATAGATGTCTATGAATTATGCTATGTGAAGAAATTTATGATTATGAGACAAGGGATGAATTGAATGCTTCATGTGGAATTGTTTGTTTAAATTAGAGTAAACTCTATTGTAGGAAAGATGAGAATTTTGTGTTCTAAATTGATGTAGATATTTAAATAATGAGAGAATGAAGAAATAAAGTATTTTTTTTAGAAATTTATATTATAAATTTTGTGAAAATGAAATTGTTCTAAATGTCAAAATTATGGACATAGAACAGCAAATGAGATCAAAAATGCATGTGTTATTGGTAAATAATGAATTTAAAAATACTAGTTTACCTTAATTGTATATACATTAAAACCTGGAGAGTTTTGACTCAAAAAGATAAGAAAAAGAACTAAAAACATTTTGGGAATTTGAAAAACCTAGTAGCACAGTTGACCGACTATACTAAAACAGTCGACTGCCCTGACTATTTATTTTCGAGTTCAAATCTTTGCTGAACAGTCGACCGATTATATTGAAACAGTCGACTGCCCTGACTATTTGTTTTCGAGTTCAAATCTTTGCGGAACATTCGAGCGATTATATTGAAACAGTCGACCGTCCTGATTATTTGTTTTCGAGTTCAAATCTTTGCGGAACAGTCGACCGACTACCCTGTAACAGTCGACTATTCTGACTATTGGTTTTCGAGTTGTAAATCCTCACAAAACAGCCAACTGTCCATGTTTTAACAGTTGACTGTCCTGAAATTTCAAATAATATCTGGATTTTCGTGAGATAATTTTCTATAACCCGTCACCTAGTATAAATAAGAATTTGAGGCTATTTTTGGCACAAAAAAAAGAACTTATTAATTTATTAGTTTAAATTGTCTTTGAATAAAGAAAAATACATGCCTTGTTTAAAAGAGTTTTGAAATGAGTTTTGGCAAGGAAAGTGTGAATTTTTGATAAAATGATAGTACAGTAATTTCATGGGAATAATGAATTATGAATGTGACAAGTTAGAAAAAAAACGAATTCTTTTGTTTATGCATGAGTTTGTACTTGAAAGTGAAATTGAACGTTATGACGAATTATGAAAGATTTTATGAGCATGAATACACAAATGCTATGAACATGAAAGGAAAATTATTGTTAATCAGGAAAAAGACTTTATGACTGTGAAAACTCGATTTTGTGATTGTGAATTGAAATTGAGAACTAGAGTACAGTTAAGCCTCATACCGGCATTGAAAAGGTATATGTTGAAATGAAATTTGAGATGAAAAGACCAAGATTGGGTCATGTTGAATAGATGATTAAGACCGGTATAGTGGAAAGGCTAACTCTAGAGAATTAATTTTGTTCATGATTCAAACAACTAAGGAATAGATACATAGTAAAGAGGTGATGAAAATAAGAGAAAAATATGAGTATGAGGGCCTCAGAGTTACGGTGTGAGAGTATTCACAGGCTGTCTTCACGATGCGTCGTGACATGACGTGGATATGTCTCCAGGAGTCCGTACCGCAGGCGACGCTCGTGGGGTGTTTGGTGACTACGGGTGGTGTCATGTCCCATAACGAAGGCTGAATTGTCCATAGGTTCTTCACGATGCATCGTGACATGATGTGGGATTCCCCTCTAGGCTGTCTGGACATGAGCTCGTAACTCATAGAACATCTAGGATACTTATCGTAGTTATAGTAGTAGTTTAAGTCATGACGAGGGATTGAACCCTACAAGATGAAGAACGGTTAAGGGCTTGCCCTCAGACCTATGCAGTATGGGATGCATAGAATCTGAAAAGTGCACATTAGTGTCATCTAATATAAATAACTGCATTAAGGACTAAGTACACCGCACAACACGACATCAATAGGATAGTCCCTTGTAGTTCTGTGTGTGACCAAGCTTGTGGTTTGTTTAAGCATTTGAGAATCATTATACTGTTTCGGCATAGAGAGGATAGTCGTGTATAATATTTCGTCGGTTGTAAGCAACTGACGCGCCCACAGTTTTTATGCAGGGTAAAGTGATTAGCAAGACTAAAGAATGCATGCTGATTAAAGAATGATCCAAGTGTTGTACATTTCAATTCATATAATTTGTTGTAAATTGCTTCCGCTGTAAATATGTAATGAAAGTGTAAACTCTGACGTAACAAAAAGTTTTATTTCCTTGTAAAATTGTACGAAAGAAGTATAAAGATCCTGTGGAACTTCAAATTCAGTTGTATTTGGAATTCGGGGTGTTACAATATATTATTATTATTATTATTATTATTATTATTATTATTATTATTATTATTATTATTATTATTATTATTATTGTTATTATTATTATTATACTCCATATAATATTATATATACATATACTTTTAAGTAGGGGTGTTACACCCCCCCTCCTTAAAAACTCAGCGTCTTCGCTGAACTCAAGACTTACAACCTAGCACATGATCCCTTTCTAGCCGATGTGGAGAGCAATACCCTAATTCTACTACCAGTACAGTCCTATCCGGAACCTGTACTGTCCTAGCTCCATCTTAGGCGTACGTTTTGCACACAATCGATGTCGAAATTCGGCTCTGATACCATTTGTAGCGCCCTGAACCCCGCTCAGCTGCGCACACGAACAAAACAAATTCCAACAACTACCCACCATAGGCTTGCCTCACAAAAAATACCATAACTTTCAGATACCCTTTGATCATGGGCTTCTATATATAAACATACTCAATACTCCTAATCTTCCCAATGTGGGACTAAGAGCATCTGTAGTCTTTTGGTATATATGCATAATATGCATATTTGGTAAAAAAAAGCGCTGTAGTCGTTGGCCAAATATGCATATTATGCATAAATCGCTACAGTAGATTGCTATATATGAGAATCGAAATGAGAAATATGCATATATAAACGACGGGGCTCGAAGTGCCGTCGCACAAAAAAAAATATTTTTTTAATGGTCGGACGGCACTTAAAGTGTCATCCCTCCAAAAAAAATTAATTTCGTAATAAAAAACCCAAAAAAAACCCCACTTCTCTCGGACGGCACTTGAAGTGCCGTCCCACCCCTCTCAGTAGTTTTTTGTAATTTTTTGTAATTTTTTTGTAATTTTTGTAATTTTTTTGTAATTTTTTATATTTTTTTAAAACTTTTTTTTGCACTTCGAGTACGATTTTTTTCAAGTGTCGTCCCACCATTTTTTTTCTCTCCGACACAACTTGATATGCCGTCCCACCGTTTTAAATATTTTTTAATTTTTTTTTCTCTCCGACATAATTAATATGAAGCACCGTTTGTTATTATTTCAATTTAAAAATATAAAATATAGCATTTTACGACTACTGCGAAACAAGAGATTGCTATATGCATTTACGCATATTTTAACCATAAACTGACTGGATACTCTAAGAAAATTCCCAACATCCAATTCATCTTTCAAAGCTTGACGTGAAGTGCATGGGTGCTCATGCAGAACTCAAATTAATTCATCCTGGGCCTACATGGAACCATGCAGCCCACCCTCATCTTTTTAAAATTATATATATATATATATTAAAAATTTCTATTCTTTCAAAGCAGAACTCAAATTTTTTAAAATATATATATATACTAGGTTTGCCTTTGACACGTGCCTACGGCATGTCTTCGGAACGGTACACCTTATTTGATCATATAAAATAATTTTGGAGATCCAGCAAATTAATTGAAGTAGCAAACATAGAGCAAAAAACAAATTATATGATTTTTTTGAATTATTTTTAAAATTTTTTAATTTTAAAATTTTTAAATTTTAAAAAAAATTTAAAATTTTTATTTTCTTAATTTTTTGAATAGAAGAGGGAGGGAGAGAGAGAGGGAAAAAAATTTAAATAACTATAGGAGTTGTTTTGGGTGGGTCATTTGAATTTGAGTTTTGGGAGAAACTTTTGGGGGAAAAATATATCTTGTGAGGTTAGATCTGGACCTTTGATTTTTGGGAAGATTGAAGGAGAGGCACTTGATAGCTTTCTTTGTGTTTTATTATATATATATATATATATATATATATATATATATATATATATATATATATATTATTATTATTATTATTATTATAATACTACATATAATATTATTTATACATATAGTCTTAAGTACAGGGAGTTACAGAGCATACCATAACGGTGCCATTCTTTTTAGGCCTCAAAGATCTCTGATCCGAGTCATGCAAAAATTTCACACCCGACTGTGTTATATTGGCTTGAAGTTCCCCCAGTCTAAGTTGTGACTCTTGGCTAAGGCGATATCTGAAAGCAAAATTCCACGACTCTTTTTGCCATGTTTTGGCAATCGTTATATGTGGCCGGGTCGCTTGTTCATATAGATCTGAGAATAACTCTTTGAGGGTGTGTGCTCCACACCATTTGTATCACCAGAATTTTGTCAATAGACCATTGCCTATGAACGATATTACACAACTATTAAACAGGTCATAAGCTTTGGAAACCCCTTTTCAAAATCAATAGACTCGAGGCCCAACTCGAAAACCCAAACTTCGCGTCCCCTTTCCTTCCAGATAAGATTGCGAACTTATGCCGACCTTCACCACTTTGGTGGAACACTTTCCACCACCACTTCCCAAGAAGGACCAAGTTAATGTGTCTTAGTTCAATGGTGCACAGTTCTCCGTGTATTTTCTTCATACAAGCATTTTTCCATTTAATAAGGTGGTAGCATCCCCTGTCTATGTCGACTCCTCTCCACATGAATCACTTTAGGACTCGATCGGTCCTTTGGATTCCCCATCTTTACATTTCAAAGAAAGACTAGTAATAGGTTGGGAG
This sequence comes from Hemerocallis citrina, assembly GCA_017893485.1. Taxonomy (NCBI): domain Eukaryota; kingdom Viridiplantae; phylum Streptophyta; class Magnoliopsida; order Asparagales; family Asphodelaceae; genus Hemerocallis; species Hemerocallis citrina. Next base: position 225,461,223 of record CM030364.1, read on the forward strand.
GTTGGACAGTACCGAGTTGATAAGGTATTTCCACCCAGGATAGTCTCGCTTCTACTCGATCAATAATCGGCAAAAAGTCTGACTTGTTTTGTTTACCTGGTCTAACTGGCAGCCCTAGGTACTTGATAGAGAAGCTATCGATTTTGCAATTTAGAATGATCGCATGTTCTCCTACCTCCTTTTCAGACATAACAATATGTATTAGAGCACTCTTGCGAAAATTGACCCATAGACCAAAATAGGCTTCAAAATAATATAGTGTGTCTTTAAATGTAATGGTTTCCCCGGAATCTTTGTTTCCAAAAAGTAAAGTATTGTCAACTTATTGTAAAATAGTACATCTTGGGCAGTTTCTTCCATTGGCTACTGGGACGATCCATCCCGCGTATGTACAGTTATCCATTATGGACTTAAGGACATCCGTAACGATTGTAGATAAAATAGGGGACAATGAGTCGCCTTTTCTAGTCCTTGTCTACAAGAAAACGGTTGACATGCCGCTCCATTTACCAAGATAGTCATCCTGCTAGTGGTGAGATAGCGGTAGATCCACTTGTCCCCAAAACCTCTGCCTTTAAGCGCTTCCAACAAACATTCTCATTCAACCAAGTCGTACGCTTTCTTGAAGTAACTCCTGTCATTCGAGATGTGGCATTGGTGAATGGTTTCCTCTTCTGTCCTACACAATCCAAAATGTATTGCCCTTTGATGAAGTCAGTCTGTTCACGACTAATCAATCTGTCCATCTCCCTTTCTAATATGTTAGCGAGTATCATGGTGATTATCTTGACCGAACAATTGAAGAGACTGATGGGTCAGAAGTCTTCTACTCTGTGAGTGTGTTCCTTTTTTGGAATAAGGATTACTTCTGCCAAGTTATGTTTGCCGAATTTTAGTCTATGATCGTAAAATTCGGTCATAACTGACATATGGTCATCCTTAATACAGCCATGAGAGCTAATGAACTTTACCATCACCGTTGGCATTGATCCCATGATTTCAACAAGCTTAGCATTGTATAGTTAAACCTCAAGTCAAAGAAATTTTTTATTATTAATTATCATCAAAGTTCTACAATTTTTGCATTATCAAACACAAACATATGCGATCGATCATATGATGAAATATGGCATTACTAAATACTAACTAGTACAAAAGTTAATAGTATAATGTTAGAAGAGGATGATAAATAGGAAAGGATGACTGCACTACCTCAGAATAATTAACTGAAAACGTTTTGACAAAGTAATTTGAAGGACTTTATGCTGCAACTTATGACTATGAAACAGTAAATTTTATTAAGCGAATCTGCAAGAGGTTCACTTCATTTTGAAATTTAATTTTTCGTCATGGGTTTTTCTAGGGTTGGCAACCGGGCCGGGCTGACCCGCGATCCGCTCGCCAAAACCCGGACTGTTAATTTACGGATCGGGTCCGGGTCGAACCCGCGAGCCTAAGCGGGTCGACTCCGGTCGAGTAATATGGATTTCGAACCCGGCCCGCTAATCCGGTGAACAGTGGCAAACCCACCCACCAACCCGTAGGTCGACCCGCGGGTTGCGAACCGTTTTGGAAAAAGAAAAAAAGAAGAAAAAAAAACGGCTAAAAATTTCACACATTATTCTCTTACTCTCTCTACTACTATTACTCAATTCAATCTCAATTCTTTGAAATTTTGTCAACAAAGAAGCTAGCAACATAGATGCGACAAATTCCGAGCGTATCGAATTCAATATTCAACTATGTCTACTTCAAGTCTTCAACTCCTCCAAGGCTCCAATAAAGAAGCTCTCTTTCTTTCTATATACGAGTCCGAATTTTTACTTCTACTTCTACTTTTATTTTCACTCTCATTCTATATACGAGTATCCGCAAAGTACAGCATCAAAATTTTACAACCCTCTTATTGTCTTGATATTTTTTTTGTAGTGAATTTATTGTATCATATTTGTTTGTTGGTTTTTTTTATCTTCTCTCACCACCCTCCTTTTGTTTTCTAGATTTTTTTTTAAAAACTTATCTCGCCTAGATTGTATTCAATTTTTTCACATACACTTCTATATAGACACATCTAGATCACGAGATAGTAGTCGTAGCCAAAGTGGACAAGATTCTACCGACACTTCTCATAAGCCTCATATTGTCTCACAAATTGAGCCCGCCGAAGAGTACCCTATGACCGGACACATTGGAACACACGATGTGTTCCCACAAGACATAGAAATAAAAGAGGAAACACAAACACAACCAACCGAAACAACACAACCGGATAGTAGTAGGAAAACCTAGAGGAGAAATAAGTGATTGGCACAAATTTTATGACAATGTTCCCGACGAAGAAATTGTGGGTGTAGGTATAAAAATTTGTAAAACTTATTTGAAAGCATATAAATGGAAGAAGGGTGAGGGAATGGGTACAATAAAACGACACATCCAAAATGTACACAAGGAACTTCTTGTAGACCTACCCGGCCAACAAAAATCCATCCTAGGACCGTTCTAGTTGATAGCCACCCTTATGATCCTGAACTTGTTCGTCGGAAAATAACCCGACTAGTAATTAAGGAAGAGTTACCATTTTTCTATTCCGAGAGTAGGGACTTAGAAACTTTTAATCAAACCACATTAAACCCGCATTTAAAAGAATCCATAGGAATACTGTAAAGTCGGATTGTTTTAAAATATACACCGAAATAAAAGAAGTTTTGATTGCTATTTTATGGAGTTTAACTTGTAGAATTTCTTTAACTTCCGATTGTTGGAAGGGTTGCAACAATATTTCAATGATGGGAATAACTTATTATTGGATCGATAGTGATCAGATTCTTCAAAAAAGGATCATATCACTTGTCGCGTTGCCCTATCCCCATAATGGTAATGAAATTGCAAATCGTATTTTAGAAATTTGTAATTTTTTTCTTATTCGTGATAAAATTATGTGTATAAGTTTTGATAATGCATCTAACAACAATGCATCAATTAGTATATTACAAACCGCATTAAATCCTTCATTTGACAATATTTTTAATATTAGATGTGCATGTCATATTTTAAATTTATGTGTTCAAGATGCATCAAAAATAGCCGACCCATATATAGTTAACATTAGAAATTCTGTACATTTTATTGCATTAAGTGGCCCCATATTTCAAGAATGGATAGCATGGTGTAGGCTTAAAAATGTACATTTTAGAAAATTTCTAAAGAATGTTAAATACCGATGAAACTCTACTTTTAATTTGCTACATGTTGTTACTGAATATAAAGCATATATAAATGATTTTTGTATGGCAAAAAATATGCCAAATTTTCAGATGACTCCCGAAGCTTGGTATTTTGCCGAATCTTTGTTAAAACTTTTAGAACCTTTTAACACCACAACTTTAAAATTTTCAAAATCTTATGAATCTACTTCTAATAGCATTTTTATTTCGATAGTTACTATAATGCAAACTTTCAAAGAAATGATCGATGATGCTTTTATTGGTCATATTGTGATACCTGCATATACCAAATTTTTGAAGTATTTTAGTCCAACTCATATGTTGTATTGTATTGCTACTGTGATGGATCCTCATATCAAATTAGAAGGGACGAAGAGTTTCATTGAAATATTTTTTACTTTACTAGGAGATGAATCTGAAATTGATTGCCAAACATTTTTGGCTAGTTTTGAATCTACATTAAATAACTTGTATGATTTTTATGATAGAAGTTTTGCATCTAATAGTACAACTAGTTTAGTTAGTTCTTCTTCTGCTACTTCTAGAGGTAAGGGTAAGAATAAATTAAGATGATGCCACATTTAATTTACTTACATAATTTCAATCAAAAAAACCTATGACTAATCAACCAAATGAATTACATTGGTATAATCAACAAAATTCTGAAAGTTTTACTTCTACACTTGATATTTTACAATGGTGGAAAGACCATAAAAATACTTATAGTATTCTTAAATATATGGCTAAAGATCTACTAACTCCTTCTGTTTCTACAGTTGAGTCAGAAAGTGCATTTTCTACAAGTGGCAGGGTTCTAACCGATTATAGAAATCACTTGAAGCCCCAATCATTGGAAATGCTCGTCTGCACGGAAGACAGGATGAAGGCCGAAGATAGGACTCAAGGAAAAGGGTTCGACACTTCTACAAGTGAAAGCAACTCGCCGGAAGAACAATAACAACCAACATAAAGAATTGAAGACCAACAACAACAACAACAAATTGAAGACCAACAATTGAAGAAAATTGTAAATGTATAAAAAATGTATAAAATCTTTGTTTGTTATAAAAAATTAGGATAATTGAAGAAAATTGAAATTATATCGAAGAAATTTGTTATTGTATAAAAAAAATGTAGAATATCTTTGTTTCTTATTAAAAATTGGGAAACTTGTATAAGTTGAAATCATATTAATAATATATACATTTTTTGTTGGCAATTTCACTCTTTGATTCTTATTATTATTATTACATTTTTTATTATTATTAAAATTACATTTTTTTAAAGTAAAAAAAAAAATAGACGGGCCAACCCGCGACCCGACCCGGGTTGGACCCGAATGTGTTCACGGGTTGGGCGGGTCGAGTTTTTGCAATTCCAACTCAGCCCGGTTGCCACTCAGACCTGACCCGAACCCGCCCTAGTTGGGTTCCAAACCGGACGGTTCGACCCGACATGGCCCGGTTGACCCGTTTGCCAACCCTAGGTTTTTCCCCCATATCCCTATGTGCAGTTTCTAGGAGTTGCAGGGTGAGTCATTAGCAGTGTCAAAAACTTTATGTACCTGCCACGTATCAGCCAATGCTTATATGCTCCTCATCTTCACCTTCATTAAAATGATGGAACCAAAACTAATCAAAGTTTGATTGTCCAAGAAGCCACTATCAATGGAACCGATATGGCTAAAATTAGGATTGAATCGAGACCATTCAAACCGACCATGAATCTTAAAGATCTCAAGGGCAAAACGGTCATTTAACCTGCAAACGGGTCCGAAATGGGAACTGAGTCTTTCTTCAAAGCCTAATAACCCAAGAACAGATCTGTCATATCGGTATGGGTGGTAACCCGTTACAAACCAGCCCAGGTCATTTAAATAGTAATTCAAATTTATGGCTATCTATAAGAGACGGTTTAAAGCAAATCTCTTATCATGAATCGAGTTTAAACTCTATATCTTATCCAAAAACACCTAGACATAGAGATAAATGATTATCTCTAAACTGTCTCTTAAGAAGACTATAAATACCCCTCTCCTCCCACCATAACAAGGTAATCAATATTTTTCCACATAAACGCTCTCTCATAATCTTCCTGATTATTGACTTGAGCATCGGAAGGTTCGTCGCCGGGATCCATCCCGGTGAATCAAACTTTTTGCAGGTCAACGATAGCGACATGAAACCAGTCAAATGCCGGTGAAAGTCAACAGGTTTTTCTTTATTGTTTCAAAAAGAATCCACAAATTCATCTGTTTGCTCCCACACCAAAATTAGCAGCAATAGATTGGTGCCGTCTGTGGGATACGAAAAGCAATCCAACCTTACTGCACCGATGAAGTTATTTCTTAAGCCATGCCTCCGACGAAGGGGAAGGCAGCGGTGTCCATCCGCAGAGCCACTCCTGTTCCTTCTCCTCCTCCACTCCATGACGTCCTTCCTTAACCCATCCAGCAAGTTCAGCAACCCCATTCTGGATAGCCTCTCCCCCAACCCGTCCAACAAGTGCAGCAACCGCAGCCTGGATAGCCTCTTTCTCAACAACCTCTCCCCCAGTAGGCCCCTCAAGGGTCTCAAAGGGCTGCCCCGGGGGAGTCCCATCAAAGTCGTCAAAGGCAACTTCCTCTTCACGACCATGTCTCGGTCTATAACCCCTCATCCGACTCCATGGCCTCTCACAGCCCTCCAACACCAAAGGATCTCCAACACATTATTGTCAATCGGCAACAGGGGATAGACCTTTGGACTCGCTTGAATGGGAGGCAGACCCATGACGGAATCCCTCACCCTGAACCTCAAAGGGCTGCTGTGATTCGGTCCCTTAGAGCTCGTTCCCGTAGGCCAGACCGCAGGAGATCGAACTCTCCCAGGAGGCGTAGGGAGTCTCCCCCGCACCGTCAGATGAGGAGCCACACCCCGAACGGTCGATCCGCCCCACGGGACCACCGGGATCGAGAGGCACCTATCACGAGGGCAGAGTTTCAGGATTTCCAAGAAGCCGTTCTGCGGACCCTCAATGTTATTCCTAACCATGATCAACGGGAACCTAGTCCTTAACCTGTCCCAAGCCATCGCCATCGCACTCCCAGTCCCCTTCCACATGAGGATGAGTCCCGAGGATCAGCAAGATTTGACCGGAGGGAGGACTCAGTCTATCGCCGTCTCCACGAGATGGAGAGGCACCTTGGCAGACTTGACAAAGAAGAGGAACAGCGGGCGAGGAATTTCTGCCCAAGCAGGACTTCATTCTCCCGAACCATCATGGAAGCCCCGGTCCCAAAAACTTCAAACCCCCTCAATTTGAGTCATATAATGGGGAGTCAGACCCCGCTGAACACATCGAGAGTTTCAAAACTCTCATTATGATGCATTAGGCTTCGGATGCGCTCCTTTGCAAAACCTTTCCAGCCACACTGAAGGGACCCGCGAGAGATGGTATTCCCGACTCGCCCCTGCCTCTATCTTCTCCATCAATCAGTTTGAGGGGCTCTTCCTTACCCATTTTGTGAGTAGCCATTGCACCGAAAAGACAAGCACATGTTTGTTGGCACTCAATCAAAGGAAGGGCGAGCGGTTAAGGGACTGTGTCAAGCGATTCACCACCGAGGTCCGGTCAATCACTTCTCTAGACGAGTCGGTTGTAACACCCCGCAAAATTGAAAATTACAATTTTGCTCTTGTGTGTTATGCACGTATATTTTGTAACGTGTTTTCATTTCATATTTTGGATTATGAATATTTATACATTTTCCGTATTGATTTGAGTCAACTAAACTATAATATTTCATTCTCTATATTTTTACGTGCATTTTAAGTGCTTTTGATGCACATATCGATCACGAGTGATATTTTATGTGTTTTCAATTATTTATTTTTCAAATTTATTTTATAAAACGGAAATTCATTTCCCCTATTTTTGATTAAGATAATTTTATACGGGTAATGCACGTGTTTTTCATGTACGTAGTGATTTCGTCATGAAATATATAAAATTAATAAATATAATTTTTCTTATGATGTTTTCGATTATATTTTAATAATTTTCCGTTGATAAAATCGATTTCGCATTTTTGATATTTTATGTGCGACGCACGTGTTTTCGGTAAACGTACTTGAGCACATTTGTTTTCAAAATAAATTTCGGAGTGTGTGTGACACCTCGTAGTTTCAAAAATATAGTATAATATATATATATATATATATATATATATATATATATATATATATATATATATATATATATATATATATATATATATATATATATATATATATATATATATATATATATATATATATATATATATATATATATATAAGTTGGCTGGCTTTGGTAAATGAATCAAATGAAATGGGATAAATTTATTGAAATGTTGATATTGAATGGTACTGGAGGGGGGCCCACATTGGTTATCAACAACAAGCTTGGCTGTTGTTTAGGAGCTGTTGACTTTGGTCAATAGGGACTGATGACGTGGCAATGAGCCCACGTGGGAGTACTGTGGGAGAGAAGGTGGGGAGAGAGAGAGTTGAGAGTTTGGTTATTAAAGAGGTGGGAGTTAGGAAATTAAAGAGGTGGAAAAATAAAAAGTTAGGGGTTTTAGGAGTTAAGAGAATGAAAGGTTGGAAAATTAATTTGAGTAATTTATTAGGTGTGTAATTTTACAAATTGAACCCTCAACTTGTCCTATAAATACCCCAGTGTTCTCTTCTCTTTTCACACCAAAAAAATAAACTAAACAATAGAAAGAAAAAAAAAAGAGTAGAGTGTTCTTGCTTGGAGGAGTCTTACTAGGAGAACAAAGAGTTGCTTTGGAGCTAGAAGTGGTGTTCCATCTTTCTTTTCATTGTTCAAACTTCAATTAAGGTGGGTGTTCTCATGCTTTCTAATTTTAGAACTATGCATGCTAGTATTAATAAAGGAGTAGTACGTGCTTTTATTTGTGTCAAGAAATATGGAGAATTTTGCTATGATTAATACATAAATTATCACCATGTTGTTTGCAAATGAGAAAAGAAATGATTCATTAGTTGTCATAAACTAGTATATTTGAAGGTAGAGATTTTTGATTATGTGAATGATTGTTGAGTTTTCCTTTTTGATAAGCAAATAAATTTTTGTAAAAAAATATATTTTTGGTGCTGATATTTCATTTGGTTGTTGGAAATTTCTAGTTTATTAAAATGAAGAGATAAATTGCTTATTCATAAAAGAGGAGATGGATTTGAAATTTAGATATATTGTCAAAATATTGATTTTTTTATTCATGGATTACTGTTAAAAGAAAATTAGGTTCAATGAACTAATTATAATCTAATGAAAGATTAGAGTGAATGAAAAAAAAAAGAGTTCTATGAAAATAATAGAATGGTAGAAAAGTTGAACCAAAGCAAAATAACATATTGTGATATCAAAAAATATACTTAGACTTACTGGTTAGCTAGTGCAACATAGAGCCCTCTTTGTAAGTGATCCTGGGTTCGAAACTTGTTAGTCAGCAGAAAAGTTGAACAAAAGCAAAATAACATATTGTGATATCAGAAAATATATTTAGACTTACTGGTTAGCTAGTACAACATAGAGCCCTCTTTGTAAGTGATCTTGGGTTCAAAACTTGTTAGTCAGATTTTATTTTAATCCACGCGATTATATCTCGGATCTGTACAGAAGGCTTAAAGGGTTTTTTTGTTTCGGTATATGAAAAAAATCCAATTGGGCTAAGTGGCTAGCGTGACTGGGCTTGGGTGCTTGCTTGTTGGTCTCGGCTGTTCAGGGTTCAAAACTTGAAAAGCCAACTTTTCAATTTTTGGAGATTTTAATACACTTTGGGATTTTTAACACACTTTGGGATTTTTTAAATATGAATTAGGTTGAGAATAAAATGCTATTATTCATATAAAATAAAATATAAATTATTAAGAGATTGTTTTCTTGTATATTTTTGAAGTATAAAAAGAAATGAAATTTTGAGAATATAACTTGCTTTGGTGAAGAAAAGTAAAATATTATTTTGGGAAGTGTTTACTCTCAAAGAGATTGCATTTTTTATTTTTTTTAAAGAAATATCTTGAAGTAAATTGAGACATCATATGAGCTTGAATTTGTGAATAAGATTTTATGTAATGAAATTGTGCACTTGAAATGAATTATTATTTGCTATGAATAACTAGATCGTGATTACTGGCGAGACTAAGAAATGATTACTTTGTGGACAAGTGTTAAGACAAGATTTTGGTCATTTGTGAATAAATTGAAGATGAAAATATCTAGGTTTAAGATATGTTTATTAAAGGGTATATGTACCCATGATTTCTTGTACATGAAAAGGTTATGATCTAGAGTTAGTGAGACCTCGGATACTGGCACTATTGAATTGAAAAGAGTTGAGATATAATTTGAGATATGGTCGTGGAGCTATCTCGTTTTTTTGTCGATTAAGTCCAGTAGGAGGTAAAACTAATTCTAGGCTTGAAAATTTATTCATGTCTTGAACTAAATAATTAGGTACATAAGTGAAGATGTAGTGAACCTGGGAAAACGTAAGTGGGGTTCTCTATATAGTCGGCGGTGGATTTCCATGGCTATAGACCCAGTTGGTGGACTGAGGTTGCTCCGTGGGAGATGGGCTTTTATTTTTAAATCCGGGACTTAGCATAGTCGGGCAGATAGTTTGCCATACTCCAATGTATATACGTATACCGGGACTAGAGGGTCACTTGCGGGATGATTCACACGATGAGGGATCCGTTATAATAGCCAGCGAGGCTGAGATCCATAGTCGTGGAATGATCTAAACCTTGCTTTATTACTGGGTAGTTTCATGGCGAGGGATCGAACCCTTTAATGTGGAGTACGTAGGCGCTTGCCCTCAGACCTATGTAGTATGGGATGTATAGAATCCGATCAAGTGTGCATTAGTGTCATCGTAGTATAAAATGTGTGCATTAGGCATTAAGACATGACATACACTTACATGTTTAGCGTAGTCACAATTTAACACTTTATTGTTCATTCAACTTTGTGATTTGTTAAAGTAATGAGATCGTTATATGTACGGCATAGAGAGGACAGCTAAGTATAACATTTTCATCAGTTGTAAGTGACTGACGTGCCCACAGCTTGATATGCAGGTAATGGACTTTGCCATGAAGATGTCATGATGCAGTTGATGATTTACATTGTTATAGTTGTACAAGTTGTATTTTATTTCATTGTTGTATTTTCCCCTGTGTAAACAAAGATGTAATGAACTCTGATGTATTGTTGAAAAAGTTTTAATTTCCTTGTAAAATTGTACGAAGTGAAGTATAAAGATCCTGTGAAATCTCGAATTCGGTTTTATTTGGAATTCGGGGCATTACAGATGGTATCAGAGCCAGGTTTCACAAGTAGTACAAATTTATAAGGAACGACACCCTAGAGTGGACATTAGAAGTGTGAGTTTCAGTTTATAAAGATTTAACTGTAAGTGATTTATATTTGTGTTGCTCTATACACTGATGTTTTCTCTTCCTTTTTGGATGGCTGGTCGTGAATGAAGTAGTTATGGAACTTTCATTCATGATACTCTCCTCGTATACCTTGATGTGAGATTATATGCGAACATATTTTTTCTAGGTATCAGAGTGGCACAGTGGAAGCGTAGTTTGTTGACCCTACATTCATGATACATTACACTTAGACACACCTCCCTCTCAAATTATTTTTTTCAAAAATTTTATCATTATACTTTTCAACCTTCAATATTTTCAAATAAATATTTTCTTATACTATTAATCACTTGGATATCTATTATTTTGTCTATTTTCCTTAATCCTTGATCTTTTAAATTTGTTTTATATCTTAAAATTTCATCTTTCATGTTTTATGTCCCTTTATGTTTATCCGTTTACATTTTCTATTACTTTATGTATTTTATTGCCAATTATTAAATAAATTTTGCAACTATTATTATTTCTATTATATTTTGAATTTTCATATGCGCATTCATTTTGTATGGTTTGACTTTGTGATACTATATTTTTTTTTAATCTTATGTTGTCTTATATATTTCCGTATATTTTAATAAGATTGAAATTTTCTACCAATATTAATATGACTTACCATTTTGCTTTATTGCCTACATTCGATACTATCATGTTGCAAATAATCTACTAATTTGTTTTGTTATATTAATCGCTACTCATAAATTTTGTAGTTTCATGCTTTTTCAATATAATACATACACTACATAATTATTGTTTCATTTATATTTTCATCTCGTGCATATACACTATTTTCATTTTAATATTATAAATTATTTTTACAAACTTTGTATATCCTATATTTAAAGTCTATCTATTTTAATATCGTCATAATCTCCTATGTTATTTACAACTTTTCCATCCACTTTTATATCACTGATTTCAAACACAGTACTATATTTTATTAAACACCCACTATCCAAATATTATATCTTTCCATCTCCCATTTTGGTGCAACTTGGTGTCGAGAAGGCAAATCTGCAATTAGACGTCAATGGAGGCAAGCTGCAATCGGATGTCATAGAGGACAATTCTGCAACTTGAGATCGTAGAGGCAAATCTGTAGTTGGATACCAACGAGACGAACCTACACCATGAGGAGATTTTCTACTTAGATAATCCCTATTTTGTTTTCTATAATATTTACTTACCCCTATTCTAATTTTTACTAGCTTATACTATTTTGCAACTTAGCATTATATTGTTTATACTGATTTTTATATCCATCCTACTTGTGTATTTACTACTTAATCTCAACTATCCTGTTGTTTTCTTTTATTTTGAATCTTTTCATGAGTAAGTATTTCACATAACTTCATCGTATTTTGTTATTAACTAATCTTAGATTTGGTGACTACTCACCTAACAAAAATAAAATTGGTATTTATACTTTTCGTAAGTTATTTCTATATGATTAGTTTTCGCACTATTTCAATAATATGTTACTACTTTTACAACAATGATATTTTGTTTTTCTTTTACTCATACAAACCGTTTACAATTTTCGTATCATAACTTTGTTTGTGTCACCCTTATGATTTTGATGTCTATATACGTATATACTTTTGTATGTCGATTTTCTTGACAATTCAAAAATATTTCGATGTATGCCTTCTATATCTTTTCTTATATTAGTTACCTTACAAATTATTTTATGATATTAATTTGTTTAAGCTTTTAACTAGATTCTATTCTCGTTTATTTTTCAAACTGTTATCCAATGGTCTCGTTTTAATTTACTAATTCGATTTCGTTATACAATACCAATTCAGTTTTGCAATTTTATTATTCTATCGTTTATTACTTTGATGAATTTTGATTTCTAAATCTATTCGTAAATTATCCATTAACTATATTTCTCTTTATTGCATTATTTTCCGAACTATTTAAAAATTGATGATTTAATTGATTTCCCCTTTTTCTAATGCTTTACCTAATATTATTTTGTACGAAACCTCTCTCAATCCATCCTATCTTTTGGGTCACATTTTCTTTTCTCATGCCATTTTCCTAGTTTTCTTGTTTGGTTCTAATAAAATTTTGATGCTCACAGTTTTCTTATATAGAGTTTGTCTTATTTTTTCTTGTTGCGTATTTTTACACTACATTTATTTTCTTAAAGTTGCAGTTTTCTATAGACAATAAGATATTTTCTTGGGCGTATACAAAATACAATCTTTATCCTAGCGAGTTCCGAGGACGGAACTATTCTAAGGGGGGGAGAGTGTAATACCCCGCAAAATTGGAAATAACAATTTTGCCCTCGTGTGTTACGCACGTGCATTTTTAACGTGTTTTCACTACATATTTTGATTCCTAACTATTTATGTGTTTCCCATATTAATTTTACCCTATTTTGAGTCAACAAAAATATAATATTTTAATTTCTGGGTTTTACGTGCTTTTTACGGGTTTTTGATGCACGTATCAATTTTGTGTTTTCACCATTATGTACAATATTTTCTATGTATTTAAATTATTTATTTTATATATTTAAATCTATTTTATAAAATATAAATTCAGTTTTCTCACATTTTCGATCTAAATACTTTTGCACGTATAATGCACGTGTTTTCTACGTACGTAGCAATTACGTCGTGAAATATATAAAATTAATAAATATATTTTCTTATATTATATTTTTATTGTGTTTAACATTTTTTTTGCTGATAAAGTCAATTTTCGCATTTCGGTATTTTACGTGCGACGCACGTGTTTTGGTGCGCGTATTTGAGCGTATTCGTTTTCAAGATAAATTTTTGGAGTATGTGTATTTATTTTATGTGTGCATGATACATTATAAATTTTAATTAAACTTACATTCTAAAATGTACAGTATATATATATGTAGATGGTATATATATATATATATATATATATATATATATATATATATATATATATATATATATATATATATATATATATATATATATATATATAAGTGTATTAATGTGGCATATGTGGGTGTATCATGAACCGTGGTTGGAAAGGGGCCCACACGTGAGAGACTACAGCAAGCTTGGGCTGTTATGATATATAGTGCAAAATGTGTAAATAAATGAATAAATGTTTGGTGAATTGTTTGATGGGGGCCTACATGTAAATGGTAAACAGCACTTGTGCTCATGTGTGCTTGACTTGATCAAATATGCCTGATGACGTGGCATACAACTGGGGGGGGGGGGGAGATTTCGGCTGTCACAGGGGGGGGAGTTTGGGATGTGAAGAGCTTGGGGGTTAAGGTTCTGAAGAGGTGGACAAATGAAGAATTAGGAGTTTTAGGAGTTAGGATTTTGAAAGATTGAAAAAATTAAATTGATAGAGTTATTTGTAGGGGTGGGCATCAATCGGTATCCGACCTAATATGGACCATCCACCACCGATCCAAAGAAGATCGGTTTTTTAATTTTCTCATCAGCAACCAATCCGAACCTTAATTGGATCGGTTTCCATCCAAGGTGAATAAGCTCGGTTTGGATTGGATTGGATGGTAAGTTTGGGGTGCTACTTTTCACCTTCAGCATTATTCATAATTTAGTTGAAATTTAAAAGATCAACTTCAAGCAAACTTACGAAACAATCTGCTATTTGTTATTCAGAAATGAATTTAAAATGAAGATTCATAAAACCACAAGTTGTTAATGAATTTTGCACTAATTGTTTGAGATGATAACGTTTAAATGAGTAAGATAAATTGTTTTTTCACTTGCTTACTTTTGTAATCTTAGTTTATTATCATAAAAGAAATATCAATAACCATAACTAATTGAATTTCAGGTACAATAAAAAAAGATTGAGAAAATAATTTCTGCTTGACTTGATTAAAGTAACTATTAAATGTTACATCAAATTCATAATTCTATTAAGCTGGGCCACACTGTAAATCAAGTATTTCTCAACAACATAACACCCAGGATTATGGAGAATCAAAACATAGGTAGAAAACTGCTTGGTTTGTATTAAAGAAATTAAATAAGACTGTTTGTATCTCCATGAAAATGAGAAATTATTATTTGTATATTCAAGAAATTAAAGGAGAACTAGATTTTTTATGGACTTATGCATAGAGGTATGGTCGGTTTGATTTCATCGGTTATTTGAAAGCCCCATCCAACAACCGAACCGGACCAGTTGGTTATTGAAGATCAAGAACCGGTCCAATCAAACCCCCAATTGGTTTGGTTAAAAATCGGTCGGTTCAGGTTGGATTGGTTTGGATTGATCGGTTCGGATAATAGTTGTCCACCCCTAGTTATTAGGTTGAGAATTTTGCACTTTAGACCCTAACAAAATCCTATAAATAGCACCCCCATTTCTCTTCCTCCTTTGCACCAAAACAAAACTAAAATAAGTGAAAGAAAAAGAAACAGAGTAAGAGAGTTCTTGTGCTTGGAGGAGCTCTTGCTAGAAGAGGAGAAATTGCTAGGAGGAGAAGCCCTTGCTAGGAGAAGAAGTTGCTTTGGAGCTAGGAGTGGTGTTCCTTCTTTCTTTTCATTTTTCAAACTTCATTTAAGGTGGGTGATCTCCTTCTTTCTAAAGTAGAAATTGCATGCTAATTTATTTTAAATAAGTACTATGAATTGAATATGATGAGAAATGTGTAGATAAAATCCATGCTAGTATAACATGTAATAATCTTGTTGAGGCTTAGAAAATAATTGTTACCATGCTAATTAAAAAGAAGAGTTTTAATAAAGAATTAATAGCATGAATCATGTTAGAATACTTGTAAATCTATGTATGTCGAATGTGTGATATGTATGAGAAATTGTTAAAGAATGTTATATTTCGACATACGCTTGGAGACATGGTGATTAAGAAAGAAAAAGAAAAGAGAAAAAAAAAATTATATAATGATTTTTTTATTGCCATGAAACTTGTCGACATACGTTAAAAATACAAATTTTTGCATGAAAGAATTTCTTTGAAATATTCATGGTTGATTAAGAAACATGCTTGATTTTTATTACAAAAATTTAATTAGTATAATGATGTACATGAACTAGTTTTTCTTAATTTCGAGTTTTGAGAAGAGATGCAAATTTCGTATGTAAAAAGAAAGGAAAAATCTATTTTGAAAATGAAGATATATTCTAAAAATAAGTTTGAACTTGTTGATTATTATATTAAGATTTCATATCAGTTCAAAAGAGAAGTTTATTCCAATATCCTAAAGGATTGGATTATTAGATAAACGAGTTTTGTTAAAAGGAACCAAATTCAGAATAGTATAAATAAAAGTATATTAGTATCACTTTTAAACAGAAAATACACTTGGACTTACTGGTTAGCCAGTGTACCATATGGCACTATTTAAAGAAACTTGATAGCTACCTTTTATTTTTGATTCATTCAATAAAATCCGGACTATACGATTTGTATAAAGAGGTTTTCTTTTCGGTTTATAACACAAAGTCCAAATGGACTTGGTGGCTAGCCCCTTGGGCCTTGGGCGCTATGTCTGTGTGTCGGCTCACCCTAGTTTGAAACCCTTAAGCCACCTTTTATATTTTTTTTGAAGTTTAAGTTTCATCTTCATTTTTAGGACTTTACTGATTGAAGAAAGTTGGAAAATAAACTCATTTTTTTTATAAAATCTCCTAAAAGATTTATTAGAAATAGTTTTAAATTTCAACCTTGTATTTTTTAAAAGTGAAAAGGAAATTGAAATAGTAAATGCGCACTTGTTCGGATTCTATGCATCCCATACTACATAGGTCCGAGGGCAAGCGCCTACGTACTCCTCAATAAAGGGTTCGATCCCTCTCCATGAAACTACCTAGTAGTAAGAACAAGGTTTAGACATTCCACGAGTACGGATCCCAATCCCAGAGTACACTGCCCGACAGTTATACAGACTCCTCGTCATGCGAATCCCCCGCAAGTGCCACTCTAGCCCTGGTATACGTATATACACTGGAGTACGAAAACTATACGTCCGACTACGCATAATCCCGAATTTAAAAATAAACTCGTCTTCATTGGAGCAACCACAGTCCCAGAGTACACTGCCCAACTGGGTCTATAGTCCCGAAGTACATCGCCCGACTATATAGAGTGCCCCACTTACGTTTGCCCAGGTTTACTACACTTCTCTTAAGTGCCTAATTCTTAAGTTCAAGACATGAACGAGTTATCATTCCTAGAATTAGCTCTACCCCCCACCGGACTTACTCACAAAATACGGGATAGCTCCATGGTAATATCTCAAAATTATATCTCAAATTTTTTCTTTCAATAGTGTCGGTAACCGAGGTCTTACTAACTCTTAAATCATAATTTTTCATGTACAAGAATCATGGGTATTCACACCCTTCAATAATCATGTCTTAACTCAAATCATTCTTTATCTTCAACCTATCCACAACTTGGTATATGTCTTGTTTTAGCATCATTCGTTCAATTCATTGACTATCTTTCTAAGACAGTAATTCTTTTCATGAGTTTATAGCATAGATCCAAAATCTCTTTTAGAAAATTAATCACATAAATTCTCAATCACAAACAAGCATATTCATATAATCTCATCAAGGCAAACAAGTGATATAGTAATTCTTCCCAAAACTCTATATGAATTCTCACAAAATTTTAATCTCATCTAGCATTTCTTACTCAACAAAAAGGGGTTTTCTTATAACAAGAGAATCTCATACTTATCACGCATTTTTCTCTTAAAAAAATGAGAGTCATTTACTCAAATAATACTTTTAGAAACAAAGCGCATTTACTATTTCAATTCTCTTTTCAGTTTCAAAAATATAGATTAAACTTAAGAACTACTCTTAATAAATCTTTATGTGAGTTTAGAAATTAAAAAAAAATGAAATTTTCCACACTTTTATCCAAGTCAGTAAGTGCCCAAAACAGAACTAACAAAAAAAATAAAAAGGGAGTGGCCAGTTTCGAACCCGGGTCTGCCGACCATACACAGCAACGCCCAAAGCCCCATGGGCTAGCCACTAAGTCCATTGTGGACTTATGTCATAAATTGGGTTAAAAACATTTTTATACAATCAGTGCAGAATCAGATCTTTATTGAGTAAAACAAAATAAAAGGTGACTATCAAGATTTGAACCCAATACCTCTTATAAAGAGTGCTCTGTATTGCACTAGCTAGCCAGTAAGTCCAAGTGTATTTTCTGTTTATGAATTGTACTAATGTACTTTTGTTTATACTATTCTGAATTTGGTTTCTTTTAATAAAACTTGTTTACCCAATAATCCAATCCTTTAGGATATTGGAATAAACCTCACTTTTTGGACTAAGATGAAATCTTTAAAATAATAATCAACAAGTTCAAACTTGATTTTAGAATATGTCTTCATTTTCTAATAGATTTTCTTTATAAAATTTGCATTTCTTCTCAAAACTCGAAAATGTAGAAATCATGTTTATTAAAAACTAGTTTAAGTCCATCATCATACTAAATAAAAAATTTGCGCTAAAACTCAAATGTGTCTCTAAATCAACCATGGATATCTCAAGGGTTTCTTTCATGCGAAAACTTGTATTTTTAACATATGTTGACATGTCAATAACAACATTTATTTTTTTCACTTTTTTTCTTCTTCTTAAGCATCATGTTTCTAAAGCATATGTCAAAATATAATACTCTCTAACAATTACTCATACCTATCACACATTTGACAAACATAAATTTGCAAACATTCTAACATGGTCCATATGATTAATTCTTTATTTGAACTCTTTTTTTTTAAATTACCATGGTAACAATTTGTTCGCTAACTCTTAACAAAATCATTGCATATTATGCTAGCATGGATTTGTACATATATCTCATTTAACTCATACTACTCATTTAAACTATTTAGCATGCAAATCATACTTTAGAAAGGAAGAGATTACCCACCTTAATTGAAGTTTGAACAAAGAAAAGAAAGATGGAACACCACTTCTAGCTCAAAAACAACTCCTAGCAAGACTTTCTCCTCCTAGCAAGACTTCTCCAAGTAAGATTCCTCCAAATGAGAACACTCTTCTCTCTTTCTTTTTCTTTCTCTTCTTTTGATTATGTTTTTGGTGCAAGAGAGAAGTAGGAAATGAGGTTCTATTAATAGGGTAAAGTTAGGGTCTAATATGCATAAATTTTCACCTAATAACTCTCTCTTTAAAAGCCCACTCAACTCTTCATTTCCTAACTCTCAAAACTCCCACCTTTTCAAGCTCCCAACCCTTCATCATCTCAACCCCCAACCCTTCTTCTCCCCTCTCAAAACCGGTCACAACCTAGGGTAAAACCGGCCAAATACAAGTGTGCATATGCACACATGTACAAACAAAAATAAATACATTTCTATAGTTTTAAATGTGTACAAAAAGTTGTAACTTGTCATGTATTAGTCCAAGTTCAACTTAATTTGTGATTTTACTAATGGGCTTGATTCATGGACTTTCTTTTAATTTATTAATTTAATTATCCTAGTGGGCTCTTCTCCTAATGGGCTAGAATTTAATCTTTAGGTCCATGAGTCAAAAGAATGCTAATTAAAAACTTATGCATGCTAAAAATTAGCAAATGGGAGTAACAAAATGAAAATAAAAATTTGCACGTGCATCATACGTGTAAAAAAAATGCATTTTTAATAAAAATAAAAATGTGGGGTGTTACAACACTCCCTCCTTAGAATAGTTCCGTCCCCAGAACTACACTTAGGAGCGAGAAAAACACAAAGAGAGAAAAGAAAAGGTTTACAAAGATTTTAGTGGAAGAGTTCAGGGTGATCCTTCATCATCTTTTCCTCGGATTCCTAAGTGGCCTCCTCAACAAACTGGTTCCTCCAAATGACTTTCACCATTGGTATCGTCTTGTTTCTCAAAACCTTTTCTCGACGATCCATGATCTCAATAGGACGCTCAGCATAGCTCAAATCCAGTTGTAAACCATCAGGCACTTCTGGCAAATGATGAATCGGATCTGGGACATAACCTCGTAGCATGGACACATGAAAGACATTTTGTACTTGGGCCAACTCTTCCGGTAGTTCTAACCGATCAGCTGTCTTTTCAATTCTCTTCAATATCTTGTAGGGTCCAATGTATCTCAGGGCTAATTTTCCTCCCCTTCCGAACTGAATCACCCCTTTGTTCGGAGACACCTTCACAAAGACATAGAGATTCCGAGTTACCTTCTACTTGTATATATAACATAGAGACACCTTCACCTTCATCGAACCTACACCTGAAAGATATTTTCTACTTAGATAACCCCTATTTTGTTTTCTATAATATTTACTTACCTTAAACTATTTTATAATATCTTACAACCTAGCACTATATTATTTAAACTGATTTCTATACTACTTGTGTATTTACTATTTAATATCAACTATCTTCTTCTTAGTATTTTGATTCTTTTAGCATTTCATTCTGCTTTATCATATTTTGCTACTAACTTATCTTAGATTTGGTATCAACTCGCCTAACAAAAATAAAATTTTGGTATTTATACTTTTCTTCAATTAGTAAGTTATTTCTATATGATTGGTTTTCGCATTATTTCAATAATATGTTACTACTCTTACAACTATGATGTTTTGTTTGACTCCTACAAATTTTTTATTATTTTCGTATCATGATATTGTTTGTTTCACTTTTATAATTTTGATTTTGTATGTTTGTTTTCTTACTTTACTTGATAATTCAAAAGTATTTCGATGTATGTCTTCTACATCTTTAATTTTTAAAATCACATATACAATCATTGTATTTACCTTACAAATTATTTTATGATATTAATTGGTATACAAAATCATTTTGCGTTGTCTATGCTTTCGACTATATTTTCATTCTCGTTTACTTTCAAATTGTAATCCAATAATCTTCTCTTAAAATTGCTAATTCAAAATTTTGTTATACAACACCAACTCAGTTTTGCAATTTTATTATTCTATCACTTATTACTTTGAAATTTTTTGACTACGACATCTATTGATAAATTATCTATTGACTAAGTTTCTCTTTATTGCATTGTTTTCCGAACTATTTTTTAAAATTAATGATTTAGTTGATCTTCCTTTTTCTAATGCTTTACCTAATATTATTTTGTACGAAACCTCTATCCTATCTTTTATAGTCATATTTATTTTCTTATGTTATTTTCCCGATTTTTCTTGTTTCGTTCTTATAAAATTTTGATGCTCATAGTTTTCTTATAAAGAGTTCGTCTTGTTTTTCTTCATTGCGTATCTTTATACTACATTTGTTTTTCTTAAAGTTTACAATTTTCTAAATAAAATAATAATTTTTTCTTTAGTGTGCACAAAATACTACCTTTACCCTAGCAAGTTCCGGGGACGAAACTACCTTAAGGGGGGGAGAGTGTAACACCCCGCAAAATTGAAAATTACAATTTTGCTCTTGTGTGTTACGCACGTGTATTTTGTAACGTGTTTTCATTTCATATTTTGAATTCCGACTACTTATGCATTTTCGTATTGATTTGAGTCAACTAAACTATAATATTTCAATCTCTATATTTTTACGTGCATTTTACGTGCTTTTGATACACGTATCGATCACATATTTTTCCATCGTTACGGGTGATATTTTATATGTTTTAAATTATTTATTTTTCAAATCTATTTTATAAAACAGAAATTCATTTCCCCTATTTTTGATTAAGATAATTTTGTACGGGTAATGCACGTGTTTTCCATGTACGCAGTGATTTCGTCATGAAATATATAAAATTAGTAAATATAATTTTTCTTATGATGTTTTCGATTATATTTTAATAATTTTCTGTTGATAAAATCGATTTCGCATTTTTGATATTTTACGTGCGACGTACGTATTTTCGGTAAACGTGCTTGAGCACATTTGTTTTCAAAGTAAATTTCGGAGTGTGTGTGACACCCCGTAGTTTCAAAAATATAGTATAATATATATATATATATATATATATATATATATATATATATATATATATATATATATATATAAAGTTGGCTGGCTTTGGTAAATGAATCAAATGAAATGGGATAAATATATTGAAATGTTGATATTCAATGGTATTGGAGGGGGGCCACATTGGTTAGCAACAGCAAGCTTGGTTGTTGTTCAGGAGCTATTGACTTCGGTCAACAGGCTCTGATGACTTGGCAATGAGCCCACATGGGAGTACTGTGGGAGAGAAGGTGGGGAGATAGAGAGTTGGGAGTTTGGTTATTGAAGAGGTGGGAGTTAGGGAATTAGAGAGGTGGAAAAATGAAAGGTTGGGGGTTCTAGGAGTTAAGAGAATGAAAGGTTGGAAAATTAATTTGAGTAATTTATTAGGTGTGTAATTTTGTAAATTGAACCCTCAACTTGTCCTATAAATACCCTAGTGTTCTCTTTCCTTTTCACACCAAAAAAATAAACTAAACAATAGAAAGAAAAAGAAAGAGAGTAGAGTGTTCTTGCTTGGAGGAATCTTGTTAGGAGAAGAAGGAGTTGCTTTGGAGCTAGAAGTGGTGTTCCATCTTTCTTTTCATTGTTCAAACTTCAATTAAGGTGGGTGTTCTCATGCTTTCTAATTTTAGAACTATGCATGCTAGTATTAATAAAGGAGTAGTACATGCTTTTATTTGTGTCAAGAAATATGGAGAATTTTGCTATGATTAATACACAAAATATCACCATGTTGTTTGCAAATGAGAAAAGAAATGATTCATTAGTTGTCATAAACTAGTATATTTGAATGTAGAGATTTTTGATTATGTGAATGATTGTTGAGTTTTCCTTTTTGATAAGCAAATGAATTTTTGTAAAAAAATGTATTTTTGGTGCTCATATTTCATTTGGTTGTTGGAAATTTCTAGTTTATTAAAATGAAGAGATAAATTGCTTATTCATAAAAGAGGAGATGGATTTAAAATTTAGATATATTGTCAAAATATTGATTTTTTTTTATTCATGGGTTACTGTTAAAAGAAAATTAGGTTCAATGAACTAATTATAATCTAATGAAAGATTAGAGTGAATGAAAAAAAAAGAGTTCTATGAAAATAATAGAATGGAAAAAAAGTTGAACAAAAGCAAAATAACATATTGTGATATCAGAAAATATACTTAGACTTACTGGTTAGCTAGTGCAACATAGAGCACTCTTTGTAAGAGATCTTGGGTTCGAAACTTGTTTGTCAGATTTTATTTTAATCCACACAATTAAATCTTGGATCTGTACAGAAGGCATAAAGGGTTTTTTTGTTCCGGTATATGACAAAAATCCAATTGGGCTAAGTGGCTAGCGTGACTGGGCTTGGGCGCTTGCTTGTTGGTCTCGACTGTTCAGGGTTCGAAACCTGAAAAGCCAACTTTTAAATTTTTGGAGATTTTAATACACTTTGGGATTTTTAACACACTTTGTGATTTTTTAAATATGAATTAGGTTGAGAATAAAATGCTATTATTCATATAAAATAAAATATAAATTATTAAGAGATTGTTTTCTTGTATATTTTTGAAGTATAAAAAGAAATGAAATTTTGAGAATATAACTTGCTTTGGTGAAGAAAAGTAAAATATTATTTTGGGAAGTGTTTACTCTCAAAGAGATTGCATTTTTTATTTTTTTTTAAAGAAATATCTTGAAGTAAATTGAGACATCATATGAGCTTGAATTTGTGAATAAGATTTTATGTAATGAAATTGTGTACTTGAAATGAATTATTATTTGCTATGAATAACTAGATCATGATTAGTGGCAAGAATAAGAAATGATTACTTTGTGGACAAGTGTTAAGACAAGATTTTGGTCATTTGTGAATAAATTGAAGATGAAAATATCTAGGTTTAAGACATGTTTATTAAAGGGTATATGTACCCATGATTTCTTGTACAAGAAAAGGTTATGATTTAGAGTTAGTGAGACCTCGGGTACTGGCAATATTGAATTGAAAAGAGTTGAGATATAATTTGAGATATGGCCGTGGAGCTATCTCGTATTTTTTGTTGATTAAGTCCGGTAGGAGGTAAAACTAATTCTAGGCTTGGAAATATATTCATGTCTCGAACTAAATATTTAGGCACATAAGTGAAGTTGTAGTGAACCTAGGCAAACGTAAGTGGGGTGCTCTATATAGTCAGCGGTGAATCTCCATGGCTATAGACCCAGTTGGTGGACTAGGATTGCTTCATGGGAGATGGGTTTTTATTTTTAAATCCGGGACTTAGCGTAGTCGGGCGGATAGTTTGCCATACTCTAATGTATATACATATGCCGGGGCTAGAGGGTCACTTGTGGGATGATTCGACGATGAGGGATCCGTTATAATAACCAGCGAGGCTGAGATCCATAGTCGTGGAATGATCTAAACCTTGCTTTATTACTGGGTAGTTTCATGGCGAGGGATCGAACCCTTTAATGTGGAGTACGTAGGCGCTTGCCCTCGGACCTATGTAGTATGGAATGCATAGAATCCGAACAAGTGTGCATTAGTGTCATCGTAGTATAAAATGTGTGCATTAAGCACTAAGACATTGCATACACTTACATGTTTAGCGTATTCACAATTTAACACTTTATTGTTCATTCAAATTTGTGATTTGTTAAAGTAATGAGATCGTTATATGTACGGCATAGAGAGGATAGCCGAGTATAACATTTTCATTAGTTGTAAGTGACTGAAGTGCCCACAGCTTGATATACAGGTAATGGACTTTGCCATGAAGATGTCATGATGCAGTTGATGATTTATATTGTTATAGTTGTACAAGTTATATTTTATTTCATTGTTGTATTTTCCGCTGTGTAAACAAAGATGTAATGAACTCTGATGTATTGTTGAAAATGTTTTAATTTCCTTGTCAAATTGTACGAAGTGAAGTAAAGATCCTGTGAAATCTCGAATTCGGTTTTATTTGGAATTCGGGGCATTACATCGGTAGCCTCTGCTACGTTCCAACACAACATCAACCACGCCGAATTGAAGGCATCTCTCGCTAAAAACCCGCCTCGAGACTTCTCGAAACTCCTACTGAAGAGCAAGAAATATATTAGGGCAGAGGAGGCCCTCCTCCCATTTGATCAGAAAGAGCCTTTGTCCGGGAAAAAACGGAAGGGTGCTGAAGAAGAAGGGGCTAAGAAGC